>JAVGWX010000002.1:55998699-56573699 GCA_036924085.1 Ariolimax columbianus | reverse complement strand
CCATTCCGTTCTCTGGACTACATTCTGCTACTAAAGCCATTTAGGGGTTTGGTAGCGGGAGATTGAGAACGAACGAAGCCAAGCCAAGCCATATTCTTAGTCGAATATAGAGATCCGCACAGGAATGGAAATAGAACACATATAAAACAGCCACATACAAGAACAAGTGGGCACAGCTACAATTTAATTAATTAAAGGTCCAGATTAGATATCAAGAGATATTTTGTTAGTCAGATAGTGGTGAATGATTGGAATGCATTTTCACGGGAAATAGTGAAGGCAGGGTCAATTAATGTATTCAAGAATAGATTGAATGCACAGGTATTTTTAATTTAAGTGAATGTAAAAGTAACTGGTTGTATACAGCCTCTGCAGAGTCTTCTAAACCAGTATAAAGACGTTAAGGTTAAGTTAAGAAGAATGATTTAACCACATATTCTTAGTATGTCTACCTGTACAGCCATCACATAGAAATATTTGCTGCGCTCAGAAATCATACCGAACATAAAGTTAAGTGACGTTATAAGCATTCAGGATTCGAACCACCGACCTCCAGGGAATGGAAGCATCTTGCCTCTCTAACGTGTCAGTTGACCGAATACCTTAACTCAGCTGTGTCTTGTGATGAAGGGCCTCCGTAATACTTTCTTGTTCTCTGTTCATTGAATATTTTATAAGTACAATTTTTAAAAAAAATACTTAGAATAAATTGCCACATGAAATAGCGGAGGAAGGGTCAATTACTACATTCAAGAATAGATTGGTTGCACATATGTATTTTTAGATCAAGTGGATGTTAAAGCAACTGGGTAAATACAGACTTTACAGAGTCTTCTAAACAGTATAAAGACTTAAAAGTTAAAATATACGTTAATTAATGACCAATGTCTATACAAGCACACTTTGTTAAAATATACGTTAATTAATGACCAACGGCTATACAAGCACACTTTGTTAATATATACGTTAACTAATGACCAATGTCTATACAAGCACACTTTGTTAAAATATACGTTAATTAATAACCAATGTCTATACAAGAACACTTTGTTAAAATATACATTAATTAATGACAAATGTCCATACAAGCACACTTTGTTCACAACGTACTATCATGCAGATTTCAAATGTTCTTACTTGTCCTGGCCGCTGCTTATAGGCTGCTTGCATACGGACCGTGAACCACAGCTGACAAATCCCCTCTCCGCCTCCAAGCGACGGCACTGGAAACCGACTGCTCTAGGGCAGTCTGGCTAAGATAATTGAATAGGGATTGCAGTAGGAAGCAAACCGGTATTTAAAAAAGCCAACTTAAATTGAGTGTGTCGGGCCGAAATCCGCAGACATTTCAGTGTCGCTGTAACCTACGAAACAACACCACAACGTGCTTTTGAGGACAAACGCCGATGAAGAAGTGGAGGATTTAGAGTTTAGACTTATACTACGTGTATGTGCGTTACAGTATACGCATAGGCGTCTCATTCTCTATAGACCATGCCCGTGGCGCCCTGTAAGTTTTGGCCAGCTCTGTCTCTTGTATTTTGGCACTGTCTGCTATGGTTGTAAAGCCCGATCCGCGAGTGATAGTTCCTGGCATAGATCGTACAACCATGCTGAGGAGGTTGGCTTGCCTGGCTGTTCCTTGATCTCTCCAGTCTTTCTCTTTTCTCTGCAGCCAGAAGGCCTCTACGATCTTTCTCCAGATAGCTCGATCCTGAGCAATTTTCCCAGCCCTCGAATGGGATGTCGCATGATTTCATGTCCATCTTGCATACACCCTGAACCGCAGTGTGGGGCGACTGATTCTTATAACTCCAATGGCTAGATGTCCATAAAGGATTTCCTCTGGCATCCTCTCATCTTCCATGCGATAAACATGTCCCAACCATCGAAGACGTGTCTGGCTCAACATCAAGCACACGCTGTGAGTGTTTGCTGTCTGTAAGACCGTATTATGTGACACAATATAATACTACATGGTATACCGAGAAATATTTAAAGGATTATGTACCCTTGATCAGCGCCATCATGTTTCCGACCGTGTGCACGTATGCTTTGATGTATATATGTGTGCATGTATATGTGGGAATGTATGTGTGTGTGTGTATGTGTAAGCGTGGATATGTACATGGATGTATGCATTGATGAGTATATGTGTGCATGTATATGTATGCGTGTATGTGTATGCGTATCTGTATGGGTAGATGTGTGTTTATGTGTATATATGTGTATGCGTGTGCGTGTATGTGTATTTGAGCGAATATGTGAATTTGTATATACATGTGAATGTACGAGCATGAGCGGGTATGTGCCTATATGGGAATGTGTGTCTATATGTGTATATATTTATATATATATATATATATATATATATATATATATATATATATATATATATATATCTATATCTATATATATATGTATATATATATATATGTGTGTGTGTGTATGTTTGTTTTTATATATGTATGTGTATCGTTGTTAACGTATATATGTGTATGCATTAATATGTGTATATGTTTGTGTATTTATATATGTACATGTGTATTTATGTATGTGCGTATGTGTGTGTATATATGAATATGCGTGCATTTATGTATGTGTGCGTGTGTATGTATGTATATGTGAATATGTGTGTATATTTATGTACATGTGTGTGTATGCGGGGGTAGACGGAGTGGCTAGTGGCACTGGCTACAGCCTATGTGGCACGGCCCATATCTCAAATGGCACGGCACATAGCCCAAGTGACAAATTCCATACTCCAAGTTGCGCATCCCATATCCCAAGTGGCGCATCCCATATCCCTAATGGCACATACCATAGCCCAAGTGGCACGGCCCATAGCCCAAGTGGCACGGCCCATAGCCCAAGTGACACGGTCCATAGCCCAAGTGGCACGGCAAATATCCCAAGTGGCACGGCCGATATCACAAGTGGCACATCCCATATCCCAAGTGGCACGTCCAATATTCCAAGTAGCTCGTCGCATATATCAAGTGGCTCGTCCCATATCTCAAGTGGCACGTCCCATATCCCAAGTGGCACGTCCAATATTCCAAGTGGCTCATCGCATATCCCAAGTGGCACGGCCTATATCACAAGTGGCACGGCCCATATCCCAAGGGGCATGGCTCATAGCCCAAACTGCTTGCTTGATACATTTGGCTGTTAAGCGCAAAGAATACCTCTCAGAGAACAACGCATTCCGTCTTAGCGTGTTTGTCCCAGCATATTTGTTTGCACAAGACATCATTGACTCCTCTGAGAAAACACTGCATCGTTGACAGCGGTCAGTACCTTGAGTGTGTGTTTGTTCTTCGGGGGAAAACCCCAGCGATGGCTACCTGTGCGTGACAGCTGTGTGGACACCGAGGAGCCAAGAATAGATCCAATCCAATGCAGCATTCCAAACATATCGCAACATGCAACTACAGTGGATTGTGTATTGGACTGCTAATCTTGACATCTTAAACGTATTAGAATACAAACCACAATAGATCAAACACATAGAGAGTTGTTGCCTATGAGCGTGAAAGAGGTCAACAATGTTGACATGATTGGTAAAAGCAATGTAGACCTACGTAAGTATTTTTAGAAACATTGTAACAACAAAGATGAAATGCCTGCGCAAAATGGTTGAAGTAACAAGAATGGATAGAATCAGAAACGAAGATATTAAGAGACAGGTAGGCACAGCACCAGTGCTAGACCTTATCAAGAGACAACAAACTAAATGGTTCGACCCCCATGACGCGTCAAACACCAGATAGTATCCCACATCAATCAATGATATACAGAAACAATGAATATCAAGTCAAGAGCAGACCACACGAAAATATATAGCAGAAATAACAGAAGCAGTTAAGGTTCCCGTGTAGGAAGCACATACTAGGGCCCGGTCAAGAAACTTCGTCATAACCTGACCCAGAAAGGCACGAGCAGGACACAAGCGAAACGGAAGAAGCATTTCAGACAAAAGTTATGTCAGAAAAAACCCTCTAATAGGTACCCAGGCCGAAAGGGAATAAAACCGCAGTAACTTTCCTTGAATGTCGCGACAGGCGACTAAAGAAAGTTGTGCATAGGTCTAGCTGGTCTCTGATGTGTCCACGTACGAGAAGATCCATGTTGATATCTTATAGCATATCCTGCTAATTACGAGTTTTAAAATATCTTTTTATATGTTCATATGAATATTGTATATATTCATCCCTTTCTCTACGAGTTGATAGCTCATTTTGTTGTTGTTGTTCGTTATCCATGATGAAGGCCTTTTGGTCGAAACATATGTTTCGTTTCTGTCTTCATCTTTCGTGGTATCTGAACATAAATATTTATGCTTTTTACACTGCATGGAGTGGTCTGTAGGGGTTCTTTGTGTATGTCAAGGACACGAATAGTTCAACTGCCCCACAGAGAGCATGTCGTAAGAGGCGACTGACGGTGTGACATGGCATAACACCGGCCATGGTTAAGTGGTTTGTTTAGAGCAGCATAGATGGCGCCTAACAGACTGCGGATCTACTTTGCTCTAGTGTGGCTCCACAGAGAGCATGTCGTAAGATACGACTAACGGTGTGACATGGCATAACACCGGCCATGGTTAAGTGGTTTGTTTAGAGCAGGATAGATGGCGCCTAACAGGCTGCGGGTCTACTTTGCTACAGTGTTTGAGCCTTTTAAGTGGGACTCGCACATCGGTTAACCACCCTCCGGAAGCGCTTGTCCCAACGCAGCTTGAGCCTAGTCCACTCAGCAGGAAACCCTTCTCTCGGCTACATCCAGCTCATACCAGAGCTGGGACCTGTACAGGGTCATCTGCCCCCGTAGAAGAACAGGTCGACTAAGAACACTGCACAGATTTAGCAGCCTCATCATTTAAAATGTTTTTGTTATTAACGTTCGCCTTGTTTCTTAGTTTACAGTACCTTGTGCTGCATTTTGCGCCTCACGAACCATTACATCCGACTTCACTACTCATTTTGAAAATGGGTTTAACGTCTCGTAGATTTACGAACCTTCCAATTCATGTATCTGAACACGTGCAAGTTTGGTTTGTGGACCTCACCACTAACCACTCCCCAAAGCTGCAGCTTCCATACCACTGCTGTTAGTATCGTTCCTACACGTCTCGGGTACAGACTTCCTGCAAGGAGTCAGCTCTAGTAGTGCCGCTAATCTTTGCATGAAGCGAAAAGGAAAAATTATGACGGTACGGTTAATGTTCTAGGCAGGGGCAGGAACATTGTAAACAAATGTGGAAATCGTTTATAAACATTCGTCGTCTTCTTCATCATCTTCCTCTTCTTCTTCTTCTTCTTCTTTTTCTTCTTCGTCTTCTTCTTCTTATTCGTCTTCTTCTTCTATTTCGTCCGCTTATTCTTCCTCTTCTTCCTCTTTTACTCTTTTTTGTTCTTCTCTTCTTCTTTTGTTTCTTCTTCTTCTTCTTCTTCTTCTTCTTCTTCTTCTTCTTCTTCTTCTTCTTCTTCTTCTTCTTCTTATACTTCCTCCTCCTACTTTTATTCTTCTTTTTCTTCCACTTCTCCTTAATTGGCGTTCTTCTTGAAAATGAAATTTCGACGTTGTGTCGAGGTTTACAGAGAAGCTGCGATATCTGTACTTTTCGATCTGACACATCCGATGTCAGCTGATCTTGTTTGGTACCATGCTAGTTTTTCCACCGCAGTTCCCATTCTTTTAGGACTACATTCGTGCAGCCTGCTTCCGCCACTTGGGGTTGAAATAGGGTCTTGGCTCGCTATCAATGATGGAAGCAGATGGGTATGAGAGCCTGGCTGTTGTCAGATCTTTACCTGTGTTGTATATTCGACCACATATTTCTGTTCACCAAATAATTGTTGTGCCTTTTCGAGAATGTTGTAAGCGGTAAACAAATTTTTTTTTTAAATTTAGGGGGACGGCGTGGGCTTGTGGTTAAGTGGCACGGCTCACAGCCCCAAGGTGCTTGTTCGATCCCCAACACAGCACCGGCCGTTACCCCGGGGAAGCAAACCCTTAGAAAATGTAGGAGGAAGCAGACCCTTACATAAAATGCATGCTGAAGTCGGATGCACTGGGCCGACAGGCGCAAAATAAAAAAAAAAACGCAGTGCAACGCACACCGCCTTGGGGATATAGTGAAATAAGGCGAACGCAAAAAAAAAAAAAAAATTTTTTTAGTCAGGATCAGGTGAAAAATACTGGTCAGGCTTTGTTAGTCAGGGTCAGGTGAAACATTCTGATCAGACTTTGTTAGTCAGGGTCAGGTGAAACATTCTGGTCAGGCTATGTTAGGCTAAGGCATATATACTGAAATATACTGACCAAGGCCTCACTTACTTCTAGCTAGTTCTCCGAAGCATGCTGTTTCATGGCAGTCTGGATACAGAGGTGGGTAATGGCATTGTAATCCCGTAACGGGGCGCTTACTGAGAAGACTCCCATTGCACTATAGAATTAAGAACCACAGTCCACCTTCTTATGTACGCCTTGGGATGTGACTAGAGCCACTGTAACCCGCCATTTAAAGAAAGTCGTCAAGATCACCTAACTCAAATACGAGTGGCATTACCAGTAAGAACAAGAGCAACATCATCTTGAGGAAGTCACTCAGCTGATTCTATAAACGTGCACATTTTGTGGCAGTCAAATAAAGTAAGTTTTACAACTGACACTTGCCTGTATAGCAGCGGGGTGAACTCTAGAGTGTTGCGGATATTTGACATTCTGAATGCAGTCTTGCCCTGTGACCCTGAAGGCTCAGAGTTCGCATCATGTCTGTTCAAATATTGTTTTGTACAAAAGTGAAGGAGAGATTAGCCAGGACAAGTTTCTGGGTGTTTGCCTTCTGTTGTCAGGTGCTGTATACCTTAGACACGGCGTCTTCTCTACGCGAAGAGTACGAGAGCTTGACGCAGGGTTTAGAACCCGGTGAATGGAATTTAGAATAAGGCCAGAGGTTATTAAAGCATCTCTTAATATCTTCTAAAATAAAAATGGTAAAAGTTTTCAATTAATATCTTGTATTGAAGCCCTCAAGGCGAGGGTGGAAAGAAAGTAAAATCTATAAGAAATAATGGTATTTGTAGTGTCGGGGTGGGTGAAAAAAACATTTTGGGCCTTTTGTGTGAAGACTTTTATAGTGAGCCGGTTGAAAAGGAAAGAGAGAAGACGGTTTGTAGAAGTTCTCTTTCTTCATCGATAGAGTGAGGTACAAGTTGTTCTATGTTAAGTTAATCTTAAAATTGATCTGAAATCTTCTGCTATGATTGCTCCGATGTGCAAACTTACAAAATTGTTTGCAACGAATGCTACAACTTTACTGTGTTATGCTTATGACTCACCCAATGTATAATCGACACGATCCAGTCTACTCAACAGTAAAGGAGTACATGACTGACTTACTGGCATAAGGGTAGCCAGGAAGGGATCTGTTCTCTGCACCTAAACAACGGTACAACCGATTTCAACAAATAGCCCCAAACCATTCATTACAGAAAGCGGTGCCTGATATGGGAACACATTTACATTTACCCTCTTTGAACAACAGTCTTTTTGGTTTTATCCGGGCAAGCGTGGAGACATATTACGTCTGTTTTCGTTTAATTGAAAATATAATGTCAATATCTGCAATGTTGTCTCTTGTAAATACTTCATTGTCTTTTGTAGTTTACATACAGGCCCATAAAGTTTTTCTTTTGGGTTGTTTTTTTTATGGGACTGGATATTTCTCTGTACATCATATTCGGGCTCGAGCCTGGCCCGAAGATCAGAAAGTGATGGTCAATAGCAACCACAGAACCAACAGCACAGGCCCCTACATCACAAACATGTCCGCACGAGCCGACTGTGGATGAGCAATCCAATCTTCGGCTGGTAACTTTGTAACGAAACTTCACGACTTGAGACATGACCAGCACAAGATTAATTACCTTGACAGGAATGGCTCGATAATGACATAGACTTAACTCATATTCGGGGCAGTTCTGCAGTACAGTTGGGTATACGAAATAGCTCAAAATGAAGCATCAAAACAAAATCACCTGGGCCGTAAAGAGCAGAACCCAGAGTAAGCAATAGTCAAGCTGTCTGCTGCGATAAAGATTGCTGGTGTGTCCAAAACTATGACAAAATTACGTTCCTTTTGGAGATGGTCTTATTTTTGTGAAGCGCGCAATCTGTGTTTTTATTGTCACACGCCCGTTTTAGCTTTTACAACAGCAGCAGCTACAGCTGCAACTGTAGCTGGTATTTTTGTCATTGTAAGCGGCATAACAACTATAGCTGGTCTCATTGTTATTGTAAGCGACATAACAATTATAGCTGGTCTCATTGTTATTGTTAGCGACATACCAACTATAGCTGGTCTCATTGTAAGCTACATAACAACTATAGCTGGTCTCATTGTTATTGTTAGCGACATATCAACTATAGCTGGCCTCATTGTAAGCGACATAACAACTATAGCTGGTCTCATTGTAAGCGACATAACAACTATAGCTGGTCTCATTGTAAGCTACATAACAACTATAGCTGGTCTCATTGTTATTGTTAGCGACATATCAACTATAGCTGGTCTCATTGTAAGCGACATAACAACTATAGCTGGTCTCATTGTAAGCCACATAACAACTATAGCTGGTCTTTTTGTTATTGTAAGCGACATAACAACTATAGCTGGTCTCATTGTTATTGTAAGCGATATAACCAGTTAAAGATAGACTAAAGAGAACCAGCTTCATCCATATATCAAACCACCTACTCCATAAATATTGAGAACTAATACCCAACCAACCTGTAGACATAGAAATGCTTATGAACTATGGAGAGCCAAGCTGCAACATAAACAACATCACAATGAGTACATAGATACCAGGAATCAGAAGAAAAGACCAACACAGTGTTAAAGAGCTAAAAACGTTAGCACAAGCAATGATTGAGGAGAAATATAATACCAAGGAATGGACACAGCTGTACACAGATGGTTCAGCAGAGAGGGCAGCTCGACAAGGGAGTGGAGGCATATTCATAAGACACAAAAGTGGAAATATAACAGAAGAGGCCCTCCCAACAGGAAAGTCGTCCACAAATTTCAGAGGAGAATCCATGGCCCTCCTGCGAGCACTGAGAATAATTGAAACATAAAGGCAAGTAAAAATAAAAGTAGTTGTCTTCACAGACTGCAGAGTACTATTTAGGGAGCAAAATAAAAATCAAACAACGAACCACTGTTATCAGAGATCAGAGCAGAACTAGGAAAACTCCCATTGCGGAATCACAGGAAACAAGAGAGCTGACGCTCTAGCAAAAGATGGCAGCAAAAAGGTACAATTTAATCATCGAGTACCATACCGAGAGGCCAAGAACATCATCATAAATCAGTATATACACCAATGGAGAGAAGACAAATACATAAGCAGTACACCAGACCCAATTCACCAACTTAAAAGAAATCAACAAACTACCTTATTTCGCCTGAGAACTGGACACTGCAGACTACTAGAACATCTATACAGACTGAAGATCTCACACACAGATGTGCCCATGTGGAACAGGATGCCAGAACCCTGAGTACATTCTACAGGAATGCCCAATCTATAGGGAAATGAGATGCCAGACCTGGCCAGAAGGTGCGGAGCTAAGACAAAAGCTGTGGGACAGCCGCTCCTACCTGGTGAAGCCTACAGACTTCGTTCTGATATCGCCCAATACACTACGGTCTGGGGAGTAAAGGGGTGTGCCTTCAGTAGAATCCAGAGAGGCAAACCAAACACATTTAATGAAATAAAACAAAAATAAACCCACACATATATCTCTATAAAGAGGAGATAAAGCTGCTTGGAGACCCGTCCCTTCAGATTAACACTCCTCCTTCCCCATACACACACCAGCTAGCGCGTCTGGTACAGCAAAGAAAGTAGCAAGCTCTTTGCAGAACGCCGCTTCTTACAACTGCCACACTTGCTGAAGTCGGATGCACTGGTCGACAGGCGCAAAATAAAAACAATGCAACGCGGAATTGGGGAATTGAGGAATTGGGAAATAAGGTAAACGCCAAAAAAAAAGAAAATGGAAAAAAAAAAAGCGGGCTGATGAAAGTGGACCGGGTTCCTCCAAGTCGTTGTGCTATGCTTGGCTTCATCTGCGTGTCGCTCACTACCACGGGGATCTCGTCGATCTCTCAACTCGTCAGCCAGGCGGCCATGAAAATAGCCCATTTCCAGGGATGACTACATGGAAGCCGAGGTAAGAATCTTGGCCACTATATTGACCCTGACTAACATGTCTGCCTGGCTGGCTTGGCTTGACTTGGCCTGGCTGGCTTGGCTTCGTTCATTCTCATTCTCATTCTCCCACTACCAAACACTGAAAGGGCTTAAGTAGCAGAATGTAGTCCAGAGAACGGAATGCGTTGTGTCGTAGTTTACAGCTTGACTGCGATATTTGCACCTTTCGGTCCAACACATCCGATTTCAGCAAGCATTTTTTGAGTACCGGGTTAGCATTCCCTCTTCAATCCCTTCTCCTGAGCCAGTCTGCCCTGCACCGCGTGGAGGTGTAGAAGGGTCTTGTCAGCTTTGGTTCGCTGGCCCTGACACTAGCAGTCAGCTATGAGTCACTGACCACTGCAGCTCATGCGCTGCTCAGCATCTTGATCCCTAATGTGTCTTCCTTTCTTCCATATGTATGACAGGCACACACAATGAGTCGAAGGTCAGCAGTGAATGAGCTCATATCTGGTCGCTTATATCATGGTCAGGGAACCGGAGCTGACCAAGACCCTATTTCACCTTCAAGTGGCCTCGCTGAAAAGGGCCTACACTGGTATAGTCTGACTAAGGGACTCGGTATCATAGAGGGAAGGCAAACTTGGTCCCAAAAATGCTCAACTAAAACAAGATGTTTCTGGCAGAAAGGCGCAGATTTGGATGTCAACTACAACCCAAAGTCACATTTTCCTTTTTAGTACGATCGCCGAAAAAAAGCAGAAGAAAAGAAAAAAGGAGAATAATAATAATAACAAAAATAGGAAGAAGAAGACAAAGAAAAAGAGATAAGAAAACCAAGAAGAAGAGCAAATAAGGCGAAGAAGAGGAGGAACAAGAAGAAGGCGAAGAAGAGGAGGAACAAGAAGAAGACGACGAAGAGAAAGAAGAAGAAGAAGAATTTAAAAAATAAGAAGAAGACAAAGAAGAAGAGGAAGAAGAAAAAAACAAAAGAAGATGAAGAAAATAATGATGAAAAATAAAAGAGGACAAAGAAAAAGAAGGCAAAGAAGAAAACGAAAAAGAAAAAGCAGAAAAGTAAGGAGAAAAAAAGACGAAAAAGAAGACGAAGAAGAAAAGGGAGAAAAGGAAGAAGAAAAGGCTGACGAAGAAGAAGATGAAAAAGAAGAAGAAGAAGAGAGGATGAAAAAAGGAAGAAGAAGGTTGAAGAAAAAGAAAAAGAAGAAGAAAAGGAGGTACAAGAAGTAGAAGAAGAAAAAGAAGAAGAAGAAGAAGAAGAAGAAGAAGAAGAAAAGGAAGAAGATCTACAAAAGGACAATACAAAGAAGTGGATAGAAATAAGCAGATGTATAGCCACACGAAAGCAGCCTAGTCCAGTATTTGGTTGCTAAAACCATACCCTGGTAGCCAGAATCATACCCTGGTTAACCAGAACCATACCATAGTTAACCAGAACCATACCATGGTTAGCCAGAACAATACCCTGGTTAGCCAGAACTATACCATAGTTAGCCAGAACCATACAATGGTTATCCAGAATCATACCCTCGTTAACCAGAACCTTATCCTAGTTAGCCACAACCATACCATGGTTAGCTAGAACTATACCATAGTTAGCCATAATCATACCCCGTTTAGGCAGAACCATACCCTGGTTAGCCAGAACTATACCCTGGTTAGCCAGAACCATAACCTGGTTAACCAGAACCATACCCTGGTTACAGTCTCGACTACAAGACGACGTTAACAGGTTTAATTTTGTTATTATTTCCCTGACTACTTTATTTCCTACCTCTACTTCTACCATGAGTTGTAGAAGCTGATTTCACAATGGCGGTGTGTCTGAAAGTGTAGGTGTGCGAACGGGAGGTTCGCGTCCACATCTAGAATACCAGGAAGTTCTTAAGAGGTCGCCAAATATCTCTAACATGCACAACACAAAGAAGTTAGCTGCTATATGTGTAACGACTTCACATTTGACTTATTCTGCTCTATTATAGGACCTAGCAATGTCTCCTTTCCCGTTTCATGTTTCTTATCGTTTCTACGATATGGAGATGTCGTTGATATGCCAAACATGTTGTTGGTAGCGACGCGGGGGGAAGATGACAGTGTTAATATTCTTTGTTCCCTATTCGGACAGGTAACACACGAGTCACTACTTTCGGTCACCATTTATATATTTTAAAAGAAAAACCGTTTCTCTCTCCACATCCGGGAAGCGGTTCTATCAACTACCATATGAACCCTGTCTCCGCCAGGTCTGCTTTCACAGCTTGACCCTGACATGGCAGGTGGAAATTGGCAGGTGAGAGACGCATTCTGTCAATCATCAACAAAGGCGAAGGGTCAGGGATGCGACAGGGTGATGTCTGGAGAGGTTCGGGGTACCCAGACGTTCACGGAGAAGAAAAGCGTTCGGTTTCACAGAAGAATGGAAGTGCCAGAGAATAGGTTCACGCTGTCTTTGTGGCTTAACCTAGGAGCGGCGGAGATAGTGTGGCAGTGTTCAGGCTAATCAATGTGGCGTCTCAATACAAAATCTTTCTTCTTCTTCTTCTTCTCCTTCTTCTTCTTCTTCTTCTTCTTCTTCTTCTTCTTCAACGTTTTCTTCTTTTTTCTTCTATTTCGTCTCCTTCCTTCCTTCCTTCCTTCCTTCCTTCCTTCATTCCTTCCTTCCTTCCTTCCTTCCTCCCTCCCCCTCCCTCCCTCTCTTCCTTCCTTCCTTCCTTCCTTCCTCCCTCCCTCCCTTTTCTGTAAAACCACATTTCCGTTGCCTCCAAAGATTCCTACACTTTCCTGTTGATTGTCCACATTTCACTACCGGATGTTAGTACTGGTTTTACGTAGCATCCAAGAACTCTCTTCCCTAAATCCAGTGAAAGTCTTTTTTTGCCCAAGATTCCCTTCGTACTCTGGAAGTCTGATTTTACCTTGGCTACTCTGTTCATTATATCATAAGTGAGTGCATCTCCCATTATATCTTGGCTTGGCTTGGCTTCGTTCGTTTTCAATCTCCCGCTACCAAACTCTGAAAAGTAGTCCACAGAACGGAATGCGTTGTGTCGTAGTTAACAGCTTGACTTCGATATTTGCACCTTTCAGTCTAACACATCAGACTTCAGCAAGTATTTGTTGAGTACCGGGTTAGCATTCCCTCTTCGATCCCTTCTCCTTAGCCAGTCTGCCCTGCTGAAGCCTGTTATCCAGGATCACCGCGTGGAGGTGCAGAAGGGTCTTGGCAGCTCTGGTTCGCTGGCCCTGACGCTAGCAGTCAGCTATGGGTCGCTGACCACTGCAGCTCATACGCTGCTCATCATCTTGATCCCCCATCTGATCTGATGTGGGTGCCCACGTATTGAAATGTGTGTGTACCTGTTTTAATTCTGTCTCGTTTACCTTTATACAGCAATTTGCAGATTTGTGTTTCTTAGTTACCGCCTCTGCCTCTGATTTCTTTTGACTTGAAGATGGTGTCTTTAATTTCGATAAAAATAACTACCATGTTGATTAGTGATAGTGAATCTGACTAATCCTACTCTATCAACACAGTGTCCTCCACGTAACCCAAATTGTTTATATTCTGTCCACCAATTGATATTCCAGGCATTGCCTTTAGATATCGCAATATAAATTGGCTGCACAGAGATAACAGATCAGGGGACAGCACGCATCCCAGCGTGACTCCTTTAAAAAAAAAATGTCAGAAGTTTCCTACTGTGTTATCTATTCGTGTAGCTGTAGTATATTCTCAGATCCTTGCCATCGGCATGCAGGTCTTGCAGCATATGGATCAGTTCATTGTGCTTCCCACTGTCAAATGCCTTGGTATAATCTGAAACATAAATAGAAATCTATTTTCATCTCTGAAGATTCCTACGTTTTTGTTCTCTTGTTCTCTCTCTCTCTCACTCTCTCTCTCTCTCTCTCTCTCTCTCTCTCTCTCTCTATATATATATATATATATATATATACAAAACGAGACGTGTTCAAAAAGTATTCGAACTTCGAGCCAGAAAAATACTGGAGGTTTGTAACTAGCATCTCCTCCAAAATTCTCTCCTTGGGACTCCAAACACTTCTCCCATTCGTCCCGCCATTGTTGGAAGCATTTCAAGAATGCCTTTTTGGGAATGGGGTACAGCTGAGTCTACGCATTCCACATAATGTCTTCTCGTGACTCAAATCAAGTCCCTTTCATATACATTTTCAGCTTGCGGAACAGCCAAAAATCACAATAAGGATCCTTACGAACCAGAAGAGTGTTGTGTTTGGTCAAGAAAATCTGAACACATGCGAAGAATGGGCGGATACGTTATCGATTGAGCTGTCAGGTTTCAGTTGTTCTTAGGTCCGGTCGTTTACGTCGAACAGCATCACGGCGCCGACGGATGACCTCCAGGTAGTGCTCTTTGGTAATGGTTTGACCTAGTGGTGCGTACTACGGATGCTCAACCCCATGGAAGATAGAGAAAACGGTCAAGATGGATTTGACATTGCAGCACAACTCCCTCGCTTTTTTTGGCCTCGGGGATGATGAATGTCTCCACTGTGACGGCTGCGGCTTGGCTTTAGGGATGATGAATGTCTCCACTGTGACGGCTGCGGCTTGGCCTCGGGGATGATGAATGTCTCCACTGTGACGGATGCGGCTTGGCCTCGGGGATGATGAATGTCTCCACTGTGACGGATGCGGCTTGGCCTCGGAGATGATGAATGTCTCCACTGTGACGGCTGCGGCTTGGCCTCGGGGATGATGAATGTCTCCACTGTGACGGATGCGGCTTGGCCTCGGGGATGATGAATGTCTCCACTGTGACGGCTGCGGCTTGGCTTCAGGGATGATGAATGTCTCCACTGTGACGGATGCGGCTTGGCTTCAGGGATGATGAATGTCTCCACTGTGACGGATGCGGCTTGGCTTCAGGAATGATGAATGTCTCCACTGTGACGGCTGCGGCTTGGCTTCAGGGATGATGAATGTCTCCACTGTGACGGATGCGGCTTGCCCTTGGGGATAATGACTGTCTCCACTGTGACGGCTGCGGCTTGGCCTCGGGGAAGATGAGTGTCTCCACTGTGACGGCTGTGGCTTGGCCTCGGGGATGATGAATGTCACCACTGTGACGGCTGTGGCTTAGCCTCGGGGATGATGAATGTCTCCACTGTGACAGCCTCGGGGATGATTAATGTATCCACTGTGATGAATGCAGCTTGGCTTCCGGGTCGTCACCGAAAGCCTGTTTAATCTTCTGAATGGTTTCCACTAGGGAAGGACCTAGCTTTTGGAAAAATTTGATGCAACACGACTGCTAAATTCCTTCCATCATTTCGTGATAAATGAACAGCGAACTGTCGGCGACTTACGCAAATTGCGCGCTGGAAAATTCGCGCATGCGTATTGATGTCCCCTATCACTCCTTGCCGAAGTACAAGGTGCGCAGACCCTCACATTAAATAGCAAAGAGGAGATAATAATGATTTCCGTAGTTCGCTGGTTATACACATTCTTGCTCCTTATTCTAAGCCTGCTAGACTCGCGTATGATTTCAAAACGTTGCAAGCTGTGTCGGTTCATGGATTACAGTATCTTCATCCAAGAGGTCAAAGGTCATTCCCATGGCAACAATTGCCTTCAGGGATGAAGATAACTTTTCATATACTAAGCCGCAGCCTTGTGATATGGGTGGCTAGTTTCCTTCCTTGCTGTTGTTAACTTTCTCAAACTTATACGTCAGGTACCAATTTACAGCTGCATCAACTGAAAGAGAGGTCGTACCAGGCACGAACCACGGCCAGGATTTTGTTTTCTGTTCGACCGTGAATTCGAATCCTGACACACTGTAATCTTAGTCTAACAAGGCAGCTCTCTCTCTCGACTAGTCTATACGCTCCAAAGGGTGGTCGTTGACTAACTTCGAAATTGGACCTCTATCGATTGCTAATGTCATCTCTATAGATGCCCCCAAGACAGGGGATGTCAGCTCTTTAGTTTCTGTAAACCCATACATGGCCAGGGCAATATATCCACAAAAGATTGTGCGAAGTTTCAAGCCCGAAAGAGACGATTATGGCAAGCATTTATAAGGGTTCAGATAACTACCTCCAAGCTGAAGTGACTGTCTCAATATTTATTCTCATACTGATACGTTTGTTGTCATTAACGAAAACAACTTTCTAGAACAATATTTTGGCTATTTCCCTTTAATCACAAAACTAGAACAAATATGGCCTTAAATGTTGCACTGGACATACGAGGCGTGTTCAAATGAAACCGGACCTAACCGCACCAAGTGAACATACGTACGATGCACATGATGACGTTACATCTGAAGTAAACAGCACACACGGACCGTCAAGTTTGCCAAATTTCATTAGTCTCCGACTCAGTATTGGTGCCCCAATGGAGAGGTGGGAACTGGTCCAACCATCTGCAGTAATGGTGCCCCAATGGAGAGGCGGGAACTGGTCCAACAATCTGCAGTATTGGTGCCCCAATGGAGAGGCGGGAACTGGTCCAACAATCTGCAGTATTGGTGCCCCAATGGAGAGGCGGGAACTGGTCCAACAATCTGCAGTATTGGTGCCCCAATGGAGATACGGGAACTGGTCCAACAATCTGCAGTATTAGTGCCCCAATGGAGAGGCGGGAACTGGTCCAACAATCTGCAGTATTGGTGCCCCAATGGAGAGGCGGGAACTGGTCCAACAATCTGCAGTATTGGTGCCCCAATGGAGAGGCGGGAACTGGTCCAACAATCTGCAGTATTGGTGCCCCAATGGAGAGGCGGGAACTGGTCCAACAATCTGCAGTATTGGTGCCCCAATGGAGAGGCGGGAACTGGTCCAACAATCTGCAGTATTGGTGCCCCAATGGAGAGGCGGGAACTGGTCCAACAATCTGCAGTATTGGTGCCCCAATGGAGAGACGGGAACTGGTCCAACAATCTGCAGTATTGGTGCCCCAATGGAGAGGCGGGAACTGGTCCAACAATCTGCAGTATTGGTGCCTGGAGTGGCGGGAACTGGTCCAACAATCTGCAGTATTGGTGCCTAAATGACCTTTCTGGTTACGGGGTTGATACTGATGATGATGACCGTTTATCACCCTTGTCCAAACCACTTCACTATTGATATAATCTTGAGTAAATCAACTGACAGTTATGACTTTTGTTCAATGAAGTGCTTCTTAGGGACAAAGCGAATAAATGCAATGTTTTCTTCGTTACATACTGTAAGAGGCAACTAATAAAGGTAATGCATGGGAATTGACCATCTTATCATATAAAAAAGCAATACTATAAAACGAAACTGCAAATTACTGAAATAAAAATCTTCTTAACGCTGGTTACTATAGTCAAATGTATTGTGGGACCTATGCTTCAACAAATGTAGTGTGGGACCTATGCTTCAACAAATGTAGTGTGGGACCTATGCTTCAACAAATGTAGTGTCGGACCTATGCTTAAACAAATGTAGTGTCGGACCTATGCTTCAACAAATGTAGTGTCGGACCTATGCTTCAACAAATGTAATCCATGGGAAAGTTCAGTTAATATAACGGCACTGGCTCGCACTTACTGCACAGTTTCCAAGTGACATATTTATGAAGCTCTTCCACCCCTATTCTCCGTACAGGCGCACCGTGGGAGGTAAACTGGGAGCTGTCAGCATTGGTGCCGAATGCATACGCACTTGTAGGACCCTTCAGGAGGTGCATTTTTAATCATAAATAATCTGTAACGTACTGGTAAAGGAAACACAACATGTCTGCATAGGAATAATGGCATTTGGAATAAGTGGAAGCGAGAATTGTGTGTGTTTGTGTATGGATGTGTGTATGTGGGTATGTTTGTGTGTGTATATGTATGTACGTATGTATGTATGTATTCGTGCGTGTGTATGTGTATGAATGTATGTATGCTTGTATGTAAGTATGTATGTATGTATGTACAAAAGTATGTATGTATGTATGTATGTATGTATGTATGTATGTATGTATGTATGTATGTATGTATGTATGTATGTATGTATGTATGTATGTATGTATGTATGTATGTATGTATGTATGTATGTATGTATGTATGTATGTATGTATGTATGTATGTATTTATGTATGTATGTATGCATGTATGTATGTATGTATGTATGTATGTATGTATGTATGTATATATGTATGTATGTATGTATGTATGTATTCGTGTGTGCTTGTGTATGTATGTATGTATGTATGTATGTATGTATGTATGTATGTATGTATGTATGAATGTATGTATGTATGTATGTATGTATTCGTGAGTGCGTGTGTATGTATGTATTCGTGAGTGTGTATGTGTATGTATGTATGTATGTATGTATGTATGTATGTATGTATGTATGTATGTATGTATGTATGTATGTATGTATGTATGTATGTATGTTGTATGTATGTATGTATGTATGTATGTATGTATGTATGTATGTATGTATGTATGTTGTATGTATGTATGTATGTATGTATGTATGTATGTATGTATGTATGTATGTATTTATGTATGTATGTATGCATGCATGTATGTATGTATGTATGTATGAATGTATGTATGTATGTATGTATATATGTATGTATGTATGTATGTATTCGTGTGTGCGTGTGTATGTATGTATGTATGTATGTTTGAATGTATGTATGTATGTATGTATGTATGTATGTATGTATGTATGTATGTATGTATGTATGTATGTATGTATGTATGTATGTATGTATGTATTCGTGCCTGCGTGTGTATGTATGTATTCGTGCGAGTCTGTGTAAATGCAAGTTTGTATGTACGTATGTGTGTATGTGTGTATGTGTGTGTGTGTGTGCGTGCGTGCGTGCGTGCGTGAGTGAGTGCGTGCGTGTGTGTGTAAGCATGTATGTATGTATGTATATATGTATGTATGTATTTATGTATGTATGGATGTGAATATATTCTTGGAACTGTAATTGACAAAAAGAGAGGTATCAAAGACAAGTTAGCTACACAAAGAGCAGCAAGGGAAAGACATTGTCACGCCATAAAATAGAGGATGCCGCTGTAAAAGAGAAATAATTAAGAACGCTAAGATGGATGTATATTGCATCAGGTATGTCTTACGGATGGGAATCATGAGCAATGATCACAACCCAGAAAAGCCAGGTCCAAGTCTGAAATAAGATATGCTGTGTCTACAAAATAAGAGAAGATGAGCTACCAATGCAACCCAATGTAAGCAAAGAGCCAAGATTACAAAGAACCATAGTTCGATATGAAGACATAAAAGGCATCCTATTTGAAACCGACAACTGCATAGCAGCCATGCCAAGAAAGAGACAGTGGATAGAATAGTATGCGTTCTATCTGACAAGCCAGATGTGTGGTGGGTTGGCTAGTTTCCATCCTTGCTTTTTATACCTTCCTCAACTCATACGTCAGGTACTCATTTACAGATGGGTTGAATGGAGTGGCGGTCATGCCAGACACGAAGCACGGTTAGCATTTGTTGTCTTTCCGTTCGTGAATTCGAACCTAGGCAAGCTGTAATCCAGTCTAGTAAGTCAGGTCAATGTCGATTAGGCTACACGCTCCAGGATGGTTGGACAAATTACATAATTCTGAAATTCATAGCAAGTTAAACATTTTGAAAATCTATACTCTTCAGCATAAACAAAAATCCTGATCAGGTGAACGAGACATGCTGTTCGAATGTCCGATGAGCGTTTCTCAAAAAAGCTGTTATAAGGTGAGCTCAGAACCGATAGACGTTCAGCAGGGCAAACAGAAGAAACGATACACAAACTCCTGGAAAATTTTCCTTAACAGTTTAAGCACTGATGTCACTTTCTAGAAAATGCTTGCGCAGGGCCATTCCCTTTGGCTCGCTAGCATCACGCAAGGTGCCCAGTTCGCAGAAAGAAACTCCATCGCCGAGCCTTAGAAAAAGCGTGCTGCCTGAAAGAACAGAACGCCGAACGCTTCCACAGCCGACTCTTCTCAAGTGTGCTTCGAGTGTTGCAGTATCTGCCGTACCAGAATTGGTCTTTTCAGTCATGAGAGATCACATCTCGCAGTACAAATCTGATGGTGTCGCCATCTTCGCTTGCGATGGTCAACTTTTACCATTATTATTATTTTGTATGTGGGAGCCTTCCTCAGAAGGTCTACATTACAATATTGCATGTATGGCATATGACAACCTTCTTCAGTAACTCCTGCATGAGACGTAAGAAGTTCTACGGCAAATATTCAACCAGAGACAATTCGTCGAAAGTGGAAAACTCAAGAAACAAACAATGTATACTCTTGTTATTTCATTCTCTCTCAACTGAATTCCCAACAAATAATATATACTGTTTTTGTTCTTTCTTTGTCTCTCAGCTGAATCCCTAACAAACAAACAATATATACTTTTGTTCTTTCTTTCTCTATGAATTGAACCCCTAACAAACAAACACAATATTTTTCCTCTTTCATTCTCTCTCAAATGAATCTCCAACAAACAAACAATATATACTTTTGTTCTTTCTGTCTCTCTCAGATGAATTCCTAACAAACAAACAATATATACTTTTGTTCTTTCTTTCTCTCTCAGATGAATCCCTATCAAACAAACAATATTTACTTTTGTTCTTTCTTTCTCTCTCAACTGAATCCCTAACACACAAATAATATATTCGTGTTTTCTTTCTTTCTCTTTGAATTGAACCCCTAACAAACAAATACATTATTTTTCCTCTTTCATTCTCCCTCACCTGAAACCCTATCAAACAAACAATATATACTTTCGTTCTTTCATTCTCTCTCAACTGATTCCCCAAGAAATAATATATACTGCTCTTTCTTTCTTTCTCTCTCAGCTGAATCCCTATCAAACAAACAATATATACTTTCGTTCTTTCATTCTCTCTCAACTGATTCCCCAAGAAATAATATATACTGCTCTTTCTTTCTTTCTCTCTCACCTGAATCCCTATCAAACAAACAATATATACTTTTGTTCTTTCATTCTCTCTCAACTGAATCCTCAACAAATAATATATACTGTTTAAAAAATTGTGTTTCTCTTTCAGCTGAATCCATATCAAACAAACAATATATACTTTTGTTCGTTCTGTCTCTTACAGTTGTATCACTAGTACCAAAGACAATGTCAAGTGGAACCGTCTAATAATGTTGTAGTAGGCAATTATGGTGGGCTAAGACCGTTACTAGCAGCTTCGTTATATCACAGAAAGTTGGTATAGAAAGCGTTACTGACAGAACAGAGAAAATGTTCTGACAAGTATCCGGAAGGAACCAATTATAGTGGTGACCCTGATACTTCGGTAGGAGCAGAATGAACAGCACGAAAAATAATAATTATACATTCACGCCGGTGAATATTACCACAAATGAAGTCCCGCCCCTCCCCCCCACCCAACCCCGCCAGTATAAACCCAAATATTCAGCTACCTTGGGTCCACTATATCATCTACTCTCTGCCTAGATGAAAAAAAAGCATAGAATTGGGCCGTTGCAGCCGCCATGTTTGGTAGGATTTCCATGAGAGCTGAGAACAAACTTATGTCTGACATTGGAAACCAAAATTCAAATGTATCAGGTCTTCAGCACATTATTGTATGCCTCAAAAACATGTCTAACCAACTCCAGACACGCGAGAAGACCTAATAATGTTCTTCAAAGCTGTCTAAGGAGAATTACGAACATCAGGTGGCGAAACAACAAAAAAACCAAACAAACAACATATCACCAATAAAAACGCAAAAAACCACCAAAAACAAACAACATATCACAAAAAAACCCACAAAAAACCATAAAAAAACAACAACACATGACCAAAAAAACCCACAAAAAAAACAAACAAATGTCGAGGCATTGAAATGCACAAACATGCCTTCCATTACAAGCATATTAAAGTACTCCACGATTAGGTTGGTTGAGACATGACAGCAGAATGGATAGCAGTCACATCCCCAAACAGGTGATGTATAGTGAGTGAACTCAATGCTGAGAAAAGATCTCAAGACAGACCTAATCTGAGATATAAATACATATTACTATGTAAGACCACGATGTACAGTTTTTCAATTGGAGCTGCAGACCGAAAAATGACATCTGTAGACAAATGTCGTACAATTAAACAAAAGTGATAATCAGTTATTTTAGACGTACGAGTAAGTTTGATTTCTTGTTAATCTTAACTGCATTGTTATGTTATATTTTCTGTTAATTGTTAATGTTTTTGTTTATTTCATTTGGTGATCTATGAATTGTTGTTATACTTTCGTTTTTTCTTTTGTTATTCTGCGTTCGTTCTCAATCTCCCCCTACCAAGTCCTGAACAGAGCTTTGTAAGTAGTAGAATGCAGTCCCGAAAACAGAATGCGTTGTGTCGCTAGTTTACAGCTTAACTGTGATATTTGAACCTTTCGGTCCGACACATCCGTCTTCGAGAGGACTTACGTGTATAATTTTAGTTTTCATACCGTATATAGGTCGAAGATATAGCAGTAACGTATCTGGTATCGACCATCGACTCATAAGGGGGGGGGGGGGGGGCTGCTTGCAGACGTGTCAGTAACCCATAACTGACCAAGACCCTATTCCACCTCCAAGTGGAACAACAACAACAACAACAACAACAACAACGACACATTTAAACATATTTTCACACTGATAAGAAGTCAGCAATTATGGGAGGGCCTTCTCTCATGTAAGGCAGTCCACTCAACTGTCTTGCTCACCTGTCACCCAGCTGTCACCTGTGATTCCAGATATTAGGTAGCGGTCACACGGAACTGTGTCGCTTTTTACCTAGCAGGTTACACCAGGTGAGTGTGTCTTATGCGTTTCAGACTAGGACAAATATGGTCGGAGTCTGTATAATTTAAAAGCACACACTCGCAGAACGTTAAGTAATTCTATCATCTCTGGAAGTCCGTCTTCGGACAAATTCATTTTCTATATTATGAAATAATCAACTTTATTCTACAATTCCCCCCCCTCCCCCAACACCCCCTAAACCCCCCCCCCCTCCCCTCCCTCTCACCTAACTACAGCATTTTCAAGATCTGCTATTTCTACCAGGCAACATTGTCAGGTTTGCTAATTCTACCGGACGTAACATGCTCAAGATTTACTAATTCTACCAAATTTAAATATATTCAAGATTTGCTGATTTTACCAGATGTAATATATTGTACATCTGCTAATTTTATCACATGTAACATATTCAAGATCTGCCAATTTTACCACATGTAATATAGTCTAAATCTGCGAATTTTACCACATGTAACATTTTCAAGATTTTCAAATTCTATCAGTTGCAACATATTCAGGTTTGTTAATTTATCAAGAGAAAATACATTTAGGTATTCTTGTTCTACCAGATACAAAATATTTATGTCTCTTAAATTTATAAGTGGTAGTATATTTGTGACTACTAAATTTACCAGAGTAGTATATTTATGTCTGCTAAATTTACAAAAGATAGTATATTTATGCCTGCTAAATTTACAAAAGATGGTATATTTCTGTCTGCTAAATTTACAAAAGATAGTATATTTATGTCTGCTAAATTTACAAAAGATAGTATATTTATGTCTGCTAAATTTACCAGAGGTTCTTAGTTCTTTGTCGACATGTACTTCTATTGGGGCAGATGTCCATGTGCAGGTCCCAGCTCTGGTATGAGCTGGATGTAGCTGAGAGAAGGGTTTCCTGCTTAGCGGGCTAGGCTTGAGCAGCTTAATACTCCGCTGCATTAGGAAAAGCGATTAAAGAGGGTGGTTAACCAATGTGCGATTCCATCTCAGTAGACCCAAACACTAGAGAAAAGTAGACCAACAACCTGTTGGGCGCCATCTATGCTGCTCCAAACAAACCACCTAACCATGACCGGTGTTATTCCATGTCACACAGCTAGTCGCCTCTTACGACATGCTCTGTGAGGCAGTGGTGCTATTCTTGTCTTTGTCATACACAAAGACCCGGGCAGACCAGAGGTAGTATTTTTATGTCTGATAAATTTACCAATGGTAGTATTTGTATGTTATAAATTTACCGGAGGTAGTATATTTGTATATGTCGGCTAAATTTACCAAAGGTAGTAATTTTATGTTTTCTAAATTTACCAGAGGGAACATAATCAGGTAAACTAACGTTTCCTTGCTTTACATTTGGAAGTTTCTGCCATTTTTTCAGTTCGATTGACATTTCTTAAAATGGAAAATGATGTATCAAATATAATCAGAATGTCTTTTTCTTTTTTCTTTCTTGTTTCTTTCCTTCTTTGTTTTTCTTTTTTCTCTCTTTCAACCTATAATTTCATCTCTCTTCTCTCTCTCACTTTCTTTCTCTCTATTTATGTATCATTTTCTAAATCTCTCAACACGTTCTCTAATTGTCGTTATCTCTATCTGCTTATATGTCTATCACTCTCTTTCTATTTTCCCTATCTTCCCCTCGAAGTCTCACTCTAAATCTCTCTTTTCCTGTCTTTCGATCCCGCTCTATACCAAAACCCTAATCGACAGAGAGTTTACCTGTGTTCTAACTATAGCTTCCACAAATGCTCCGAGATTGAGGAAATACTAATTTGTTCCAGATTTTCACAGTCTGCCTTCGAGCAGAAACGCAGCACATTTACGCGAGGAACAGAGTGCTACATTCGAATTTTGACCCCACCCTAAACATTGCTGAAGGCTTACCCACAATATCATCATGCACAAACAAAATACTCAAACATCTGCGGGAACACAACATCCTCCAAAAAAAACAACTCGTCCGCACAAAATAGGAGGACAAGGAAGCCAAAAAACAAAAGGGGAAAAAGAGGAGGAATAAGAAAATTTAGAAAAATCCACACGGTACTCGGCACGACAAAGACAGCCACAAATATCACACCGACACATACGATAAGGAGTACTCGTCAAACTATCCCTCCACGCGAGGCAGCGGAGTATATGGTTCCCTCTCTGGATCCCACATGGACCTTGGTCAACACACCCTCCGTCCAGGCAACACAGTTGCGCACAAAGTATGAGACTAAAGATAGGCCTAAAATAGGGTGCTATAGAGGATGTAGTCAAAGGGGAGAGTTTAGGTCAGAGAAGTGGGAATTAAGTAGTGGAAAACCAAAGATTAAAATGATGCAGCAAAAACAAAAAGTGGAAAAACCACAAAATTGCAAACTAAAATGTTTTTATGCAAATGTGAGAAGCATTGTAAATAAAAGAGAAGAATTGGAACTGTATGTAGAGGAAGAAAAACCAGAAATAATAGGGTTAACAGAATCATGGGCATATGAGGACATTGCAGATGGTGAATTTGAAATAGAGGGATATACAATGTTAAGGAAGGATAGGGTAGTTGGAGACAAGGCTAAGGGGGGTGGTGTTTTATTATACTGTATAAATTCTGTTAATATAACTAGCAGAGAGGATTTATCATGTGGTAACAAAAATGAGTGTATGGGGTGAAATAGAAAGTGGGGGTGAAAAAACAGTGATTGGAGTATGCTATAGATGTCCATCAAGTCAAAAGGAGGAAGATGAGGAGCCGATTAGTAGCATAGTAAAGGCAAGTGATAGGACATTATTATTAATGGGGGATTTCAACTTTCCAAAATTAAAATGGGATATGGCAGAAGCACTTGTAGAGTCAAAACCTTTTGTTAAGTGCATAACTGAAAATTTTTTAATTCAACATGTAGTAGCAGCCACCAGAGGCAAAAACATACTCGACCTAGTTTTTACTACAGAGGAAAATATGATTAAAAGCGTTACCGTAGGGGAACTGTTTGGCTCAAGTGACCATCAAATCATCCGATGGGATCTTATTGCAGGGAAAGAAGTGAACATAAACACGCGAACATATGACTACTCTAAGACAGATGTTAAGAGGATGAAAGAGGCAGCGAACCACATAATCTGGGAAGATATTGTCAGAGGAACAGATGTTGAACAGGAGTGGGTGAGTTTTAAAGTAGTTCTCGAAACGCTAAAAGAGGAATGTGTTTCATATAGGGAAGTAAACCCCAAGCGTAAAAAGTGGATCACTAAAATTGTAGTTAAATGTAGAAGAGCTAAAAATAAAGCATGGAAAAAATATATAGAGGCAGGTAAATCAAAAGAAACATATTTAAAATATTTGGACAAGCAGAACATATCTCAGAAAGCGAATAAAACAGCAAAAATAGACTTCGAAAAGAAACTTGCTCAGAGGATCAAGACTGATAGTAAAAGCTTCTTCTCTTGTGTTAGAAATAAACAAAGATCAAAGGACAAAGTAGGACCTCTCATAGACAGCACAGGAAAAAAAATAAGTGAAAATAGGGAGGCAGCAAATCTACTCAATCACTACTTTGGCACAGTGTACACAAAAGAGGACTGCGCCAAGATCCCAGAGCCTGTATATATTTTTTAAAGAGACATGGATACAGCAGGATTAGGACCAATCTGTATTACAGAGGAAATGATTTTAAAAAAATTGGAGGGGTTGAAAGTGTATATATGACAGGTCAAGATGGTATTCATCCAAAATTGCTGTTCGAAATTAGAGACCAATTAGCAAAACCATTGGCTATATTATGTTCTCAATCACTTGCACAAGGGATTGTTCCACGGGATTGGAAAGATGCGGGAGTGATCCCCTTATTCAAAAAGGGCAAAAAGGCAGATCCAGCAAACTATAGACCTGTGAGCTTAACGAGCATAGTCTGTAAATTGTTAGAGTCAATAATCAAAGAAAACATTGTAATGCATTTAGACAAATTTAATCTAATTAGAAATAGTCAGCATGGGTTTACCAGAGGGAGATCATGCTTAACAAATCTATTAGAATTCATTGAGGAGGTTACCAAAATGTTAGATAAAGGGGAGCCAGTGGATGTTATTTATCTGGATTTTGATAGTGTACCTCATCAAAGATTATTTCAAAAATTAAAATCACATGGAATAGGTGGGGAAGTTGCCAAATGGATTGAAAATTGGTTAACGGGAAGAAGGCAAAGGGTGGGTATAAATAAGGAGTACTCTGAGTGGTGTGAAGTGAAAAGTGGAGTGCCACAGGGCTCGGTTTTGGGACCAATTTTATTCTTGATATATATAAATGATTTGGACATAGGTATGGGATCCATTATTGCAAAATTTGCTGATGACACGAAACTATGCGGTAGTGTCTCATCTAAAGCAGAAGTGGATATATTGAGGTCGGATTTAGATAAAATTCGAGAATGGTCTGTAATCTGGCAAATGGAGTTTAATGTAGATAAATATACAGTTATCCACATGGGTAGATCCAATATGGAAGATAATTACAGAATGGGAGAGAACAATATTAGAAAGATAGATAAAGAAAGGGACTTAGGGGTTATAATAGATCATACATGTAAGGTGAGGGAGCAAGTTCAGGAAGCAGTAAAAAAGGGAAATGCAATGTTAGGGATGATAAAAAGAAATATTAAACATAGGAGTAAGGAAGTGATAGCCAAACTGTATAAAGCATTAGTTAGACCTAGATTGGAGTACTGTGTACAGGTGTGGAGTCCTTATCAGAGAGGGGATATAGACATGCTGGAAAGAATACAAAAAAGAGCGACAAAGCTGATAGTGGGATTCCAGAATTACAGTTATGAAGAAAGATTAAAAAGAACTGGCCTTCAGTGTCTAGAAGAGAGAAGAATTCGTGGTGACTTAATACAGGTGTATAAGATGATCAGAGGAATGGATAAAGTAGACTATAACAAGTTTTTTAAAGTACAACCACCAACAAGGACAAGAGGGCACAGCTACAAGTTGACTAAGGAGAGGTCCAGATTAGATATTAGGAAATATTTCTTTAGCCAGAGAGTTGTGAATGCTTGGAATGCATTGCCAAGTGAGGTGGTGGAGGCTGGGACGGTCAATGCATTTAAGAACAGATTGGATGCGTACAGCTTCTAGAGGAAGGTGATGTAAATGGAACTGGTTGTATACAGACTCTGCAGAGTCTTCTAAACCAGTATAAAGACGTTAAGTTAAGTTAAGTTAAGTTATAACCAAGTTCCCAATCAAGACAAGAAATTGTTGCTGCGGTTGAAACAGACGCACCTCGCTACAAGAAAGCATAACATAAATGTATAGATAGTACCATTTATCAAACATTGCCGTCGTGGATCAAGTGTTATATCATTTTTTTGTACATGGCAAAATATTTCTTTTCTTTTGAAGTGGCGTAATCCCCTTTCTGGTAACAATGTCACCTCAACTGTCAATCATACACTGGAGGGATTCCCAAACTTCAAGTTGGACGGATCGGCAGGAATGTATCGATTGTAGTTTGGACTCATGACCAGTTTATTGATTATGGCTCCTTTTTATTATCTTAAATTTGCATTAAAATTGTTTATATTAATTGCTTAACCAATTACATTCCTCTTTTACAATTTAATAACGGCAGTGAACACATTCTACCCGATACCATTGACAATTACAGAGGAAGGAAGGAGACATGGGATTGTGCTAGAATATTTGCACATGATGTATATGAGGACTTCCAGTCCAGGCAGGAAACAGTTGCAGCCTCTATCTACCTGGACCATGGATATAACCAGATCGACTCTGTGATCGTGATGCGCTATTTAAAATGGTGTGGAATAAACGCACGGCTGGCAAACTGGATATCAGCTGCCATGATGGAGAGAATAGTTGCACTCCGCTTATGCTTGTGAAAATCAGAACTGATGAAAATATGCCCATGACTGACGAAAGGTTATCCTGTCTCACCAATGTTGTCTAACATTTAGATCCCTGCTCTTCAGCCTTTTTTTAATATCCTTTTACAACTTTCGCGAGAGTGGATGACAAGAATGGATGACAGACGAAATCTTTACTAAATGGCAGATAGAAAGAAGGCTAAAAACACTCATGCATATTTATCACTACACAAAGAGCCAAAGAACAGTGGTTGGAAGAATAATTCAAGGTAATAACAGACATTGGACTAAAACACAATACCAGATAAATGCATATAGAAATAAAGAAAACAACAAACAAGACACATGTAACAGAGAGTGGGGGATGCATCCGAGAATGGTGCCATTTTGATGGATGAAATGATGAGTCCACAGCTCCATGTTTGCAGACGATCTGGCTATGTGGACCTCTGAAAAAAATCTCACCATAGCAAGCAATCGGATGCAGCAGGCCCTAACATCGCTGGAGGAGTGGGCGAACTCATGGCTGGTCAAAATAAATGAGGAAAAAACAACATGTACGATATTCTTGCTTTCAAACAAACTCCAGAACACCAAAATAAGTCTTAACGGCAAATATCTGCGGCCAAACGACAACCCAAACTACCTGGGAGTCACATTTGATCGGCGCATGACATGGAAAAGTCAGATCGAGAGAAACCGAATGAGAGCCAGAGAAAGAATGGCAATCATGAGGAAACTTGCTGGCACAAGCTGGAGAGCAGACGAAAGTATACTAAAGAAACTGTACACTGGAAGAGTGAGACCAGTTCTCGGGCAGCAAAGGCGAAATTTGATAAAATTAGCAAACTTCAAAACCAAGCCATGAGAGTTATAACAGGAGGCATGAAGTAAACGCCAATTGTAGAACTTGAAAAGATTACAAATCTGCAATCCATGACCGACAGAAGAGGCTGCATAGCCCAGCAGCAAGCAGTGAAACTCAGAAGACTGACAGACCATCCAATGCACCAGAAACTAAATAGATTTGGAAATGGGAAACTAAAGCGGAGAAACTTTGCAGAAATAGCCAAAGCAAAGATAAGCGAAGACCCTATGAACACATTAACAACATCAAAGCCCATCCCTACTGTACGCAAACCTACTTAGAGGCAGCATATATTCCAGGAGGTGGTAGAAAATATACCAGGTATTGGAAACAAGAACAGCCAGACTGAAAAAGAAAGAAAAGACATAACCCTGAGGTACATAACGAAAAACTACCCAAGCAGGGACTGGATCCATGCATACACCGACGGTTCTGTAACAAACACAACACAGAACGGAGGGGCAGAGGTATTCATGAGCCTACCAAATGGTTGAAAAATAACACTGTCAGTGGCAACTGGAAAATACTCAAGCAATTTCAGAGCGGAGGAAGGGGCACTGAGGGTTGCAGTAGAAGAAATGGTGACATGCTGAAGAAATGAAAGCCATATAGTCCTGTTTACAGATGCCCTGGCCGTAGTCACAGCACTAAAAAGCCATAAAAATACTGAACTTGATGATTTAAGAGCAGTACTCTGTCAACTATGCCAGCAGTCCGCACCAAAAAGGGTAGTGGTACAGTGGGTTTTCATCCCACTGTAACACCCAAAGCAGCGAGGAGACAGACAGACTGGCAAAAGAAGATGCAAGACTACCACAACCAAATCCTAGTGTGACCTACGAAGAGTCCAAAAGGCTTATTAGAGCTAGATACATGACCAAATGGGAAACAGAACATACTGGCTACACAAAAAAACGATGCCTATTACCAATTGAACATAAGAGAGCAGGTCGGTGTCTTCAGACTTCACACAGGCCCCAATAGACTGACGTACCACCTATTCAATAAGCTGAAGATAGGTGGCACTGACGAATGCACGTGTGGTTCCGGGAAAATGACCGCTGAACATTTGCTGCAAAACTGACCGACATACGAGGATGAGAGAAAGCAGATGTGGCCATCATCAGTGGCAACACTAGACAAGCTCTATGGCAGTGTCGACAGTCTCAGGATGACCGCTGCTTTTTTCGAAAAAATGAAGGTTGACGCTTGACAGCGTACGAAGAAGAAGAAGAAGAACAACAACTCTGTAGTGAAGGCTGGACCTGGAGGATGTTACATTTGATGAATGTGCCAGTGACTGGTTTGACAGGTCGAAATACCTCGAAGTAGCCTTTGACAGTAGCGTCTCATATAGATACCAGGTCAAACACAATATACAGAGATGCAAGCGAGGCCTGGGACGACTCAAGACTATGGCAGCAGCAAGCTTGGAACAACAGCTTCTTTTATCCTATATAGTCAGATGGTATTGTCAGTTGCTATTTTATTATGTATGCATATATATATATATTGACGGTTTTGGCTTGGCTTCATTCGTTCTCAATCTCCCGATACCAAACACTGAAATGGCTTAAGTAGCAGAATGTAGTCCAGAGAACGGAATGCGCTGTGTCTTCGTTTACAGCTTGACTGCGATAGTTGCACCTTTTGGTCCAACACATTCGACTTCAGCAAGCAATTTTTGAGTACTGGGTTAGCATTCCCTCTTCGATCCTTTCTCCTTAGTCAGTCTACCTTGCTGCAGCCTGTTATCCAGGATCACCGCGTGGAGGTGTAGAAGGGTCTTGCCAGCTCTGGTTTGCTGGCCCTGATGCTAGCAGTCAATTTGGGTCGCTGACTGCTGCAGCTCATGCGCTGCTCAGCATCTTGATCCCTATTGACAGTTGTATATATATATATATATATATATATATATATATATATATATATATATATATATATAGACCTGAATAGAAGGAAATACATAAGGAAAAGTTAAGAGAACCTGTGGGAGATATCAAATAGATTACATCACGGTGAAAACAAGTTGCATAAAGCAAGTAAAAATATTCGTTGCTTACCCTGGTGCGGAAGCTGATGATAATTTGCTTATGATGAAATGCCAACTACGAAGGAAGAAACCAGGACAATCACAAACAATTAGCTAAGTGGAATTTAAATGCTTTGAACGAGTTGGCGACAACAGTTAAATCATAAAACTCAACGAATGATGCTTTCAGGAAAAAAATATGTTACTGACGATATAAATCAACAGTGGCAAAATATAATGGAGACCGTAAAAGAGGCAGCAGAGATAACATTGGGTAACAATAAAGATGAAAACAAGAAACCATGATTAACATCTGAAATGTTAAACAAAGTCGATGAAAGACGCAAATTTTAGTAATACAGAGCATTGCAACGCGTATCAGGAATCATTTAAATCGCGAATGTAAGATGACGTGAGAAAAATGGTGGACAGACCAATGTGAGGAAAGTGAGGACCTGGAGAGGACAGGGAGATTGGATCAGATACATAAGAAAGGCAAGCACTCCTTTAGTAAAAATAAGGGCAGTCACGGATCATGAATTTTAGGAACGCGAAACCGATAACAGACCCCCCCCCCCCCCCCCCCTTTCCACTCCCTAAAAAAAACACAACAAAAACAACAACAAAAAACAAAACAACAACACATACATGGAGATGGAAAGAACATGTTTAGGAACTGTATGAGATTGGTGGGCCTGTCACAGGATAGCATACAATTAAATGGCATGCCTTTGATTGAAGAGCCATTACCTATAAACATAATAATTCAATGAGGAATTTTCCTCAATCCTGGACAACATGGGACTAGGGATAGGTAGGTTTTCCATCGAGCTACTCAAAACAGAGGAGGGAGACTTTTTAAGCATGTTAATGAAATTTGCAACAATGGAATGTGGCCACAAAAACACACAAATCCACAAATAATTCCTTTGCCTCAAAAAATTAATTCAATAGAATGTGGTCAATTCCGAACGGTAAACTTAATAACACATTCATCTGAATTATATTAAAGATAATTAATAAGATAATTAATGGCGAAATTAATGAGCTGCTGAAAGAAACCAGTTTGGATTTTCTAAGGAAAGATATATACGGGATGCCATCAACTTTTTCAGATGTTGCCACCAACATATGAGTGGTCTCAGGGTAGAGTCGCTTGCGGAAGAAGTCAAGCATCTCGTGGGCCCTGAGAAGGAAGTCGTCGTCATCCTGACATAGGCGTCGGAGGCGGAGGAGTTGGGAGAAAGGAAGCGAATCGCGGCAGGATTGCTTGTACTGTCTGGAACTGAAACATGGACTCTAGCAAAGAAAGATAAATGAAGTTTGGAAGTGTTTGAAATATCAAGAGTGAGTTGGACAGAAAGAAGATTCAATGACAAAGTTCCCTCTGGGGTATGTGTACGAGAGACAGTTATTGAAAACGATACAAAAAACGACGAGTGAGTTGGCTGGGCCACAATACGAGACATGAAAGTCTTCTATAGAAGATATCGATGGACAGGATTCTGAAGAAAAGTGGAAGTGAGCGACTAAGACTTACCTTTACATCCGAGTAATGGAGAGGCATTAAGGAACGAAGAAATGAAGAGAGATGTAGAGAATCGGGTCAAATGTAGAGATATGCTCAGACAACCTTACAACCAGTCTTAGGACTTACCAACCAGATTAAAGGATTAAATGAGAGAAATTCTCATAAACCTTTCAACCAGTTTTAAGACTGATCAAACGGATGATGATGTTCCAGAATTAAGGGATGCCACTGGTTCTGTGATGCACTAAAGATCACCCGATCTCGAAGATGCGGTACATGGTGGGACCTTTGCTTGTGGCATCAGTATATAAATTGACACATGCCGAAGCCTATATACGGGTTACAACAACCTAGCAGTACCCACTGCACAATAACACGCCATACATCAAAGATCGTGGATGGCACAGACATAGAGAACATTTGGACAGGTGACCAGAGTCCCGACGATAACCATGGAAGAAGAGTGAGTTCACAATGGCGATAGAATGACAGATTACCACAGAGCTACCATAACCCTAGGCATGGAATGCAGACAGTGGTGGAACGGAAGATAAGAGCACCAGGCTAAACAGCTGATAAATGATAACATTCGGTAAAGTAATGCCATTATATATACCGATGGGTCGGCGCGTGCGGCATCTGATTGGGGCTTGTCTGCTAGAGTTCTTGCAGAACAGAGCGGGGCACACAGAACAAAAACCTTCAGTTAGGGAATGGAGACGGAAGCTGTGACTCAGCTCTGAGATGGCTATCTGAGACCTATTTAGCAGGGGCAGTCCTCATTTCAGACTCCCAATCCATACTTCAGAAAGTACACTGACCGAGGAATAAAGGAAGGGCAGTTGTAAAAGTCTCACACCATCAGGGGCTTGTCGGGTGATGCTGAGGTTCGGGCAATTGAAATAGCGGCCGATGTTCTAGCTTGACAGACACATATAGAGAGGAGGGTCACTCTGAAGTCTATCAGTGGTCGTCTCTTGGATAGTGGTCGTCTCACAGCAATAGAGGAATCAGCAGTTCACAGGCGAAGTTCTAGCGGACTCGGAGGCAACAGAGGACGGAGCAGAAGTGTGTTCAACCAGCGTGCTGCACGAAGCGTCCGTATCTACATCCGTCGTCAGTTACTGATGAGAGAGAGAGAGAGAGGGGGAGAGAGAGGGAGAGGGAGAGGGGCAGAGAGAGGGAGAGAGAGAGGGAGAGAGAGGGAAAGAGAGGGAAAGAGAGGAGGGAGAGGGAGAGAGGCAGGGAGAGAGAGGGAGAGGGTGAGAGAGAGGGAGAGAGAGATGGAGAGGGAGAGGGGGAGAAGGAGAGAGAGGGAGAGGGAGAGAGAGGGGGAAGAGGGATAGAGAGAGAGGGAGAGAGAGGGAGAGAGAGGGAGAGGGAGAAAGAGAGGGAGAGAGAGGGAGAGAGAGGGAGAGGGAGAGAGAGAGGGAGAGAGATAGAGAGTGAGGGAGAGGGAGAGAGAGGAAGAGTGGGAGAGATAGAGAGAGAGGGAGAGGGAGAGAGAGGGAGAGAGAGAAGGAGAGGAAGAGAGAGAGGGAGAGAAGGAGAGAGATAGAGAGAGAGATAGAGATAGAGAGTGAGCACCTATGGGTATGTCCGTAGATCAGGGGCATTTTTTCTTAGGGACATAATAGAACAGTTACAAACGAACGTAAAATATAATCATTTATTAAAATCTCAAGGGATTCGCGGTTGGAAGTCTCACGAGATTCGCGGTTTGATGTTTAATCATCGATATAGCGAAAGAGTTCCGTCGGTGCTTAAAATGGGGAAAAAAATGGCAGATATAATATTTTGATCGAGAGAGACAATCGTATATTTTGAAGAACATTCGAAGCCGAGACAATAGCGAGAAAACGTCTACATTTTGTGTTCAGTTTTTGTAGCTCTCTTTGTAAAAGGCCGACTGCGGGCTCACAGGCCAGCAGTTGTGCGTGGACAACCAATTTGGGAACTGATGTGTGTCACTACCACTACAATGCACACGACAAACTCTACAAGAACGTTTCTTCTTCTTGTTTCGTTAGCTTGAAAATATAATGTTTACATCTTCAATGTCTCTTTTATAAACTTTGGGGAGCATCTAGGACGACAACAAAATGATGCATATTACAAGTTAAACAAGGATGGCATGGCCTAGTAGTTAAGTGGCACGACTAACAACCGGAAGGTACTGGGTTCGATCCCCATCACAGCACCGGCCGTTACCCCGGGGAAGCAAACCCTTAGAAAATGCAGGAGGAAGCAGAGCCTTACATAAAATGAATGCTGAAGTCGGATGCACTGGGCCGACAAGCGCAAAATAAAAACCTCAGTGCAACGCACATCGCCTTGGGATTAGAGAAATAAGGCAAAAGCAAAGAAAAACACACAAAAAACAAGTTAAACAGGGCCGAACATGTAGTGATTTTCAGACTCCGCGTAGACAGACTATAGTAGGTTACGATACCATCTATTCACCTGGTTCAAATTAAGACATACTGATGAATGTGTCTGTGGCACAGGTAAAATGATTGCTGAACATCTGCTGCAGAAATGTCCAACATACGAGTTACAGAGAAGGCACATTTGACCATCTCCCATTCCAGTCCAAAACAAGCTCTATGGAGATACTGATTACCTTATACAGCTCACTGCCTTCTCAAGAGGCATTCAAGCTGAAGTCTTTTTTTCTTTTTTTTTTCTTTGCGTTCGCCTTATTTCTCTAATCCCCAAGGCGGTGTGCGTTGCACTGCTTTTATTTTGCGCCTGTCGGCCCAGTGTATCCGACTTCAGCATGCATTTTATGTAAGGGTCTGCTTCCTCCTGCATTTTCTAAGGGTTTGCTTTCCCGGGGTAACGGCCGGTGCTGTGATGGGGATCGAACCCAGCACCTTCGGATTGTTACCCCTTGCCACTGAACCACTAGGCCACGCCGTCCCCCTAAGCTGAAGTCTGAAAGCGTACAAAGAAGAAGAAGAAGAAGAAGAAGAAGAAGTATAAACTTCCCTGTCTTTTGTGGTTCACTTGTATAATGAAGGTTGAGCCCTTTCGAGACCTGGAACTCGACCCTATACTTGTCTTGTTGTCTATCACAGTCCGAATCCCTTAACGTTTTGTTGCATTAGGCAACATTACATGTTTCTTAATTGCGTGACATTGTGACTGCTTGGCTCTTGGCTAGTTGTCTCCGCCTTCAGCACCCTATCTTGCTAGGGCAGACTATGGTCTTGCACGGAGGGCCTTGTCTAACCATGAATGCTCCCTAGGCGAGGTCTCAATAGGGACCGGGGTATGTCAAAGCGTCGGGTGGCTGCTTCTATTGTAAGACCCGCCCTGCCAGAGCTTTCTCTAGGGTTTGACTCCCCCATAGTCTAAGATTTTACCTCCATATACCTGGGGGCACCAGCTGCTCACTATTTGCCAGAACTGCGTTTTTAGACACAGGAGGTAGCGCGAGAAGGTGGGATTGGCTTGGTTGAAGGCCATTCTGATTATTTTGATGAGACCTACAGTAACCTTTACCCCTAAGGAAGTTTCCAACACTATATCGCGGAGTGCATGGTTCCTTATCTATCATTAGTTACACCACCCCTTGCGAAAGCTGACACTCCCATAAAATAACTTCTCTAACAACTAATATCCAATTGCTGTGCCTACAATGAGACAACACATCCTTTTTTTTCTAAAATGCTGCAGAAAAAAAAATCACGAGTACCAGCTCCAAATGGATACATGGCATACCGGTAGGGATGGAAAGGCAGTAAGGAAGTGGGTTTGGCTCACACCACCACATAAGTAAAACCGAGCATTGAGACATTTAAGCCTCACACATCATCCCCGACATCAGAGTCTGTTATGGGACCACCTTTAAATTAAAAGTAGGGCACTAGATGATGCTGGATGATGATGGCTCGTCGAGCTGAAGTTCACGTTACCAATCAAGCAGTGTCTGCTGTTTTCCCACTTGTCTGTGTCTGGAAATCAATATGGCCCAGTTAGCCACATTACCAAATAGCCGGCGAATTTAAAGAAATTGCTTCTATCCCTCTACGTCACAGGGACGGACAGTTTGATCCGATGATCTGTGTATGGCGCCATGTTTCCACATTATATGCCAAAACAGAATCTTGTGCTTGAATCAGGCGGGGCGCGTGATCTGGAGAGTCCTGCTGAATATGCATCAGAAATGATTAAAGCATCTTATATTTCGAATCACAGAAAAGGCACTGGTTTCTTTCCCCTTTCACAACAGGCTCTAGTTTCTTCAGCTGTAAATAGGTACCCTACTTATGAGTCACTACATCTCGTTTAAAGTTGAGACCTAGTACAATGGTCCCGTCTATTCCTTCATCCCCGACGGCAGTGTACGCCTTTCAGACTTAGGTAACTTTTTTATTTTTACATCTGGGACATATGATAAACAACATGCACCCAAGGGGCACCGTAGTTGAAAAAAAGGACCTCTGTAACCTGCCAGACATGTCGTAAAAAGTACTTTAGAAGTACTGTGCTTGGGACAAGGCAAATACAAGCGCCATGTAAGATAGTCAGCTGTAATGGTAGCCTTATGTTTCAGTTGGAGCGAAAGAGTGAATAGTGAATCAACAGAAACGTATTCAACTGGTTTATCTCCCTCCATTAACTCTTTTATTTAACTTCACTTGTTAGTCAGTTTAGGTCAAATCCTCTACTTGAAAGTTCAGACACTTCCCGATAAGCTATAAAGAGCTGTTACTGGCGAGACAGTGATAAACCCGATGACATTACAATTTATAGAACAAATGATAGTTTTTGGACAATTATGGACCACATTTAGAACAATTTGGAACCTATACACAATTAAAAACGTCTAAATACTTATCAGCACTCACTCCTTTACTTTGATTGGTTGCGCTCCTGCCCTTTGGCCCAATGCCATACAGTGGTGTCTGCAGCTTTCACGCTTTTGTTTCACATTTGTATTGAAACACAATGAGTGATTGGCGTAAGAGATTCAAGGAAATCCGACTTTTTTTTGGTTCGATTAAAGGTTTGCTTTGCTTGAATCTACTGGCAAAAGCACGATCCTTTCCACTCCAGACCGTAGTCTATTGGGCGATAACAGGTCATATTGGCAAGTGTGTGTGTATCAGTTTGTGATATCAGTACATATTGGCAAGTGTGTATGTATCAGTTTGTGATATCAGGACATATTGGCAAGTGTGTGTGTGTATCGGTTTCTGATATCAGGACATATTGGCAAGTGTGTGTGTATCAATTTGTGATATCACGACATATTGGCAAGTGTGTGTGTGTATCGGTTTCTGATATCAGGACATATTGGCAAGTGTGTGTGTATCAATTTGTAATATCACGACATATTGGCAAGTGTGTGTGTGTATCGGTTTCTGATATCAGGACATATTGGCAAGTGTGTGTGTGTGTATCAGTTTGTGATATTAGGACATATTGGCAAGTGTGTGTGTGTGTATCAGTTTGTGATATTAGGACAAAGGACATATTGGCAAGTGTATGTGTATCAGTTTGTGATATCAGGACATATTGGCAAGTGTATGTGTATCAGTTTGTGATATCAGGACATATTGGCAAGTGTGTGTGTGTATCAGTTTGTGATATCAGTACATATTGGCAAGTGTGTATGTATCAGTTTATGATATCAGGACATATTGGCAAGTGTGTGTGTGTGTATCGGTTTGTGATATTAGGAAATATTGACAAGTGTATGTGTATCAGTTTATAATGTGAACGTACTGACCAGTGTACAGATTCGTGCTTGTACCTGTCTGTAATGTGTTCCACTATGTCAGGTGTTCAGTACAGCAGCTTTGCGAAACCGTTCTGTACCTGGAGAAGTGGTCATACCGAGAAATATCCCCGACGCGCCGTCAAACTGAACCCGTTAGTGATTGCAAACCAAGCTTGCACTTGATTTACACCCTGCACCTCGAACCCAATTATTTTTTTTTTGGTCAAAGGTTTGCCTTTCTGTGTTCTACTGGCGAAGGCTCACATTTCCACCGCGGACCGTAGTCCTTTAAGGGCTATCATGACGTATAAACCAGTGCTTGGATGTGTGTGTGCGTCCGTATGTACATATGTCAGTTAGGGCGATCTCAGAGGTCAACGCAACCAAAATACAATGGAAGAGCCTCACCCTTAGGGAGCGTGTAAGATGGACAGAGTAACCAGAAGTGTTGCAAAAAAGAGGAGTGAGTGAATGAATCCCCCATCTTCTTCTTCTTCTTCTTCTTCTTCTTCTTCTTCTTCTTCTTCTTCTTCTTCTTCTTCTTCCTCTTCTTCTTCTTCTTCTTCTTCGTACGTTGTCAGACGTCAACTTGAATATGTTCGAAGAAAGCAGCTGTCATCCTGAGGCTGTCGACACTGCCATAGAGCTTGTCTAGTATTGGCACTGGTGATGGCCACATATGCTTTCTCTGGTCCTCGTATGTCGGGCAATTTTGCAGCAGATGTTTAGCGGTCATTTTCCCTGTACCACAGGTGCATTCGTCAGTGCCACCTATCTTCAGTTTATAATCCCCCATTTTAGTTAATTAGAACTTAATTATTTTGTACTTCTTAGTGGATTTTGAAATAAAAGGGTTGCACAATTTTAAATTACTTCATATATATTATGCCGGCAGATCATTTTCTGATATTCACGTCCACCCTCTCCCCCCCCCCCCTTTTCCTGATTGGATTTCAATTTTCTCAAGGCAAATTCTGTTTCTGTCGTGCATCATCGAAAATACCCCTCCCCTCCCCCACTAATTCATCGTCTAGATTGGTAGCCCGATTTGTGATATTCCTTTCGATTATCTCTTTTCATTTATAACTAATACCGGTAACCCGTTTATGCAATTCATCACATCTAAATGATTTCCCTTCATCTAATAAGGGTAATTAGATTCATGATCTTCTTCTGGGTTTTCTCCATTCATCTATATCTAACATCGGTAACCCGATTTATTCAATTAATCTGAATTATCTCCGCCTATTTACATCCACTACCAGTATCCTTTTTCTAATATTCAAACCCATTATTTCGCTCCATTTATATATCTAATCAGAGCCCCCTTGGCGTGATATTTGAATCAAATATATACTTTTAAGTTGCATCTATAGTCAGGACAGGAGCGTGTCAGTGAACGTACATCATGATCAGAGGCAGTCACTTCCTGGGACAGTATGATGACCTCGTTCATATTTGGTTCATCTGTTGCTGCGAAAATCACGTAAGGCTCCAAAAGTCAGCTAGTGTGCCGAACATGGACTTTCACTGGCCAGCCAAACTGCGTGAGCTGACATGGAAGGAAATGCCACCTAAGCGGTACGCGCAACTGCTGGCACAGGTGACATTCGATCGATGGACTACCGTGGCCTTCAGACTTCGCACTGGCCACAATAGACTGAGGTACCACCTATTCAACAAATTGAAGATAGTTGGCACTGACGAATGCCCGTGCGGTACCGGGAAAATAACCGCTGAGCATTTGCTGCAAAACTGCCCGACATACGAGGACCAGAGAAAGCAGATGTGGCCATCACCAGTGCCAACACTAGACAAGCTCTATGGCAGTGTCGACAGCCTCAGGATGACCGTTGCTTTTTCGAAAAAATAAAGGTTGATGTCTGACTGCGTACGATGAAGAAGAAGAAGAAGAAGATCGATGGACTACAAAAGGACAAAGAAGACAGGGGCTGGGACAGCCTGATATCGGGCTCAGGAAGCGGCATGAATGAATAATGGAACAGCGACTAGAGCCGTGTAAAAAAGGAACGTCAAACTATTGAATGTAAATTGCCAAAAGATCAGGTAAGTCAAAAACGAACAAATTTAAATATATCAGATCAGGCACTCAGACCCGGCCCTCAGGATAGACCGTCAGACCAGAAATATGAAATAAAGGAACTGTGTCAGGGCGAGTAGAAGTACTAATGATGATGACCTACAATTTGACAGTAATACAATGGATAGCCCTGACATTGGGCTAAAGAAAATATGAAGAATCGGAACATGGAACATAAGAAGCTTGTAGCAAGGAAACCTCATGATTAAGAAGGAAATGGAAAGAACTACAATGAACGTACTAGAAGTCTCCAAACACAGGTGGATTGGACGGCGCCATTTCAATGCTCAAACAGGAAGAAACTTCACATACTCAGGGATAGCAAAGCCGTGATGTGGTGATGCTGGTTGTCCTCCGATGAAAAAGAGCACCCACAGCATTGCTTTGATATAATTCAATCAGCGATCATATCTTCATAATCGGATCAAAGATTCTGTGTTGTTTTCTTCCATTATGCTAAGTGCTGGTTTTACAGAGGATTCCGATGTCAGAGAGATTGTCGACAATTTTGGGCGATAGGAGTTGGTAGGGATATGTAGTTGTCCTAAGTGTTGTGAGGGTGTCGTTTAAATATATAGCTGTGTTAGGATGAACTGTATGGTGGTGGACACAGTGATTGAGTGGGTGTTTGGCTTGGCTTGGCTTCGTTCGTTCTCAATCTCCCGCTACCAAACCCTCAAAGGGCTTAAGTAGCAGAATGTAGTCGAGAGAACGGAATGAGTTGTGTCGTAGTTTACAGCTTGACTGCGATATTTGCACCTTTCGGTCCAACACAGCCGACTTCAGTAAACATTTTTTGAGTACCGAGTTAGCATTCCCTATTCGATCCCTTCTCCTTAGCCAGTCTGCTCTGCTGCAGCCTGTTATCCAGGATCACCGCGTGGAGGTGTAGAAGGGTCTTGGCAGCTCTGGTCGCTGGCCATGACGCTAGCAGTCAGCTATGGGTCGTTGACCACTGCAGCTCATGCGCTGCTCAGCGTCTTGATCCCGAGTGGGTGTTTGGCATCAGTTTTAGTCTCACTTTCTCGTATGCGAGCGCTGCCTCAACTATGTTGCGACCAGTTCTAACTTGCAGTTTTTCGATATGCCTATCCGAATCTTCACAAAGTCACTCTAAAAAAAAAGAAATAAATCGAAAACGTCAAACGTTCCAAACATCTTGGCTTCATTATAAACAACAATGAAGACTGCCAATAATAAATCAGGGTAAGAATAGCCACCACAAAGCAGAGGTTAAATAAAATGGTAAACGAATGACAGAATATGAAAAAAACATCAACAACAAAAATTATGAGGAAATGTATCTTCCCTGTGATGGATGCGAAACATGGACCATCAAGCAAACACTAAACAATAACATAGAATGTTTCGAGCTAAAACGCTACAGGAAAGTTTTCATAAAACCATGGTCAGCGAACAAGAATGAGACAGAAATTCAGGTATTTGCAAATAAAGGGACATTAATGGAGTTGCATATCTGCAGAGTCTTCTAAAGCAGTAAAAGGACGTTAAGTTCAGTTATCAGAAAAAGATTACTAATGTTAGATATAAATATTGGGAAACAGTCACGTGAGCTTGGTATAGAACAGCATTGGCTAGTAAACTGTATGACGTCCAGGTAGCTCAAGTATGTTGTTTTCACCAAAGGCCCTAGCAGTTTAGAAAGAAAAACAATACCGATACTGGATGGGACCATACTTGGAAAACGAAGCAGAGGAAGACCAAGGAGAAAATGGACACACGACATCTACGATGTTTTGAAGATGACAGCGACAGAAGCTGGGCAACTGGTCAAGAGTATTACATGTTGTCTGTGAGGGACTTCATTCAAGAGCATCTTCTTCTTGTTCTTGTTCTTATTGTTCTTATTCTTGTTCTTCTACTTCTTCTTCTTCTTTTTTGTCCTTCGTCGTGAAAAAGAAGTTGGGTCGTAGTGGGACTGCGATATCTGCGACCCATTGGGTTTCAACTAGCCTGTCTTAATTGCTGGGTTTGCCTTCCCACTGCTGTCCACATCTCTTAGTCAGATTACATTAGGGACTAGTAGAATATGATCTTGGTGAGCAGGATTCTCTGACCCTGAAGCAAGCAGCTTCTGTCAGCTAATGACCCCAATTCATTGGCAAAGTAGCGCTCTGGATTGTTCGTGTCCTTCTCTCATTCTCTCATTGGGTCAGTTTTTGAGGGTTTCGATCTGTGTATTTCTCTACCAGTCTTTCTATCTCATGAAAATTCATTCTCAGTTTCTCTGTTGCGCACTCTATTTCTCTCTTTGAATGCGAAGACAAAAGACAGGATAGAGCGAATAACCTTCGCAAGCCACCACTTCATGTCCCGACCCTTTACGTGAAAACAAGTTTCTTCTTTTTCTCCTTCGTTCGCTCTAAGTCTCTTGCGTTGAACGTAGCATGATGTTATCCGAAGTACGGATTGCATTGTGCCGTAGTTTACAACTTGACTGCAATATTTGCACCTTTTGATCCGACACATCCGACTTCAGCAGGGATTTTTGAGTACAGAGTTAAACTTTCTTCGAAATCTTCTCCTTAGCCATCCTATTATGATGCAGTCTGTGATCCAAGATCACCGCGTGAGATGTAGAAGGGTTTGGACAGCTCTCATTGGTTGACCCTTACGCTAGCAGTCAGCTATGGGTTGCTGGCCACTGCAGCGTATGTACTTCTCAGCATCTTTATCCCATGTCTGGATATATGGATATATATTTATATTTATATTTATATATATATATATATATATATATATATATATATATATATATATATATATATATATATGGAGATGTATATATACTTGTATATATACCATTTTTGTTCCCTCGATATCTCCTCTCGTTGTCCCTGTTAAATTTCTACATTATGACTTTCTCTCTGTGCTTTTCTTTCTCTAATCGTGTCTCTCGATCTTCATCTGCCTTATTTTCTCAAATTTTTGTCGTTTGTATATGTTTTTTAACTTCTGATGAGCCCCGCTCATTGAAACAATAAACAGACTGATTGGTTACAGCTTGGCACGTTCATCCCTAACGAGACACCAATGATTAGGTTAACCCAGAACCTGTATGAACATTAAGAGGCGATCATTTCAATCAAAATAGGTCTATTAGATCCAGTTTCAAATAGACAGGTGGTACGACAGGTCTGTTTGTTTTCACTGAGTCTCTATAACGCATATTCTGAGATGATGATGCTAGGACAATTAGTTCGGAGTTGTAATAAGAGGCTGTCAAAGTCAATGGTGTGGAAGTTATTGACATTCAATTTGAATATGATCAATCTACAGGGGGAGTGAGTATTGCAAAGGCTGCTTAAAAACTATTAACAGCAGAGTCAAAAAGTTCGGCATGAAAATAAGTTTATTGAAGATAACGACTTTGGAAATAGCCATGAAACATGGGCAAATGAATATAACACATAAATGGCGAAATAAGAAAATAAATACATAGGTTTACATATTTGACCAAACTATAACAGAAGATGACTACAATGAGATGGAAATTAGGACAAAGATTGCAATTGCAAAACAGAACTTAAGAGAAAAACAGAAATTGCCAACCTTAAGGAATATCTGGATAGAACTGAAGGAAAGGATAATCGCATTGGAAGCATTTCAAGTGAAATCATACAATAAAATGGAACATTGGACAGAAAGAAAATCCTATAACGATGTTTTCACTGAGGAGACAAAGACGATCATTGAAAAATTATGCTTAAAAAAGAAAAGACGGTTGCTGGGGCACAATACTTCTTCTTCTTCTTCTTCTTCTTCTTCTTCTTCTTCTTCTTCTTCTTCGTACGCAGTCAGACAGTAACCATTATTTTTTCGAAAAAAGCGGCGGTCATCCTGAGGCTGTCGACACTGCCATAGAGCTTGTCTTGTGGTTCCACTGGTGATGGCCACATCTGCTCTCTCTGATCCTCGTATGTCGGGCAGTTCTGCAGCAGATGTTCAGCGGTCATTTTCCCGGTACCACACGGGCATTCGTCAGTGCCACCTATCTTCAATTTGTTGAATAGGTGGTAGCTCAGTCTATTGTGGCCAGTGCGAAGTCTGAAAACAACGACCTGCTCTCTTCTGTTCAACTGGTAATAGGCATCGTTTTTGGTGTAACCAGTATGTTCGGTTTCCCATTTGGTCATGTATCTGGCTTTAATAAGCCGTTTTGACTCTTCGTACGTCATACTAGTATCTGTTTATGGTAGTCTTGCGCCTTCTTTTGCCAGTCTGTCTGCCTCTTCGTTGCCTTGGATGTTGCAGTGTGATGGGACCCACTGTACCACTACCCTTTTTGGTGCGGACTGCTGGCATAGTTGACAGAGTGCTGTTCTTAAGTCATTAAGCTCAATGTTTTTCTGGCTTTTTAGCGCTGTGACTACGGCGAGAGCATCTGTAAGCAGGACTGTATGGCTTTCATTTTCTTTATGTGTCGGGCACAATACGATACATGAAAGTCTTCTATAGACGATTCTATAGGAAAAGATTCAGGGGAAAAGGAAGGGGAAATATAGCCAATATGGTCAGCAGGATTCTGTACATGTATCGTCTTCTAAATACCTATTGCTTGTCGCAAGCGAAACATACGACCACCACTGACAGGGGCCCATTTATGTGTTGTCCGTACGAAATAACGCAAATGCAGAACGATTGTTGTAGACTGTCAGTCAAATGTCACTTTAGTTACCTTTCAGGACATGCTTGGAAATTTTCAGTTGTTTTATTCTGTCCTACTAGAACACCATTCACGATTGTTTAAGAGAAAAAAGAAGTGTAATCGGCGGCAAGTTATTTCTCCATTCTCCCCCCCCCCACCCCCCAGTCGTTTTGATTAGTTAGTTATTCTCATTTGATTGTGTTTAACTCTGACGAAGATCTTTTGGTCGCTACATAGGTTTTCGATTTCCAATTTGTATCAACGCCTTAATAGGTTTACACTTCATTATATTATAATCGACGTACGAGAAACACATCACTTGTGTACATATTGATAATGGCAAAAAATCTCTTGAAAATGTGATATGACGGACAAGATGTCTATCTTATAAAATCAAAACGTGTCAGTTAGCAAGTATAGCCGAAGCGACTTGTCTAGAGAGTATCGACCAACAAACTTTCACAGGAGCTGTTTGTAAATGGATGACGCGGTTCTCCGTAGCCAGGAAACACGAGAGCCCTCTGGGTAATGAAGGGGAATAACCCAAAGCCGATATCGTGAATGAAGAGTTACCCTAGACAGCGCAAGGCAGTTATTAACTCCGCTTACCTATTAACATTAATGTCATAAGTCCTAATCTGTTTGCATTTGAAAGGTTGCAGACTTGCGGTGCATGTCAATGTTTCACATTTTGACAGGAATAGCCACGACTTGATACAGCTGGTATATTTGTCAATACTGCGTTTCCTGTGCTTTTATTCTCGGACTGACTGTTGTGGTTTTAAATGTTGAACTTCGTATTTTGCGTGGCACGTTGCTTTCAGCCTCATACATCTTTCTTTTGGTTATATCAGCGTGCGCACTAAGCAATTCTGGATGTTTGCTTTACTAAGCCCGAGGACAGTTCAGCTTGTCAGTCAATACAGCCACTGAACGAAAAATACACATTTTAAATCAATTTGCGATTCTTTAAGAAGTGTGTAATAATGAAGAGTGTTACTGTAAACTGGAGTAGATTAAAGGTCCAGGTTGTCCCACAGCTGACACTACAATCAGGTGTTATAACTAGGTCTCAGCTTTTGTGAAGTGGGCGTGACTAATTCTCTTCCTCGCTGCCTTGTCTTGCCTAAATGTATGTTAAGTACGTATTTACAGCTGGGTAGACTGGCTCCTGTTGAGACGTGGGATTGAACTTGGTTCCTTCTTCCCAAGAGACAAGATCTCCAGCATCTCTGTCATATATACGCAATAAACCTTCATCAATTAGTCGACATTCAGAAGTGAACTTTTAAGAAGCGCTGAAATTCATTTAGCCCTGCATAGGATTAAACTCCGTCAAACTACATGATTGCTGTCGTGAAGCTATTAACAGGGTTAAACTCGGTCAAACTACATGATTGCTGTCGCGAAGCTATTAACAGGGTTAAACTCGGTCAAACTACAAGATTGCTGTCGCAAAGCCATTAATAGGGTTGAACTCATCCGAAATACATGATTACTATCACTTAGCCCTGAAAAGGGTCGCATTACGTTAAACTGCATTACTGTCACTTAGCCATGCATAGGGTTTAACTCGGTCAAACCACACGGTTGCTATCACTTAGCCCTGAGTAGGGTTGAACTCGGTAAGTCTATATGACTACTGAGAGCTGAAAGATAAATGACAATGAAATTAGATAGTTCTGATATAGAACCTCCATTTTGAAATCACCAACAGGTCAAGGTTAGGCAAGGTCAGAGAGCAATCGTTCGCGTGTCACACAGGAAGATGTCGTCTTGATAAGGTTATCTTCGCTGATTTCTGGGAAGGAAGGTGTTGGCTTGGTTTCTTGTGTAGAAATGTACATGGGATGAGTCAATTATTGAAGAATTACTACTGCGCTGTGGCGAACGAGAAGAATAATATTGCTTCAGTGCAAGGTGGAGGGCAGTGTTGTTGACGTGTTCAGGCGAAAGGTCACGGCCATTTACACAAGTTATCGAGTTGAAGCGTTGATATATGAGGTGAGTGTTATTGTGTTTGTTGTGGGAAATGAATTTGATTGGATTGTTTGAACGGAAATCACAGAGAGGGACGGGATGTAATTGTCAGGCGGTAGAAAACATGAAGATATAGGGAGCACAATTGAGAAGGTATTGGCGCAGTGGTTTGGACCAAAGAGACACAGGTTCAGACCTTGGCGCAGAATACGTTTTTTCCCTTAATGGGGTGAAATAAGAGCCAAGCCAGGGCATGCGTGGCGTGGCCAGCAGCGTTTATTTCTCAACCCTCGCTGGCTGACCCTGGAAGTTTAGATGTGCGCGGTATCAGCTTGTTGTGTGGTGTGTGTGTGTGTGGTGTGTGTGTGTGTGTGGCCAGTTCCATTCCTCGCTGACTTACCTTCTCTGACTGCAAGTCAAATATCCAATTACAGGAGGATACACTAGCGCATGTTGCTACTGGGGTGCGAACTCGGTAACTATGTCATGGGAACCAAGCTAACTAACGCTCAATTTAAGAGAGGATGTGACGTTGAAGTGAATACATTGTAATCATAAAAGAGGCAAGGAAAAAATAAGGACAAGGCTGCTTAGTTGGTAAAGAATATGAATTAAAATGGAAAGATGGACTCGATCGAGAAATAGATAGACAGGAGAGGTTGAAAATGTTATAAGGGGAATTGGGAGGTAAGTACCTGCCGAAGACGGATGTGTCGGACCGAAAGGTGCAAATATCGCAGTCAATCTGTAAACTAGCGACACAATGCATTCCGTTCTCTGGACATCAGCTACTTGCAAAGCCCTATTCAGGGTTTGGTAGGGGGAGATTGAGACCAAACGCAGAAGAACGGCTGTAAGTAGGAAGGAGTGTTTGACTTGGCTTGGCTTCGTTCGTTCTCAATCTTCCGCTACCAGCCTGTTATCCAGGATCACCGCGTGAAGCTGTAGAAGGGTCTTGGCAGCTCTGGTTCACTGATCCTGACGCTAGCAGTCAGCTATGGATCGCTGACCACTGCAGTTCATGCGCTGCTCGGCATCTTGATCCCTGAAGGAATGTTTGATACCTGGTATTGTTACATTAGACAGGGCGACGGGTCGGGAGTAAGGACGAGGGTGTGGAGGGGGGAATGCTTGCTTATGCTTAACTGGCAGGCAGTTATTCTAGTCAGTACGACAACCTAAAGCTATTATTTGAGAACAGAAAAGATTCAGAGACGAACAGACAACTAGTCAAGTAAAGAAACTGACTGAGATAGTAGCAGCAGCAATGATCATTGCTGAGGAGACACGGGGCACATAAACAGATGTACATGCGTCGAGACACACATACAGACGTACAGATAGATCGAAAGTTAGACAGACATGTAGAGGTTACAAAAAATATTATTTATAAATCAGTAATGGTGACATTCAGTCAGACAGACAGTTACAGCGATATACAGACAAAATAGACAGACATAAAGATGGACAGGTAAATTGTTATAAATATATATTGACAGAGAAATGAGCAGACAGATGGGTAGACAATTCCAAGGAATAGATGTACATATAGGCATGCATATTAACATGCATATACATATATAGACAGAAAGATAGACGGAAAGACATAAATCAGTAAAACATACAGACAGTAAAGTAGACAGCTCCCAAGACCCTTCTACACCTCCACGTGGTGATCCTGGATAACAGGCTGCAGCAGGACAGACTGGCTAAGGAGAAGGGATTGAAGATAGAATGCTAACCCTGTAATTAAAAAATGCTTGCTGAAGTCGGATGTGTTGGACCGAAAGACAGACAGATGGACAGATATAAATATGCATAAAGACAGACATATAGGCGGATATTCAGTCAGACAGACAGATACATAAACACGGTAATGAGGTGGTGGCAGCAGCCAGCTTCTCGTAGCGATTCAGGGTCCAGCGAACCAGAGCTGACCAAGAACCTATTCCATCTCCAATTGGCGGCCATGAAAACATGCTGCTCCAGTCTCTAGCTATAAGAATAATGATTGCAGTGGGAAGGCAAACCCGTCACCCCAAAACGTCAGCTGAAACAGTAAGTGTAGAACCGAAAGGCGCAGATATCGCTGCCTTCATGTAAACTATCACAGACCGTGTTTTTCAGGACGAATGCCGCAGATGAAGATACGTCTATATGAATAGACAGATAAATAGAGAGAAAGAGAGAGAGAAAGAGAGAAAAGGCATAGAAAGCCAAGCCAAATAGAGAGACAATGCAGATAGAGAGATTAGTAAAGGGTGCAGTGAATTAGAAAGGGGACGCTGAATAGAGAGACAGATATAGGGTGCAGTGAATTAGACACGGGGACGCTGGATAAAGAGACAGGTAGAGAGTGCAGTGAATTAGACACGAGACATTGAATAGAGAGACACGTAGAGGGTGCAGTGAATTAGATACGAGACATTGAATAGAGAGACATGTAGAGGGTGTAATGAATTAGACACGAGACACTGAATAGAGAGACATGTAGAGGGTGCAGTGAATTAGACACGAGACATTGAATAGAGAGACATGTAGAGGGTGCAGTGAATTAGACACGAGAAGCTGAATAGAGAGACATATAGAGGGTACATTGAATTAGACACGAGACATTGAATAGATAGATATGTAGAGGATGCAGTGAATTAGACACGAGACGCTGAATAGAGAGATATGTAGAGGGTGCAGTGAATTAGATACCGGGACACATCAGTTCTGCTGAATACACTCCGACATTTTGTGAAAATGATTTTATATGAAGTTTGCATTTAAAGACGCGGAGAACGTGTTACAACAATTTGACTGAGAAGATATAGTGCCAGGGACCCCTTTCAATCATGATTAGACCTTTGAGTGTAAACAAAACGTGCTTCTTAGTTGTTTCCATTCTCTCCTTGTGACGTTATTCTTTCACTTCTCCGTGTGGCAAGAGCTTCTGTTCGCCAAGCGTCATGTGTCCCTCCAGGATTTATCTCCACTTGGATCGGTCTGCAGTTTCGTCTTCCCTGAATGTCAGACTCATTTCCAGCGCCTTAAAAAAAATATATATATAATTCTTACCCCTTTGAACCTAAATTGTCGTAGGCCGACTGTTCTCTTGCCATACACCAACTGCCTATAGATGATATCTATGGGAATACGACCATCTTCAATACAACGAACATGACCAAGTCATCTTAGCCTTCGCTATCTAAGGAGAGGTGAGTGTGCATGCTTAAGAGACCGATGCAAGGGTGCACCTCTGCACTTACCACTATGTCCCTCCATGTAATCCCAAGCAAGAATGGATCGAATGCGCAGCAGATGGAAGCCAGCGCTCTTGTTTGGCATGGCTTTCCCACATTTCGCTACGATGTAGAAGCGTTCAACCGACACATGATTTGTACACCATGACCTCTTTTGAAATGTTGAGTTTCTGGTTTTTCCCCAAAAGTGAGTCGAGCAAATGTAGCGCGGCTTTGCCAATGCGGTTTTTCATTTCTAGGTTGTTGTTGTTGCTGTTGTTGTTGTTGCTGTTGTTGTTGTTTGCTGAATGTCCACGATGAGTAAGATTAAGCGTTCGTGCTCACTGAAAAGGGCGCTAATTGACGGGTGACCTTAGTTTTCCTCACATCCTGAGCGTGCTGATAAAGGTGGACCAGTTCTTACATACGGTTGTGCTATGCTTGACTTCACTACTCGTTAGCCAGGTTGTCATGAAAACTGCCCGGTTCCAGGGAGACCTATGTCTTGGCCAATATACGTTACCAGATCCTGTATAACATGTCCGATAAGCATATTTAGTCTCCTCGCCCCATTTCTAGGTCTGGATAAAGCTGATCATTGAGGGACCCCAAGTATGTGAATTAGTGCACATCTGCCGAGGCATAAAGAGGTAGGAACAAGCTGAGAGAGAAGCAAAAGCAGATGTTGCTATAGTGAAGAGGAGCACCACAATAACTTGAGTATCCGTGTCTGTGTTAGCCAATATTTATATGTGTCGTTTTTTTCCGGCTGGTTTTTTTTCAAGTCTGTTGACACTACAGATGTATATATTGATCTTGATTGCGAGCTTAGTTAGAAAGATGTTTCGAGCGTTCACCAATCAGTTTATTATCGCTGCTCTAATGATCTGATCAGTGGCAAGTTAAGGACCGACTTTATCGATCTGCTATCGATCTTTTCAGTTTTGTAGATGGTGTAATGAGACTGTTAGCATCACACCGGCTGACTCCAGCCAGAATATTTAATGAGCAGTGGTGGACTCTTTGATCTTACGTTTTGCTCCTTGCGGAGCATAGGTTCTTCCATACCCCTGGTCCCCTTGCGGCAATCATTATGATTTGTATTCATAAATGGGTGACGAAAATGCAGAACAGTGAATGAGGTGGCATCAGCCAGCGACTTCCTGCCGACTGCTTGCATCAGGGTCAGCGACTCATAGCTGGCTGCTTGCATCAGGGTCAGCAACTCATAGCTGGCTGCTTGCATCAGGGTCAGCGACTCATAGCTGGCTGCTTGCATCAGGGTCAGCGACTCATAGCTGGCTGATTGCATCAGGGTTAGCGACTCATAGCTGGCTGCTTGCATCAGGGTTAGCGACTCATAGCTGGCTGCTTGCATCAGGGTTAGCGACTCATAGCTGGCTGCTTGCATCAGGGTCAGCGACTCATAGCTGGCTGCTTGCATCAGGGTCAACGACTCATAGCCGGCTGCTTGCATCAGGGTCAACGACTCATAGCTGGCTGCTTGCATCAGGGTCAGCGACTCATAGCTGGCCGCTTGCATCAGGGTCAGCGACTCATAGCTGGCTGCTTGCATCAGGGTCAGCGACTCATAGCTGGCTGCTTGCATCAGGGTCAGCGACTCATAGCTGGTCGCTTGCATCAGGGTCAGCGACTCATAGCTGGCCGCTTGCATCAGGGTCAGCGACTCAAAGCTGGCTGCTTGCATCAGTGTCTGCGCACCAGAGCTAATCAAAACTCCATTTCACCTCTTAGCGGCGGTCCTGGAAACGATCTGCGCTAGTGTAGTCTATCTAAGAGAATAGGATTCACAGTGAAAAGGCTAACATGGTAACCACAAAAGCTAGAATCTAATGTGTCGGGGCCGAAAGGTGTCATGTAAACTATGATACGTCACAGCTTCCTTTCAAGACGTGCGCCGCCGCCTCTGAAGTAGAAGAAGAGGATGAAGAAGAAGAAGAAAAATTCAAATATTGTGATTATGTAGGCTGGCATGCATACGATTGTGAGAGTGTGTATGTGTGTGTGCATGCGAACGTGCATGTGTGTCTTTGTGTGTGGCGGATCGGTTATAATTCTTGCATGTCACGGCAAAGGGATTAGGTTCTTCCTCAGTATTCGAGACGGTACTGTCCATTCATCGATGATAAAAAATTGTCAAAATTGTCCTTCTTTAAATATGTTGTCCAGTTCTTCACTGTTGTCGTTGACACACTTTTTGTCACCATACACTGCCTGCATTCTGCGATGAATGTCAACTGGCCAATATTCTTCAGCTGTTAAAAACCGAATCACCGCTCGCTGATCAACTCTGGGCGGATTCAGTTTCACACCCGACATGTTTTCAACGGTCTGCTGAGGAAAGTATGAGTAGGAGGATCACGAAATGTTGCAAACTTGACGGTTGGTATGTGCTGTTTACATTAGACGTTACGTCATCATGCGCATCGCACGTATGTTCACTTTTTGCATTTTGGTCCGGTTTCATTTGAACACGCCTCGTATATATACAAATATACACACTTTCAGATATATATGATAGATACTACCCAAACCCCAGTTAGTTAATGTTAAGCTTTGGTAATGAATGTCATAACGTAATCACTTCTATTGGACCATTGTTGCGGAGGGTTTCTATTGTATACAGCATGTAGTAGACGTGTGTTTCCCAACGTAATCTGATAGACGTTGATAGTCATATATTACCATAATCTTTGTATTTTAGTTTTGTTACTGGAATTAGAGAATGGGGGTTTTTATATTTCCGTAATATGAAAAGCTACAAGGACCTTGTTGAAAATCTTCTACTTTCTTTTGTCGTCTCGCTCCTTACAGGTTTGTAACCAAATGTCGTGGTATGTATTTGTCTTTTCCTTCTCTCGTGGCCCGAGTGACACATATCCGCACTTTACGGCATGTCTCGTTTACGCTGTCTATCCACCTTTCCCTCGGTCTACCTCTCGCCCTTCTTCTTTATATTCTCCCGTAGAAGGTTGCGTGAACAATGTGGCCCAACATTTCATTCTCTGTTGCTCGATGTATTTTAGACAGGGAATTGTACCAACCATCTCCCGAATGTTTATATTTGTGATTCTCTCCCTTCTGGTGCTCTTAGTGATCCTCCGTAGGCACCGCATTTCGAAGGGGGCTAACTTTTGTTTTGGAGCCTTATTCTTCATTGCTCATATCTGGCCTTGGTAGTACAAGGTAGGGAGGAAGGTTCTAATTATCAACTGATTTAATAAAAACTTTGCTGCAAGGAAATATAGAAGTTAAACGTGAAAGCAGCAAAAAATGGCGCCGTACCTGGCTGCGGGTCTACATTGCTCTTCTGTTTTAGTTCATTATTGATGTCACCAGACCATGGATTTGCCGGGAATTCACACTAATCGACGACTTACACTTGTGTTCACGAAAACGTGTTGCTGTTTTCCCCTTGGACTGGTTAATTCGTTCGTTTTGTGTTTTCTTTCGTCCGATTATCCTGGAATAGACATCGGCTATATGAATAGCACTACGCTTAACGATGTGTCATATTTCACGGTCTAGTTCACACGGCTGAACTTCACGAGATTGGTGCCCTTCGCCCTAGCTGAAGACAGTGTCAGCTTTGTTGAATGAAATTTAGACGCAGCTATAATGAACTGCCACCTGGAGAGAGATGGACTCCGTCAGATGTGTAGTGGCCCAAGACACACCGTTGTTGTATGGCGTTAGCTGGTACTACAAACTGCAATAACGGTGCCTCAACGACCTTCTAGGTTATGGGACTGATGATGATGAAACGTGAAAGATGAAGGCAACGTTATTAGCGGGAGGAAAACATAAAAGGGGGTGAGGGGCAGGAAAAAAAAAAATCACATTGTACACTGAAGGCAAAAGATGTGGAGATGAGAATTGATCTAATTTGTGTGACCTAATTATAATTCGTAACGAGAAGGTAAAAGACACCACAAATTAGCAATACACCTGGTAGTCACAACTTTAGAGCCACTAATTTATGGGATCAATATGGTGCCAGCTATTGATATACCCAAGGATCCCCTGCCGATTTCGTAGCCAATTGTTTGTTTAAATGATTGAAGGTGTTATAGATTAATAGGATTGGATTACTCGATCATTTTGAAAAAAAGATGTATTAATTATTGCTCGTATACGACGTGTACTATGTATAAAAACTTCTAGCTTGATAAAAGGCCTGCATTTCTGTCAGGTAACATTCTGCAAACGGCTACATGTGTCATCAAAGCCGTTCAGTTCCCGTGAAGTATAGGTCTTCATCAGATACATACAGAGATTACTGAGCTGACAGCAGCCAGCAACTCAGCTGACTGCTTGCATCTAGGCCCCAGACCCATAATTGACCAAGAATATATTCCGCCTCCAAGTGGCGGCCCTGGAAACAGACCGCAACCATGCAGCCTGGCTAAGGGATTAGGGATCGAAGAGGAAAAGGCACGCTCAGTCCCCAAAATACCGTGCTGCAATCGCAGCCTCGCTGTAAACTTTAATACAACAACGCCGAAGAAGAGGAAGAAAATGAAGAAGAAAAAGAAGAGAAAAAGAGGAAAAAGAACAATAAACTACACGTGAAATCCTCCTGTCATAGACCATTCATGCCAGCTTTGTCCATGTCTTCTTGTAGTCATTTGTTCTTTCTTGGATTGTTAAGTTGGATGTTTATGTTTAGTCGACTTGTCCAAATTTGTTAGTTCTTCTATCTAATATTTGTAAAGGATGAGTTAACTGACTTTAGCCAAATTCTCCTTAATCCCGCCATGCTTGGTAGTTTTACGGTATTCCTATGCTTTCCTTCCCTTTCTGTCCCCGGCAACACGGGTGTATAGGACTTATAATCGTGATTGCAAATTAGAAGTGAGACGAGTTTAGCGCCGGACGAGTTTCCTGCTGGCGTTGCTACATTTTACCTGGTTAAATGAACTAAGGCGATTGCCAGGTTAGGTTTATCTAGAGCTGGTTTACGTGAGGTCAGGAATCAACACTGTCAATCAACATAATGTTGTCTGGATGGGGAATCTGTGTTGGGGGAAATTGGAAGTGGAGTTGGGTAGGTGGGATCATGTCTAGCAGCTAACATGTAATGATGTGGGGATTCATTTATGTTTGTTCAATTACGCGTTAGAAGAAATACAATTCAAAGTCTTCAAAGAATAGACTTCAGTACACATGCACTATGTCCCTTTCATCGTTGGATGTACCGATAATATAGTTCGAACTCTGTAGTCCTCGCGTACGCTCCGAAATTGTCCCTTGACTTCGTCAAGTACCTTTTTACAGCTGGGTAGACATCGCGAAATAAAAACAATTCGACGTGCTCAGTCTGAGCAAGAGGGATTTGAGCCTGTTTCCTTTGGAATTATAAGCGAAGGTCACACGTTTAAATCAGTTTGTCAATAATTATGAATGTTCCTAATGCGGTAATGAAGTTTAACATTAATGTCAATCGTTTCATGTATACAAGGTATGGCTCAGACATATGACACGTAATTAAGAGTATCTCATACATGCTGTTTAACACTTTCGTAACGATCTGTTTGCCAAATGACGCAGACACGTGCCATACAACTTAGTATCACATCCAGACTGCAGACCTTCATTTACAAGTGTCGCCATTATATATAACTTAGAGTATCACATCTAGACAGTAAATCTTCACCAACAAGTGTCTCCATTATATAGAACTTAGAGTATCACATCTAGACAGTAAATCTTCACCAACAATTGTCTCCATCACATCGAACACTGCAGACCTTCATTAACAAGTGTTTCCATTATATAGAACTTAGAGTATCATATCTAGACAGTAAACCTTCACCAACAAGTGCCTCCATTATATAGAGCTTAGAGTATCACATCTAGACAGTAAATCTTCACCAACAAGTGTCTCCATTATATTTAACTTAGAGTATCACATCTAGACAGTAAATCTTCACCAACAAGTGTCTCCATTATATAGAACTTAGAGTATCACAGCTAGACAGTAAATCTTCACCAACAAGTGTCTCTATTATATATAACAGAGTATCACATCTAGACAGTAAACCTTCACCAACAAGTGCCTCCATTATATATAGCTTAGAGTATCACATCTAGACAGTAAATCTTCACCAACAAGTGTCTCCATTATATTTAACTTAGAGTATCACATCTAGACAGTAAATCTTCACCAACAAGTGTCTCCATTTTATTGAACTTAGAGTATCACATCTAGACAGTAAACCTTCACCACCAAGTGTCTCCATTATATAGAACTTAGAGTATCACAGCTAGACAGTAAATCTTCACCAACAAGTGTCTCTATTATGTATAACAGAGTATCACATCTAGACAGTAAACCTTCACCAACAAGTGTCTCCATTTTATTGAACTTAGAGTATCACATCTAGACAGTAAACCTTCACCACCAAGTGTCTCCATTATATAGAACTTAGAGTTTCACATCTAGACAATAAACCTTCATTAACAAGTGTCTCCATTATATAGAACTTAGAGTATCACATCTAGACAGCAAATCTTCACCAACAAGTGTCTCCATCACATCGAAAACTGCAGACCTTCACTAACAAGTGTCTCCATCACATCGAAAACTGCAGACCTTCACCAACAAGTGTCTCCATCACATATAACTTCACATCTAGACTGCAAACTTTCACTAACAAGTGTCTCCATCACATATAACTTTGGATCCAGACTGCAAGCCTTCACCAACAAGTGTCTCCATCATATGTAACTTAGAGTTTCACATCCAAACTGGAAACCTTCACTAACTGTCTCCATCATATGTAACTTAGAGTTTCACATCCAAACTATAAACCTTCACCAACAAGTGTCTCCATCATATGTAACTTAGAGTTTCACATCCAAACTGGAAACCTTCACTAACTGTCTCCATCACATATAACTTCACATCCAGATTGCCAACCTTCACCAACAAGTGTCTTCATCAAGAAAGTAGAGATGCGTTGGACACACCCTCAGAAAGGCGCCTACAATATAACCAGACATGAATTGGATTAGGAACCACATAGAAAGAGAAACACAGAGTGGAGCACGCAGGTACAACACACACCACATACACACATAAACACCTGGCGAAGAACAAGAGGACAGGAAACCACGACAACTGTGCGGAACTCAAACGGACGAGCATGTCAGAACCCGCACACTACACTTCTGAGCAAGAAATACAGAGAGAAATAAGCACAAAGGCATTATTCTTCTTTTTTCCTCTTTATCCTCTTTGCTACTAAAGCTTTTTCTTCTTCTTCTTCTTCCTCTTCTTCCGCTTCTTCTTTCTTCTTCTTCTTCTTCTTCTTCTTCTTCTTCTTCTTTTCATTGTCTTCTGTTTTTCTTCTGTTTTTTTATGTTCTCATTTTTCTTCTTCTTCTACACCTTTATAGTTTTCTTCTTCTTGTTTTTGTGTGCTTGTTCTGCTTGTTCTTGTTCTTCTTGTTCTTCTTTTTTTTTTCTTCTTCTTCTTCTTCTTCTTCTTCTCCTCCTCTCTCTTCTTTGTTTGTTCTGCTTCTTAGACATCTTCATCATGCATCTTCATAATTTTCTTCTTCTTTTTTTTTCTTCTTCTTCCTCTCCTCCTCTTCTTCTTCTTCTTCTTCTTCTTCTTCTTCCTCTTCTTCCTCTTTATCTCTTCTTCTCGTTCTTCTTCTTATTTATTTTCTCCATCTTGTTCTTCTTCACACAATTTTATTCGTCACTTTAAATATATTTCAGGATGACAGTGGTCAATCTGAGCTTTGCTGGAGCTCTGTAGAGCAGGTCCAGAAATGGCGTTGGTTATAACCTTGACCCGAGAGTCAAATGTGCATTCTCTTTTCCTCATATCTTGGACGCGTTTGCAGCAAGTGTATTATAAATAGGTATGTAATCACGTTTTGCTCGTATGCCATTTTAATCTCCCTTATAAGGCTATTACTATATTAACTAGATTGCACGCAATATTGAGGAAGGTGTGCAGTTGTATTCCCTGATTTATGTAAATAACAAGCAACCAGATACGGCATTAGTTTATCCATTGAATGGCCACCAATGTGTCATGACCGCGCTAAAGCGGGGGTGGTAAAACCGTTCATGCTGGAAGGCCCCGTTAAATTAGATGTAAACATAATTGTCTGGTGTTATGCATACTCGTCACTACTTTATGGCGCAGAAACATGGACACTGAATAGCGAGTTGGACAAGAGTACTGAAGGTTTCGAAGTGTGGGTATATAGTAGATTCGGTCACATTTCTTGGAAAGAGAAGTAAACAAATGTGGAGATATAGAAAAAGTTGCGGGTCAAACAATAATTACTAACGGAAATCATCGCTAGACAGTTGTTAAGTTATTTTGGCAACGCAACAAGGCATACCTACTTGTTGAAAACTAGTCTAGAGGGTAGGGTCGAAGGTAATCGTTCAAGAGGCACACCGTTATAAGTGGGTGGATAACATCAGGAGATGGACTAGAAACAGCCTGACAGATTGCACCATTACGGCAAGAGAAAGAGTACACTGGAGATCCATTGCAGCCTACATTCGATGCAGAGATGGCACTTGAGCTAAACTGAAACAAAATAAGGCTGTATTCAGGAAAATTCAGTTAGACATACTTCAGCGTGTACATTATCTGGTAAACAATTAACTTGCGCGGAAGTGACGTCAGTCAGGCGGGAAAGTTAATGTGCATTCTAGCGGTGCATCCGAACTAAATCCCGAACAATAGTAGCACTTATGACGTACTAATGTTTTATTTGGGGCCATCAGTAGGTGGGAAGTAATTCGTGGTCTCTTCTTTCACTCATTGGTATTTTTCATATGTTCATTTCAAGATTATAATAAAAATAGTGACAGACTAACAAAAACATATTAACAAATAAATATATTTGTTCTTCAATATTTAGATTCATTCAGAAGTGTGCTCTTACCTGGTTAAGGTCACCTTCGAACTTCAGGTCACATGTTCCCCAAACTTGCATTTGGAAGTTTGAATTTTTGGCGCGAAAGTAGATATTTGAATTCGTTATTATTCCCCTTTGACCAGTCACGTTCCCACAAAGGCGTACGGTAAATTCTTCTATTGTAAGGGCCACAAAAGCTCTAATACATTCATCATTTTTTTTGGTAAAGCAGCACTGAATGAAGCCGAAAAAAATGGATATACATGAAAACTAAAGAAAACAAAATAGATGAGAAGTGTAAATTGTAAAAAAAATGTAGGTATAACAAAGTTTAAGAATCATACAGAGTATTGAATTTATCTTTCTCGGTTTTTAAAATTATTTTTCTTCTTCTTTCTTTTTTTAAATTTTACTGTCTCTTCTTCTTCTTCTTTTTCTTCTTCTATTTCTGTCTTTTTCAACTTTGAAAACAAGATAAAATGAACTATATTTAACCACTTTCTCCGATATTTGCAACTTTGGATATTGAAGTCAATGTCAAATATTCAGTCTTAAGTTCTCTTTAAGGTTTGCTGATTTTGATTTCACTTGCTTTATTACATAAACACTACTTTTACGTACATTAGTGTGTCGCGACGACTACCAGGATAAGTAGCATTTATTCCTCTCCTCTATACACTTCCAAGCAGATAAGAACAATGGAAAAGATCCTCGCCCTGTTTATTTTTTTTCACTCCAAATTCTGCCAAACAAAAAAACATTATTTGCATTCGTAAGAGAGTGAATAGAATAGAACACTTACAATGTACATGTACTTACATGTACAATGAATTCATTTACATTTTTTTATTTTTGTCTTTAAAACGGTTCTGAATCTGAAACAAGTATGGACACGTTGAGACGTGGTATTTTGATATTGGGGAGGGCGGAGGGTGGATATAAGCTGAGAAAGAAGGACATATTGAAGAAATTTTCGGGTTGGAAGAGGTGGAGGGGGCGCTTGAGGGGAGAAGATATGTGCGAGTTGGCAGGTTGTTGTTGTTAACCCACAGCTGCTGAGCAAGTCTGCTCTTGGCAGCCTACTCTTGGTAGCCCACTCTTGGTAGCCCACTCTTGGCAGCCCACTCTTGGTAGCCCACTGTTGGCAGCCCACTCTTGGCAGCCCCCTCTTGGCAGCCCCCTCTTGGCAGCCCACTCGTGGCATCCCAATGCCATTCTTATACAGATTCATGTCTACTTCAGTTATTTCACTGCTCCGTACAGTGTGTTGGCAATTGTCGGCAGTGATTGTAAGAATCTTTTTCTCATGTCCGCAAATGCCTTGCAATCAATGGGAAGGTATCGAATTGTTTCATCAGAATGAGAGCGTTGTCGGCACAAGTGCAGGTGCTGTGGATTGATGCAGTTCAAATGGCAATTGACTCTGATGTGTCCTGTTCAAAACTGAAAGATGAGACTTTGATCTCTTCTATGTAATTTATTTATGTCATCGTTACTTTTTGGCTGTGACATTTCGTTAAATACACTGCCATCTATTGTTCCCGTCGCCCAGTTGAGCAGAGGAGAGCAGGTCGTTGTCTTCAGACTTCGCACTGGCCACAATAGACTGAGGTACCACCTATTCAACAAATTGAAGATAGGTGGTACCGACGAATGCCCGTGTGGTACCGGGAAAATGACCGCTGAGTTCCTGCTGCAGAACTGCCCGACATACGAGGATCAGAGAGAGCAGATGTGGCCATCACCAGTGGAACTGCAAGACAAGCTCTATGGCAGTGTCGACAGCCTCAGGATGACTGCCGCTTTTTTCGAAAAAATAATGGTTACTGTCTGACTGCGTACGAAGAAGAAGAAGAAGAAGTTCCCGTCGCCCATCTGTTCATCCATATTTCCCTGGTATTATTCTTAACAATTCGTTTTACTGTTTGTTTACTGCAGGGTCTATCCAATTGTTGTTTGGGGGTTTATGTTTACACAATCTGGCAGCCGTCTCGTTTCCTGGTAGCCCATTATGTCCAGGGTGAGTAAAGAGTGCAGGGGTGGGTGCAGGAAGGTGAGAAATCTTTAATTGTTTTACTGCTGTTATAGAGTATAGTTAGACTGATGGGCAGATGTTCTGTATAGGTCTGCTAGTCATGTGATAAATCATGGGAATATTCATATGAGTATCATGTATCATTTGAATATGTGAGTATCAAGTGTGTTTCACATGAGTATCATGCGAGTACCATTTTATTATATTGTGAGTATCATTTGAGTATCATGCGAGTATTATTTGATTATATTGTGAGTATCATTTGAGTATCATACGAGTACTATTTGAGTATCATGCGAGTACCATTTGGCTTGGTTTGGCTTCGTTCGTTCTTAATCTCCCGCTACCAAACCTTGAAAGGACTTAAGTAGCAGATTGAAGTCCAGAGAACGGAATGCGTTGTGTCGTAGTTTACAGCTTGACTGCGATATTTGCACCTTTCGGTCCAATACATCCGACTTCAGCAAACATTTTTTTACTACCGGGTTAGCATTCCCTCTTTGATTCCTTCTCCTTAGGCAGTCTGCCCTGCTGCAGCCTGTAATCCAGGATCACCGCGTGAAGGTGTAGAAGGGTCTTGGCAGCTCTGGTTCGCTGGCCCTGACGCTAGCTGTCAGCTATGGATCGCTGACCACTGCAGCTCATGCGCTGCTCAGCATATTGATCTCTGCGAGTACCATTTGATTATATTGTGAATCTCATTTGAGTATCATGTAAGTAATATGTGAATACCGTATCACATTAAAACAAGGAGATGAGATATTGTCCCACAGAACATACTGATCAGAAAATGCTAGTCAAGGTCAGATAAACATACTGACCAAGACTCCACCCCATATCCGTGCAGTTCTCCCTGAAAACAGACTGTTTCAGTCTTGCAAGTGAGGTGGGAAATCAACGGATCCATGTAGTAATAAATATCCCCCATATGAACGGATCCAACCCGCAATTGAACGGATCCATGTAGTAATAAATATACCCCAGATGAACGGATCCATGTAGTAATAAATATTCCCCAGATGAACGGATCCGTGTAGTAATAAATATCCCCGAGATGAACGGATCCGTGTAGTAATAAATATCCCCCAGATGAACAGATCCATGTAGTAATAAATATCCCCCAGATGAACGGATCCATGTAGTAATAAATATCCCCCAGATGAACGGATCCATCTAGGAATAAATATCTCCCAGATGAACGGATCCATGTAGTAATAAATATCCCCCCCCCCCCATGAACTAATCCATCTAGTAATACATATCCCCCAGATAAACGGATCCAACCCGCAGATGAACGGATCCGTGTAGTAATAAATATCCCGCAGATGAACGGATCCATGTAGTAATAAATATCCCCCAGATGAACGAATCCAACCCGCAGATGAACAGATCCAACCCGCAGATGAACGGATCCATGTAGTAATAAATATCCCGCAGATGAACGGATCCATGTAGTAATAAATATTCCCCAGATAAACGAATCCAACCCGCAGATGAACGGATCCAACACCCAGATGAACGGATCCAACCCGCAGATGAACGGATCCAACACCCAGATGAACGGATCCAACCCGCAGATGAACGGACCCAACCCGCAGATGAACGGATCCAACCCGCAAATGAACAGATCCATGTAATAATAAGTATCCTCCAAATCAACGGATCCATGTAGTAATAAATATCCCGCAGATGAAACCAAACAGCACCACCGTCTGGCTGACACGGTCCACCTCTATCAGGACGTTCGGTGTGCAAGAAAAGCCAATATAACCCACCATCTATCGCGCATTACAGAGCACACAGAAGAATTAAGTTATTCATCGTGGACAGAGGAGAAAGACTAACGTCTGGTCAGGCAAAAAATACTGATCAGACATGTTAGTCAGGGTCAGGCAAAACATGCTGGCCAAGACCCTCACCTCGGCTTCGAAGTAGCCCTGCGTAGAAACGGGCTGTTTTCATGGCATCCTGACTAACGAGGTGAGGAATCGACGTGATCCCTGTAGTGGTGAGTGACACACAGATGAAACCATGCATAGCACAGCCGCCTGTTGGGCCCCTGTCTACCTTCATCAGCACTCTCGGGATGTGAGGAAATCTACTGCAACCCGCCAATTAACGTCCTTTTCAGGACGCCCAAAAAAGAAACCTTCTCATTATGGGCATTCGAAACAACAACAACAACATCGTTGGCATTCAACAATAACAACAAAAACAACAACAATAACAACAATAACAAAAACCCTATAAAACGGAATGTCCATCAGACACTTCTCTCGTCACTCAACAGTTCATCGCACATTTGGGTTGTGTAAAACACCAAGCTCCTAATCAACTTCTCTCATTTAGGCAATGTAATTAGAAGCCAGGTTCGGCTGATTTTCTCTCAGATTTCTTTCACTTTAACCAATAAATCGAGTCGGATAATCCCAAATTGAAGACATGGCAACATGTGCAGGGATATAAAAAATAACACAAGTATACATCAAAGACAAATGGAAGAAAGAATACATCGAATCAGATGTTAAAGAATCGTATTATTTCAGACAAGGAACTAGTTAAATTTAGTTTCATAGCAGTACACTTCGTCGGGGAAAGTGTTAGACTTCATAGTACAAGAGGAAGTCAATAAACAGGTCACAACAAACTTAAAACCATTTAATTTTGCACTTACAACAAAGATTCCACCAATATTGATACACTGATCTCATAGCTTTAATCAATGTCCCAAAACCTGCAGCAACCGTTGACCTGAGTTCCAACCGTGAGCAGACTTTCTGGAAATTTAATCGATCATGCATTACGCCGCAGGCTAAACACTCTATTGTAGCTGCAACACGGTATATGGTTATTCGCCTGTCAGCTCGAATCATACCCTACAACACCCCCCCCCCCCGCCCCCGCGCCCCCCGCAGATGCTAATATTGCAATCTCGTTAGAACGACCAGGTCGGGCATCAACAGCATTTTTTGAGAGTCCATGCGAGAATATACCAGGTAGCAATCCGGCTCTCATCACACACTTTGCATTGATGGACAATCCTGATCAATGTACCGATCAGAAAAGAGTCCGCTTTTTTTCATGAAATTACATGTGCCAGAAACTATGGTATAGGTTTGATTGTGGTATGTGTGTACCCTCAAATATGTGTTTCTGCCTTGGCCAATGTCTTGTTGGGTAAACCTGGTACTGAAATTGCTCCTGTGTGAGCCGAGTGGGGTTCGAAGATGGACCGCCTTACACGACAAACAGGAAGAGTTTCCTCATGAATATCTTTTGCAGAAAGTTCTTTGCCCCAAAACAACGCACTACTGCGCAGTTCTTTTGATTGTATACTCTGTGAGCACTGATGCCATTTTGTATCTCAGCTGCTCACGTACATGTGACACCAGTGTCTGCTACCTAAAGTATTTTTAAAGTGGATGCATCTGCCTCCTAACGGCACCTTCAGAAACTACCACCTATATTTTTCAGTTATCCCATTTAAGGTAGTAGTGAGCATCTTATTGATCTAATGTGACTACGTCTCAGAATTTTCTGTGATCCGATAACCACTTATTTTTACCCCACTACCTTGCCTTCTTCAACTGTAAGCCAGGTACCAATTTACAGACTGGGGCGTGTCGTTACTTGTCAGAGAACCCGTAACATTTGACGCACAGATGCTCAAAGCTAAAAACGAGTCTGAAAAACGGAACCAAACAATTCCTCTCCAATTTGTTTGTTTAAATGTCAGATTTGAAAGTAACTGGCTCTATGACCCCTAATGTGTGGAAGACACGACAGATAATAGGGGCTTGGGGTGTTGGCTTACACCGGAATGGCCGACACTGGAGCCCAGCGACGGACACAGACAAAACGCGGTATGTGCACTTAAAATCGGCCAACATTAGATTGCGAACATCAATTTCCAGATTGGCAGATTTCGTGTCATTTACTTCCACTAAACGGTGCAATTACATTTCGTGTTTTCTAGTTTGCGTGATTCAATTTGTTTAGTTACCTGGTTTTTTTTTCTGTTATCTTGTTTTTTGTTTGTTCGGCACTTGATAAAAGTCTTAAATGGTGTAAATGTCTCTTGTCTCATCTCGTCTTCCCGTAACTATCAGAAAGGTCATAGGGGCATCCCTCTACTTGTATGTGGTGTGTCTTGGACATGTTCCTAGCCAAGGGCCGCCCAAACCTCTGCCGAGCGGTGTATGATTCATCGTTGGTCTGTATGAAGTCGTTTTGGCCTCGCCTCATGAACAAATTCACGTCATTTTTGTCTGTCAAGCGCCATAATTTTGGTGTCCCCCAGGGACTTTTTTGTCCACTTTCGAATATCATCTGTGGAAATGTCAGTCATTGTAAATTTAATGTACCACTTTTATACTGGTTTAGAAGGCCCTGCAGAGTCTGTATGCAAATGGTTTCTTGGAGGGTGGTTAATCGATGTGCGAGTCCATCTTAATAGACTCAAACACTATGCTACAGTAGACTGTTAGGTGCCATTTTAAAATTAGTTACTTGCCAAGCGCAAGCGATGATAGTGACACCATAAGACAGTTTTGTCTTGATGACGTACCTTGCACTGTTTTTTTAAATTTTAGTTAGATTGAAGCAGCGTTGGTCATCAACCTCTCTCTCTCGTCCCGAACTACCCTGAACCAGTGGCTAGACATAAGTCGAGACGATTGAAGGTAATTATGGATGCTGGCACTCTGGTCCCACATTTTCGAGACCAATTGGTCGCTTGAAACCTGCGAGACTCGAACCCATGCCGTTACCGTTGATCACTTTGGGAAGCGAGTGCTTTACCTCTCGACCACATCGGCCGTGGTTACATCTACAGCAAGACTCGATCAATCGAGGCGCCTGGTCGTACTGGCGCTCATAATTTTCACGTGACACTACATATTTTCTGTGGGGCCTAACGTTTCGGGACCAGTGTCATATTTATCCACACAGCTTCCCTCTTCCCCCCCTCCCCCCCCTTCATTTTTGACCTGGCTGAAACAAATTTGTGCCACCCCCCCCCCATTTCATTTTTGACCTGGCTGAAACAAATTTGTGCCTCCCCCCCTTTCATTTTTGACCTGGCTGAAACAAATTTGTCACCTCCCCCCCCCCCTCCTTTCATTTTTGACCTGGTTGAAACAAATTTGCCTTCCCCTCCCCCTGATCTAGTTGTGTCTTTTAATTAATTACTGAAGCGTCTATGCCGTTTTTTTGTTTGTTTGTTCGGTACATTTACCTTTCTTTCTTTGAAGGTACCGCCTTACGACCACGTACATTAGTTTTCCATCAGGACCTGGAGCCGTGTTCTTGCTGGAGCGTAACATGTGTACCAATTCTGTCTCAGAATCATGTTTACATAAGCATCTTCCTTGACTGCAGTGTCTGGAACATATTTTCTAATTTCCTGGCGCACATCTCTATCCCATTTGTCTGTTTGGGCAACAAATCAATTAGAACATAGAAAACCCTTATCTTTATCTGTCGCCAGGGGCGTCCTTGTTGGGCTATAAATGGGGGATGAGTTTACTTGGCCATTCATCTCTTGATGCATGTTCCAGAATTTCTGGAGAATATTATCATTATCCACCCCTGTTAGAAATTCGTCCCACCTCTCGTTTTGCGATTCTTTCTCTAAGGCCTTAAAACCGTTGGTGGCTCTGCGTTTTGTCTCATTTGTCTCATTAACTTCGTCAACATTCCTAGGCCGCCTGTTTCGGTCTTTCCGCCACTCTTTTTTTGCCATCTACTCCAACTTGAATGTCTGTTTTACCGGTTGACTCAACAAGGGTGGTTGGACAAAAGCGAACTGCGCCCAATGGTCTGGTACAGTTTATATAAATCGTTGGCCTAGACATGCACCTGATATCTGAAATCCTGTAAACGTTTTCTGTCTGGTGGGTTCTCCTTTCGCAGTAAGAACGACACGTGCCACATGGTCATTATCCTATGTAACCACTACATTCCAGTGTATGGAGGGAGCAACATCGCTTGATATCAATACCAAATCGATGACACCATCTACGTCCGTAGGCCGAGGTGCCAATATTGTTGGGCGCCTGTCATTCATTACACTAAATAGTACATGGAGATCCAGAGATTTTAAGATTCATACCACAATTAGAATATTCCATGCAACTGTCAAGTCTGTGTTGCTGTATGGATCGGAAACATGGAGAACGACCAAGGTCATACAACAAGGACTCCAGTCATTCGTTAACAGACGCCTACGACGGATAATGGCATAAAGTGGCAGGACATGGTGAGGAATGAAGACTTGTGGGAAAGGAGTCAACAACAGTTATTGGAACAACAAATGAAGCGAAGAAAATGGGGCTGGATAGAACATACACTGTGGAAGGCACAATCTAACATAGCCAGACAGGCTCTTACATGGAATCCTTGGGGAAAAAGAGTGAGAGGTAGACCCAAAAATACGTGGAGAAGAGAATGTGAGAATGAGCTAAAATTAAATAATGACACCTGGAGAGAGTCGGGGGGAGCAGCACAGGGCCGTGTACGCTGGCGAGATGTTGTCGATAGCCTATGAGAGAAGAGACCAGGACCGTGTACACTGGCGAGATGTTGTCGATAGCCTATGAGAGAAGAGACCAGGACCGTGTACGCTGGCGAGATGTTGTCGATAGCCTATGAGAGAAGAGACCAGGACCGTGTACGCTGGCGAGATGTTGTCGATAGCCTATGCACCGAGTGGAGCGACGAGCTTTGATTGAGTGATTGATTGATTGTCATTCATTACTGAGGTTTGTGTCGAGTAGTGCCTAGCTCCAAGCGATGCCTTCACTATTTTCAGTGGCATTTCCCAACGCCTTCGATCTAGCATTATACTCCCTTGCAATGAGACACTTTTGTCAGGCTCTTCTGACAATTCTTCTTCAAAATTACACTCTATTTCGTCAAATAGCGACCTTCGCATATATGTTGTTCATTTTCCTCAAATCTAAAAATAGAAAAATGATTCTCCAATCTTAGTTATTGATTGATTGTCACTCTCCCTGTAGTTTGACATCTCAGTTGTACTGGCATCAGTTATCTACCCTCGCGTACATAGCCAGGCCCCGCAACTAGCAGCTGGGTGAGACAGAGGTTAAAAACGTTGTGAAGAATGTCAATAGCCACCTTAGAAACTGCATCTGTAAAGATTAGCCTCATAACTTTCTGTACCGACCCTCTAAGCCTGACAAGGATTCCACGTTCCTATCGGTTATACTGTAATCATTCTATAGAACGATTAACGCAAAGGGACAAGAACTAGTGGAGCGGAAGGTTGACAACAACCTCCATCTGACCAACCTCCCAGACGACCCTCCCACGTTCTATTCAAGGCCATGGACATAAACGTCATCCTCTGACCTTGCATTTACCACCGACGAGTTAAGCCACAAATCCAAAAGAACAGTATTCGCACATTTTGCGGAAAGCGACCACAGGCCCATCAAACTTACAATAGACCTGGTAAACATTCCACCAGACCACAAGCCATTGCCCAGGTAGAACTATAAGAGAGCTGACTAACAGTAGTTTGCCACAAGTACAAATCTTTACTGCCAGTCCATCAACACCCACCACAAGGTAGTAGGCAAAATGCTGAACAAATTCAACCAGTGTCTTCCAAAAGCAGCAACGGAGAACATCCCAAGAGGCGCCAGAAGAAATTACAAACCGTATTGGTCAATTTAAGTGCGGGATCAAGATGCTGAGCAGCGCATGACCTGCAGTGGTCAGCGACCCATAGCTGACTGTTAGCGTCAGGGCCAGCGAACCAAAGCTGCCAAGATCCTTCTACACCTCCGCGCGGTGATCCTGGATAACAGACTGCAGCAGGGCAGACTGGCTAAGGAGAAGGCTTCGAAGAGAGAATGCTAACCTGGTACTAAAAAAAAATGATTGCTGAAGTCGGATGTGTTGGACCGAAAGGTGCAAATATCGCAGTCAAGCTGTAAACTACGACCCAACGCATTCCGTTCTCGGGACTAAATTCTATTACTTAAGCCCTTTCAGGGCTTGGTATCGGGAGATTGAGAACGAACGAAGCCAAGCCAAGCCAATTGAAGGGCAACAGATGCAACTTCAACTAAAAGAGACTAGAGAAAAAGCAGAAATTGGCCAAAATCAAGAAAGCAACATCGTACTTAGCGCAGCTGCTGCAAGATATAGGAAAACAGTTAACCAAGCATGCAGGAAAAGCTGACACGTGCATACAGAAACCCTCACCTGTGATAGAGAGACCAAGAAGCTCTGGAAGCTAGTAATGGCCTGGAATGACGAAAACAGCTATAGCCATAAATTGCAATAGAAAATAAAGGAAAGGTACTAACTGGGAAAAAATCAGCGGATGTTCTAATCCAAAATTATGCAGAAACTAGTTGAAATAAAATCCCTGCATACATGAAAAGGTATATTAAGAAATAAATAAACCACATGAAGCACTCAATGCGAGTACCTGAGAAACATCTTATAGTAAATATCACCAAGACAGAATTGGAGTCCGCCATTAGTAAACTGAAGAAGAGAAAAGCTACAGGAAAGGATGGCAAAACTAATGATATGTTCTCTAACATGGGAGTAGCAAAGAATAAACTGCTACCCATCTTTAACACAAACTGGAAACAAAGAACTGTCCCCACAGTATGGAAGGAGGCAAGGACTATCCCCATCCTTAAACATGGGAAGGACAACAGGAAGCCAGGCAGTTACCGACCTATTAGTCTACTCAGCTGTGTGGGGAAACTAATAGAACGAATAGTTAACACTAGAATAACCTGGCATATGGAATTACAAAAAAAAATTACTTATTCCACAGGAAGCAGGTTTTCATAGAAACTGGTCGACGGAAGATCAGGTGACATTTATTTCACAGGAGATAGAAGATGCATTTCAAGAACAAACATAAAATATTGGCAGTCTGGATGGACCTAGAAAAAGCCTTTGATAGAATATGGAAGAGCGGGTTAAAACTCAAACTACTGCAAATGGGTGCACCCAATAACATGTACAAATGGATCAGTGATTTCCTAGATAACAAGACAGCAAGAGTGGAACTCCAAGGACACCTCAGCAAAAGATGAAAATAGAACAAGGAGTTCCGCAAGGTGGAATACTCTCACCCATGTTTTTCCTCATATACGTCAATGATATAATCACAGAATTCCATAAAAGAGTACAGAGTGCACTATATGCAGATCACTTGGCAATATGGACATAGTCTCCACATATAGCTAGAAACCAATTGCAAGAAGCCCTAAATAACATAGAGACATGGACACAAAAATGGCAAATCGCTAATGAAACCAAAACCATGTACATAATCGTCTCCCTATCTCCCAAGCTCCAAGAAATGATCCTGAAAGTATATGGCCAAACTCTCCCCTTTGACATTAATCCAATTTATCTGGGAATAACAATGGACCCAAGTTTAACATGGATAACCCAGATATAAAAAGCCACCAAGAAAGCTAATAACAGAATACCCATAATGAGAGCGATATCAGGCTCAACATCTGGAACTGACACGGGCACCAAAAGAAACTGTGCACGGGTTATGTGAGACCAGTGCTAGAATCCGGGATAGCAGCATGGTCCACATCAACAAAGAATAACTTTCACAAAATTAAATACAACCCAAAACTAAGATTTACTTATCGTCACTGGAGCTATGAGAACAACACCAATAAATGCAATAGAGAACATCACACGAATCGAAAGTATGGAGACGCGCAGAGATTTTTAAAAAAATACTTCCACGGCGGGAGAAGTTCAAACAAATGCCTGATCACCCAATATATGACAGGGTAAATCGCATGAGAAGAGGGAGATTAAAGAGAAACCACTTCATATAAAAAACAAATGAACTTGCAAGTGCAGACCAAATCATAAGCCGGGCAGTGGTTAGAGATCTAAAACAAACATCCCAAATCCCACCATAGAAAAAAAACAAGTCCCCTGAGATAGTAGAAACCATAGAGGAAATCGGGAAAAAAGGAACTCATACATATTTAGAAATGAAATTTATTACAAACGAATATCTTAAGAGAGTATGCCCACCAGAAACATGGATACGCTTATATACAGATACTCCAATAAACTTCCGTGCAGAAGCAGAGGCACTGAAGGCCGCAGCTGAGCTTGTAATCCAAAATAAAGATATCCACCAAGAAAACATAGTATTCATGACTGATACAGCATGAGATATCAGCTGCCCAGCTGAAGAGATATCAGCTGCCCCGCTGAAGAGATATCAGCTGCCCCGCTGAAGAGATATCAGCTGCCCCGCTGAAGAGATATCAGCTGCCCCGCGGAAGAGATATCAGCTGCCCAGCTGAAGAGATATCAGCTGCCCCGCTGAAGAGATATCAGCTGCCCCGCTGAAGAGATATCAGCTGCCCCGCTGAAGAGATATAAGCTGCCCCGCTGAAGAGATATCAGCTGCCCCGCTGAAGAGATATAAGCTGCCCCGCTGAAGAGATATCAGCTGCCCCGCTGAAGAGATATAAGCTGCCCCGCTGAAGAGATATCAGCTGCCCCGCTGAAGAGATATAAGCTGCCCAGCTGAAGAGATATCAGCTGCCCAGCTGAAGAGATATCAACCGCCCCACTGAAGAGATATCATCTGCCCGCTGAAGAGATATCAACTGCCCCACTGAAGAGATATCAGCTGCCCCGCTGAAGAGATATCAACTGCCCCACTGAAGAGAAAAGTTGCGCTATAATCGGGATCTTAGTCATCAGAACTGCCACAGTGCTCTCCACTTTGACCGGTGCTGTTCAACATCTACACAATAAGGACGGCTAACATTCAAACCAACGTGTCAGTGCGAACACTAACATCAGCAGATTATATTTTGATCTACAGGACTTGCTCATATATACCTGATATGGCCACAGTCACATCCAGGAAACCTTACGGGCAATCTTCCAGTGGTGTGTGGATTCCAGCGGCCAGATCAACCATAACAAGGCCTGCATGATGTAACATTACCTGAACACCTCTATAGTGATGGCTGATCTCTGATGTTTATTTTTATGGGTATGCTATTGACAGGTGTGATGGGTTGAAATACGCCAGAGTAACTTTTGATGGTAACCTCTCATCAAGATATTTAGGTCGAGCAGACCACACTGAGATGCAAGCAAGGCCTGGGGGAACTCAAGACAATAGTAACGGCAAATTTGAAATAATGACTGATTTTCATCCTATAACCGTCAGTTGGTGCCGTCAGCTGGTACCGTCAGTTGGTACCGTCAGTTGGTACCATCAGTTGGTACCGTCAGCTGGTACCGTCAGTTGGTAACGTCAGTTGGTACCATCAGTTGGTACCGTCAGTTGGTACCGTCAGTTGGTACCATCAGTTGGTACCGTCAGTTGGTACCGTCAGTTGGTACCATCAGTTGGTACCGTCAGTTGGTACCATCAGTTGGTACCGTCAGCTGGTACCGTCAGTTGGTAACGTCAGTTGGTACCATCAGTTGGTACCGTCAGTTGGTACCGTCAGTTGGTACCATCAGTTGGTACCGTCAGTTGGTACCGTCAGTTGGTACCATCAGTTGGTACCGTCAGTTGGTACCGTCAGTTGGTACCGTCAGTTGGTACCATCAGTTGGTACCGTCAGTTGGTACCGTCAGTTGGTACCGTCAGTTGGTACCATCAGTTGGTACCGTCAGTTGGTACCATCAGTTGGTACCGTCAGCTGGTACCGTCAGTTGGTAACGTCAGTTGGTACCATCAGTTGGTACCGTCAGTTGGTACCGTCAGTTGGTACCATCAGTTGGTACCGTCAGCTGGTAGCGTCAGTTGGTAACGTCAGTTGGTACCATCAGTTGGTACCGTCAGTTGGTACCGTCAGTTGGTACCGTCAGTTGGTACCATCAGTTGGTACCGTCAGCTGGTACCGCCAGTTGGTAACGTCAGTTGGTACCATCAGTTGGTACCGTCAGTTGGTACCGTCAGTTGGTACCATCAGTTGGTACCGTCAGTTGGTACCGTCAGTTGGTACCGTCAGTTGGTACCGTCAGTTGGTACCGTCAGTTGGTACCGTCAGTTCCTGATTACGGACTGGACATTCTCACACTAACAAGATTACAGAGTGAACAATTAGAATGTATCCAGAATGAAGGAATGCGCTAGAGATACCCCGATCTTGAAGATGCAGTACATGCTGGGACTTCTGCCTGTGACATCCATATATGAATTCGTGCATGCCATAGCCCATATGCGGGTCATCACAAACAGACACCATCAACAGCACAATAACATCTCATTCATCAAGTGATACAAAATCAAGAGAGATGCGTCATGACAATGGTATAGAGATCAGTTGGACAGGTGACATGTTGATGGTTAATAGAAACGATTACCATCATAACCCTAGGCATGCAATGCGGAAAGTGGTACAACGGGAGGGTAGAGCTCGAGGTTCACCAGCTGATAAGTGATAACACATGACCTACTTCAGATACCGATGAATCGATACTACGAAGTGAGTCGTCTGGTTGGGGTTTCTCTGTTAGAGTGGGAGGTCAGGTTGTTGCCAAACATACAGAACAATAACGTCCAGTACGAGTTGGAGATGGAAGCAGTAACTGCTGCTCTGAGATGGCTATGTGTGACCTCTTTAACGGATGCAGTGATTGTGTCAGACTTCCAGTCACTAAGGTACAGCGGGCTGGCTACGGCATCAGTGGATGGTAGATGTTAAGACCTTACACGTACAGGTAACTGTTGTGTATGTACTGCCCTAGCCGTGATGGGGTTCGGGAACAAAGAACAGGTCATTTTGGCTTCACAATCACCAATTTTGGGTACACTGGATATGGATATATAGTGCCATTTTAAAGTTTATCAATTAACTTTTGTTGGTGATCACACAGCACAAGATGAATCAGTAATTCTCAGAATGCAGAGCTTTGAAATCGAACAAGGATCAATCGGACTAGAGCACAAGGGAGACGGGAGTACATATACTCTTACGTCCAACCAACGAGCTTCAGAAACCATCACTATCCACACCCATCGCCGTTACTGAGAAAGAGTCAACACCTATGGGTATGCCCGGTGCGCAGTGAAGTCGATTCTAGGAAACAGAACATTCTAATTGGTTTTGTCATGGCGTGAAAAGCATAGTGTGGCCTTGATGTCTGTGGGTTATCCCTTACAGGTGGGTGTGTGTTGTGTGGTATGGTGGGCTGCTCTACAGTATGGCTAGTGGCTATATCTATTTTATGCGGCATGCAAATTCCAGGGACAACCGTGTGTTACCAGGACCGTAAAAGGGAGCAAAAAAAGTGTGTTGACCACCTATGCTTCACAAAGAGCAGATACGGTTATGATTGATATTCCAGAGGCTGATATAACCAAAATGACTCTGTTGTTGAACGAGTCCAGCCTTCCCAAAATGAGTCAGAAGTATCTAACACACAACATCAAGGCCTACTATTACCCCTGTCTTGTTAAGTTTGTCTAGCATTAAGTATTCTCGCGGAGTGACACGCGCCGTCCTACCAGATGAACAGGAGTCCGTATCGTTATATTAGGGCGGAAAGTTCATTACAAATAATTGGCATGCAGTCTTGAACTCTTGAGCAGCGTTGAAAAACATTTAACCATTAGAGCGTCCTATGTGGAGGAGAATAAATTCTACTTTGAAGTGAGACCCATGAATATTTAAAGAACTCTTCCACTAGAATACATTAAAAAGTGCAAGGCATACATATTTGGTGAGTGTCATAGATAGCTGAATACAGGTTAGGTTGAAATTTGCCAGCATAAGTTTGGACGACTAGGGTTAACCTCAACTTCAGGAGGTGACACAACTTGGCTTGACAGGTGTCAAATCTGGTGTGAAGTGTCATTCATTATTTCTCGAGCCAGGTTACCATTCTAACAAAGCAACAGCCTTCATCGTCCTAGCTAGAATATGCATGTCTGCTTGAGACATCATGGATTGTAGCACTGCATTTTTTACATTTTATTTTTCAACCATAATTTGTTTCCGTTTTGCTGCATTCTCTGACATTATAGCCCCCAATAGAGTTGAAGACTCTCCAACTCTTGGGTATGGTGCAATAACACAACTCAAAAGCCTTCTGAGTGTTTTTAATTTTAAAGTAGTCCCATTACAGCCATTGCTACTGAGGGCGAGAAATTAGTGACTTATTTTACTTTATTGTTCTGCATTCTACTGTATCATACTTCATTGTACTGTATTGTACTTTGCTGTACTTCATTGTACTGTATTGCACCTTGTTGCACGTCATTGTTCCTCATTGTACTGTATTGCACTTCTTTGTACTGTATCGTACTTCATTTTACTCTATTGTTCTTCATTGTACTGTATTGTACTTTGATGTACTTCATTGTTCTTCATTGTACTGTATTGTACTTTGCAGTACTTCATTGTACTGTATTGCAATTTGTTGCACGCCATTATTCCTCATTGTACTGTACTGTACAGTACTTCACTGTACTGTATATTACTTCACTGTACTGTATTGCACTTAATTGCACTGTACTGTTTTTGGGTAATGTCTTGTATTTCATTGTATTCCATTAAGTTGAGAGAGGCGATCCATCAATCTCTGAAGTTCCTGCTGACTGTGGGTGGTAATTACAGCATCGTCAACGAAAATCAGGTCCCCGATGGTGATCTCCCTGATCTTCGTTTTGGCCTTGAGCCTTGCAAGGTTAAACAGACGACCATCCGACCCAGTGTGAAGGTTGATTCCTTAATTTACGTTACCAAATTCATGCTTCAGTTGTTTGTTTTTTTTGTTTGCGTTCGCCTTCTCTCTATACCCCAAGGCGGTGTGCGTTGCACTACGGTTTTTATTTTGCGCCTGTCGGCCCAGTGTATCCGACTTTGGCGTGTATTTTATGTAAGGGTCTGCTTCCTCCCGCAATGTTTAAGGGTTTGTTTCCCCTGGGTAACGGTCGTTGCTGTGATGAGAAACGAACCCAGCACCTTCGGATTGGGAGCCATGCCACTTAACCACTAGCCCACGCCGTCCCCGCATGCTTCAGTAACAGAGCAAACAAGATTTCAAACAGTTTCGAGGCCCTGACGCAGCGTTGATTAACACCATTGCTAATACAAAGTGTGATGTGTTACCATCAAACCGGACTACTGCTTTTATGCTTTCCTACTTTCGTGAACCGATATTATCAATATTATTCGTAGAAATTTCAATGGTTTTCATTTTAGAGATGATTTTGAAGAAGCTATCCTTGCTAACAAAATGAAATGCCTTTGTCAGATCAATGAAGATGATACAAAATATATGATTCTGCCAAGGTGACATTTCCTGAAGTTGCGGAAGGAAAAAAAAATTATGTCGATCGTTGATTTTCAAAACCGGAACCCACACTGTGACTTCGGAAGATACTCGAAGATTATGGTGTACAAGGCCAGCTTCTTGATAATTCAGATCACTGTGTCGTTCGAGTACAAACGTCGTCAGAACGACTGATGATGTCACAGATGCTTTTGAAATCACTATCGACGTGTGACAAGGTTGTGTGCTTTCCCCTCTGTTGTTTAACATCTACATGAACACAATCGCACCAGAGACTGGTCAAATAAAGACATATAAAGAAGCACATCACTAAATACACGAGTTGCTCTTTGCAGATGATCAGTGCTTGCTGTACAATGATGAAAACAAAATGCAAAATCACATGAACGGGTTTGCGACTACATGAGTGCGAATTACATGACACAATATGCGAATTAGCGAGAACAAAGCAGAAACTATGATGATCAGTAGAAGATCTGGGCAACTCAAGATAAATGTAAATGATATTGCTCTTCAACAGGTCCATGAGTTCAAGTATTTGGGAAGTATTTTTTCTGCAGACAGCAGGAACGACAGGAAAATCGAAACTAGGTGTCAGAAAGCATCTACTACGACTTATCAGCTGTTCCCACTGCTTAGACACCCGAGCATTAGTTTGGCAACAAACAACAGCTGATGAACAGTATATTTATGCAGACTCTGTGCTACTAGTTCCAAAAATGGCCTCTGTCCAGGGCGTGTGAGAGCAGAATTTCGACGTGTGAAATGAAGTGTTTGAGGAAGGTCATCGGTGTTACCTGGAGAGACAGAATGCGGAACGACGACATTCAAAGTATGGTCGGCACTACGTCTTATGTCGAATACATTTCCAGGCAGAAAATAAGTTGCTTTTTATCATCCCAAGATAATGCACCCTCATCAACTTCCACTGATGGCTTACAACGCTGGTAGATCTGGCTACAGGGCAAGGAGGCGGCCACGAGGCAGATAGAAAAATGAGATTAGAGTGAATCTGCAGTGACAAGGACTCACATTGACCGGCGCAACGCACTAGGTGCAGGACAGGTGACTTGAACTCCCCGCGGCGCTCAACGACACAAGTAGAACAAAAACTAACTAACTGACTGACTAAACTAACTAACTGACTGACTGACTGACTAAACTAACTAACTAGCTGAGTGACTGATTGTCTTTAGACTATGTACAGACTAAATGATTGTCTTTAGACTATATACAGACTAAATTATTGCCTTTAGACTATATACAGACTAAATTATTGCCTTTAGACTATATACAGACTAAATTATTGCCTTTAGACTATGTACAGACTAAATGATTGTCTTTAGCTTATAAGGTACAATAACGTGAAGTGTCATTTATAACATAAATTCAAAATTGGCAGTTTGAGTCTGTGTATTTGTGTCGCTGTCCCAACGACAGAAGAACACCACCTACTGATATGCTCCGTATACGTTGGAAGAAGTGGTGACACATGACAACAGCCTACTTCCTTCAAAAAGAAATTCTAATGGAAATATCCAGAGCCACGAACTGACTGTTGTCTTTATCAGCAACATAATTATGGAGATTTGAAAACGAACGAAGACGAAGAAGGAGGTATGCTATCCCATTCTCTTGCCCATAACAACTTTTTTCATCTGTTTTAGAAGCTGGTTCTTGAATTTTCTTTAAAGCTACCTAATTTAGGTATCGCAAGACGCTGATGATTCTGTTTACAAATTTTCATCATTCACTGCAAAAAAAAGTATCGTTGGCGTTAACTCGTATTATATTTTTTTCTTTGTGACAACAATCTTTTATTCGGGACTACGTTATTTATATTTTGATGTTGATCTTGATGACCCGTTCCTCGACGTAGATGCTGGTCCTAACTTCGTCTCCAGCTGCCATTGTCTTGGGCCACGGAATTCCAGTGTGTAGTCCTCCAAAGGCATCTCGGATGTTGTAGCTTACAGCAAGGTAGTCTGATCAACGCATTGGAGGTCTTGTCCGCATTCTCTTCTTGCCTCGGGGGTCCCAGACCGACCATTGTTTCGTCGAAAGATGTGATCAGCCCAATTTTGTTTGCATTGTCTGCATAGATTACCGCATCATTAACCAGAGACAATCGTTTTATGCCAGAATTGGGGAGATCTTGCATACCTTGGTTCCGGAGAGTGATTCCGACCAAGCGTCTCTCAAGGGAGACCTGGGTTAATCTCAATTTGTCCTCTAGTGATGTTGTTAGTGTCCAAGTCTCGGCACCGTTGCACATTGCAGGGAATAAAGTGGAACTGAAGAGGGAGGCCCGTAGGTCTTGGTCATGACAACCGCCCAGGGCCGTGTTAATAGACGAGAAGACTGCCCAACCCGCTCGGCGACGTCTTGTCAGTACAGGTTTCAGGTTTTTCTCAATATTGAGAAGGCACCCAAGATAGATGTACTCGTTGACAACATCTAATCGTACATCGCCAAGGAAGACTGGATCACAAGTGGCGAAGCGATTGCCCAACACTTTGTTCTTCGAGACATTAATCTACACTCCCGCTTTCTTGCTCTCTCCATCGAGTAGGTTCATCATTTGGTTGGCGTCTGCTGCTGACTCTGTGATCAGCAATTTGTCATCGGAAAATCGAAGGTGATTGAGGAATCTGCCATCAATAAGGATGCCAAAGGTGTCCCAGTTGCATTTGGTAATGACTGATTCCAAACATGCGGAGAAGAGTTCGATGATATAGGATTCCACTGGCGGAATCCCTTCTGAATTTTTACCCCAATTGGACGTTGGAAGGGACGTGATGTGATAGTGCAGTTCGTTTAACTGTTGGCGAGAATTCCAATGTAACCAGGGTCTACACCTTGTTTCAAAAGTCAACGCTAAATAAAATGTGGTTTTTACCTTTATTTATATATTTGTACTATTCTAAAGTATATCTTCCCCTGACGTTATCCTCTTACCTTTAGAGGTGTACCAAGGTATTTACAACCGAGACATTGTTTCCAAACTGGACAATGGGACCAGTAATACATTTATGTTCCGGTACCACCCGAACGGTTTCACTGAGAGCGATGTGTGTGACAGAGAAATTAGGACCACTGCCTGGTCCATGAAAGTATCTGATTAGCGTATTGGTAAGGGCACTCACAGTTCAAGACAAAGGTATTGGGTTCAATTGCCGTTTTAGGCAGGCTCCAGTCGACGCTGCTGTAAATGGGCACCAGATTTCTGTTCTGTTAAGAAAAATCGACGTCATTGCACTCCGAACATAGATGTTCAGTTCCCTCTCAGAAAATTACGAAAAGTTAAGATACTGATGGTTCCTGTAGGCTGCTGGATGTACACGTTTCTGCTCCGCCCTCTCAGACGAGCCCACATTGCTGGACCCAAGTGTGGTTTCAAAGCTGTGCATTGCTGGTTCATCGACTTCAGCGTCTTCATCCTAAAGGCGGTCGTTGACGAACCTCAAAATGTTACCTCTACCTTTGCCAATGTCCCTACTGCGAGTGCCCCTGAGGCCAGTGTGTCAGCTCTTTCATTCCCGCAAACCCTGGCAGGCTAGGACAGTAGATCCACATAACTTCTTGAAGATCTGATGCCTCTATGTCAACTTTCCATTCATGCTACAGCTGGCACATCGGCACCTTTGGAAGCAGGAATTGGGAGTCAGATACAATTACGGCTTTCATTAAAAAAGGTCCCAGATAGCCACATCAGAGCTAAAGTTCTTGCCTCGATCTCCATTCTGATACTAGACGTTGTTGTCAAGTATGCACCTCTCATCTCAGCAACAACCCTGCCTCTCACTCTAGCAGAAAAGATCAATCAGCCTTCTTATTTGACTTACTATTAGGGAAGGAATACCAGTGAGGATAGAAACTGGCCAACCCATCTCCCAAACATGGCATGGCCTGGCACAATTGTTTCTTAACACTTCATCCTTGACAACAGTGTCTACTGTATAATTAATTTTGCCATAATTTGGATGTATGGTAAGAGACGACCATCCGTGCGTTTTGACCTTTCTATGATAGAGTATTCTCTAACTAATGACATTTGCACATCCCGCTATTAATGCCAATCAAAAATGTGAACCGTCAACTGGGTATAAAATAAATCTCAAGAACAATAGTCGCCCATACGTAGCACAGTAATACATGTGTGAAGTAAAGAAAACAATACGAATGTAGAGGCTTTGATGGGATCTGGAGTAAGCTGAAAGAAAAGAAGAAACACAATTTTTAACTGGCAAAAGCAGCAGAGAGTTATCTACGATCAGATAGCCGAAACCTGAGAAACGAGTCGGCTTTGATTGGATCACTTTGTCTCGGTAAACAAACACTCGGGAACCTAGACTCTCGTTAAACGAAAAAACATCGCACAAAATTCTTTCGTACGTGGCGTAAACAGAAATGGAATAAAACAACTGCATCAGAAGCAAAACGGGTGTAAGATCTTAAAGCTTTAGACAAAATGATGAAAACACACGAAAGATGACGCTCAGAAGTTGCACAGAAGAGAAAGAGAAGCGAACAGCTTAGGATGGAATGAGGATTTGAGTGTTTGTAACATCACGTTCCGGTGGATAACTCATTAGACCACACCTGCTCACGCGGCTCTCAAGTCGATCTACCAGTCCAGGTTTTTAAGCTCGAGCTGGTTGTTTGTTCTTGGCAAGTAATGGAACAAAAAAAAATTTAAAAAAAATTAAAAAAATACAGTTGGCTCGCGATATAGCAATCTGATTTTTGCACATGTTGTGGGTAAATGATCTTGACGTAAGCAACATGCCTGCTTGGAGCCTTCAAAGAATTTACGTCGTTACCTCCCCTTCAGTGTACATTCACCTGTGAGGAGGATGCAGTTTTTGGTTTTCTTTCTTCTCTATATCCCGTGTAATGAAACATACGGGCCACCAGTGTAGAAGCCTTCATACGTGAGTCCTGCGTCAGATCACTCTGTTTTCTCTCCTAATGCTGGTTTTAATAGCATTTTGTTTTATATTCTGAAGTTTTAAGCCACACGTAAATCTGTTTAGTCACCTTTTACGACCACCATGAAGGAGCAGTGAGCCCATTCTGTCCTGTACATTAAGGGCCTATTCCATCCTGTACATGAAGGGCTCATTCTGTCGTCTACAGGAAGGGCCAAATGTTTCCACCACAAGAAGGGCCCATTCTGTCCTCTACAGGAAGGGCCACAATAATTCCTTCGTAAGAAAGGCCCATTCTGTCGTCTACAGGAAAGGACAAATCTATCCTCTACAGAAGGACCAATTATGTCCTCAACAGAAAGGACCAAATCTTTCCTCTACAGGAATCGGTCATTATGTCCTCTACATGAAGGGCCAAATCTTTCCTCTACAAGAAGGGCCCATTTTGTTCTCTACAGGAAAGGCCCATTCTGTCCTCTACAAGAAGGAAAAATTATGTCCTATGCTAGAAGGACCGATTCTGCCCAGAACAGGAAGAGCCCATTATGTCCTCTGAAAGAAGGACCCATTCTGTCCTTTATAAGAAGGACCCATTCTCTCCTCTACAAGAAGGACCCATTCTGTCCTCTACCGGAAGGACCAATTCTGTCCTCTACAAGAAGGACCCATTCTGTCCTCTACGGAAAGGGCCAATTCTCTCCTCTACAAGAAGGACCCATTCTGTCCTCTACAAGAAGGACCCATTCTGTCCTCTACAAGAAGGACCCATTCTGTCCTCTACAAGAAGGACCCATTCTCTCCTCTTCTTCTTCTTCTGCGTTCGTTCTCAATCTCCTGCCACCAAGCCCTGTACAGGTCTTCGCAAGTAGCAGGATATAGTCCGGAGAACGGAATGCGTTGTGTCGCTAGTTTACAGCTTGGCTGCGATATTTGCACCTTTCGGACCGACCCATTCGTCTTCGGCGGCATTCTCTCCTCTACAAGAAGGGCCCATTCTGTCCTTTACAAGAAGGACCCATTCTGTCTTCTACAAGAAGGACCCATTCTGTCCTCTACAAGAAAGACCCATTCTGTCCTCTACAAGAAGGACCCATTCTGTCCTCTACAGGAAGGGACCATTCTGTCTTCTACAAAAAGAGCCAATTCTTTCCTCAACAGGAACGACCCACACTGAAGCTGGTAAACTCTATTAACTCATCAACTTTCTCCCAATGTTTACTCAACTACTCTATTTTCTTAATGCTAGCTCGAGGAGAAATACTTCTTGGACACTGGTCGGGGTGAGACGGTAGCATTTCTCTAGGAATTTTGAAGATTGTGACGATAAATGAACTAGTTCTTTGCTTGATGACTCAAGCATAATTTGTTTCCATTTCAGCGGCGAGTGACATAATGAAGTTTATGTTGTGTGTTATGTAGGTGTGTTATCTGTACGGAATGAGGAAAATGAATGAACAATCAGGCGCAATCTGCATTCACCTGGTTGTTAGCAGGGGGTTGCGTTTCGCATATTTGGCGCACGATTTTTATTGTTTCTTCTATGACTTTATTGGTCCTGTTGTGTCTTACAATTGCTCGTCTATGTCGTTATTGGTCATGGTGTGTTTTCCATGACTCTGCTATGACTTAATTGGTCATGTTGTATTTCCATATGAATGTTCTATGACCGTTTTGGTCATGTTGTGTCTTCCTATGATTCTTCTGTGATTTATTTGGTGATTGTACTCTTCTAATAGTCATATTATTGACATTACTTTGTCTTTTCATGATCATGTCTCTTCTGACCCGTTTTGGTCTTTCTCCTTCCATGACTCTTCTGTAACCCTTACTGGTCCTTCACTGCCTTTTCATGACTCTTCTTTGTCTCTTACTGCTCCATCTGTGTATATTCCTGACTCTTCTATGGCTCTTATTTGCCCTTCAGTGTGTCCATGACTCTACTATGAGCTTTATTGGTTCTTCAGTGTCTTTCCGTGAATGGTCTTTCTATAACACCATCTTGTGACCTTTACTGATCTTTGCATTGCTCTAATTGCTCCGTCCACCGTGTTCCTACCATGTCCCATCTTGATAATTCAATGACCCTTATTGCCTTTTCCATTACCCTTCATCCTTCTATGACATGTATTGCTCATGGCATTGCTCTTATTGTTAATTTATTTCCATTATTACTTCTCCTATGACCCGTATGCTCCTTCCATGACCTATCTTAGTTCTTCCATGTAGTAGGTATATGGTATTTTGCCTACACTATCTGTACATGAAAGGTGTTTTCCCACAATCTCTGCATGTGGTGCGTTCATCATCTGTATGTTGTAGGTGTTTTGTCCATAATATCTGTATCTGGTAGGTGTTTTATCTACAATATATGTATGGGGTAGGTGTTTTGTCCACAATATATGTATGTGGTAGGTATTTTGTCCACAATATATGTATGTGGTAGGTGTTTTGTTCACAATATATGTATGGGGTAGGTGTTTTGTCCACAATATATGTATATGGTAGGTGCTTTGTCTACAATATATGTATGTGATAGGTGGTTTGTCCACAATATATGTTTCTGGTAGGTGTGTTGTCCACAATATATGTATATGGAAGGTGTTTTGTCCCCAATATATGTATCTGGTAAGTGTTTTGTCAACAATTTCTGCATATCGTAGATATTTTGTTCAAGATCTAAATATATGGTTAATTTTTTGTTGTTGCGTTTTTGCGTTTGCCTTTTTTCTGTACGCCCCAAGGCGAGTGTGCATTGCACTAGGGTTTTTATTTTGCGCCTGTCTTCCCAGAGCATCCGACTTCGGCATTCATTTTATGTAAGGATCTGCTTCTCTTGCATTTTCTAAGGGTTTGCTTTCCCGGGCTGACGACCGGTACTGTGGTGGGGATCGAACCCAGCACCTTCGGATTGTGAGCCCTGTCACTTAACTACTAGCCCACGCCGTCCCCTTAAATATGGTTGATGAATTTGATTTTGTCCATAATCACTGTATGTGGTAGATATATATCAACAACCTCTGTGTGTTGTAGGTGTATGGTGTTTTCTTTAACATATGTGTATATATGTGGTAGGTATGTGGTGTTTTGCCAACAATCTCCGTATATTGTAAGTGTTTGGTGTTTTATCCAACATGTACAGTCTCTGTCTGTTGTAGTAACGTGTATGTGTTTTTTCCCTCCCCAATCTATATTTGTGAAATGTGTATGTTACTCTGTCCTCAATTTTTGTATGTGAAATATGTTGTTTTGTTCTCAATCTCTGTATGCGACAGTTATGCGGTGTTTTGTTTCACAGTCATCGCATACGCTTATTGTGTAGTTTTAACACTGCACCACGTGCGAAAATAATCTCCAACTGTGAGTTGTTTTTGCCCTTTCCCGTGAGACTAGATACTGACTCCGCAGCTCCATCGGAGAGGTCCCAGTAGCTTCACTGAAACATATATATTTATGTCGAAAACCATTTGAGATATTTACACCCTACCTGTCCTGCGCTCGTTGACACGCCCTTGTAGCATGAGCATCGCTTACCTACCTGTCTTCGCTGCGTAAACTAATATTTGGCTTACGGCGATTTTTGCAAAAAGAGAATAAGATTGGAATTCCAGAGGAATGTCATAGAAATCTGGGGTTTTCCCTCTCTTTCTAGCCCTACCTGTGATTTCAGCAGCGTACCGATGCGTTTTAGCGCCCGAGGTGAGTCATATGCGCCCAGTCGCTGACAGATAAAATACTTAATTATTTTGTAAATGAATCGATAGGTAGCTACACTATAGAGAATTCAGATTAGATCAAGTCAATTACATCTCATTGAAGAGTTAGATACACTTTTGCATCTCCACATTGAAGAGTTAGTTAGCCGCACTTTGTCATCTCCACATTGAAGAGTTAGTTAGCTGCACTTTGTCATCTCCACATTGAAGAGTTAGCTACAGTTTGTCATCTCCACATTGAAGAGTTAGCTGCACTTTGTCATCTCCACATTAAAGAGTTAGCTACAGTTTGTCATCTCCACATTGAAGAGTTAGTTAGCTGCACTTTGTCATCTCCACATTAAAGAGTTAGTTAGCTGCACTTTGTCATCTCCACATTGAAAGAACGGCTGTATCTCCAAGGACGCCTGCCTCTTGCCCTGAAAGTATTCTGATTCGAGGCTGCACATTGAGTGTCGACTGCATTGGAAACAGAATTTACTGCACAGCTCCATAAATTCTTGAAGTATATTCTAGCAAACAGAATAAATGCTGAAATGATTCACGATAGACAGTGTCTTGGGCACAAACGCTTAAAAAAAACCACTTGTCTCTCCTCTATAGCACGTTATGCCCATCCCTTGCTACGCCACTGGATCACTACCTATCCTCACTTTGTAGACCTTCTACTACTTGCCCTGACTATGCCTAGGGCTGGCTGTGAACGGCTTCTGCATCCTGTCAGCTTCTCTTTAAGCTCAGGTAGTTACTTTCCTTCTGACAAATACCGGACTCTCTTACAGCAACTCTTAAGACCAACCGTAGCATGTCAGAAAGTCACGGTAATGTGTCCAGGGTAGGAGAAAGTTAAGTTAATGAGCTCAGGATAGCACACAGTCGAGGCAGTGGTCAAATGGTCGCATAAGGTCTTTGTAGTGGGCCCAGGGTCACACAAAGTCAAGGTAGTGAGTCCAGGGTGGCACCAAATCAATGTAAGAGGTCCATGGTTACATACAATCACTGTTGTCGACCTAGGGTCGCACAAAGTCAAGTTAGTGGACCTAGGGTCACACAAAGTCAATTTAATGGACCTAGGGTCGCACAAAGTCAAGTTATTGGACCTAGGGTCGCACAAAGTCAAGTTAGGGGTCCTAGGGTCGCACGAAGTCAAGTTAGTGGACCTAGGATCGCACAAAGCCAAGGTAGTGGACCTAGGGTCGCACAAAGTCAAGTTAGTGGACCTAGGGTCGCACAAAGTCAAGATAGTGGACCTAGGATCGCATAAAGTCAAGTTAGTAGACCCAGGGTCTCCTACAGTCAAAGTAATAGACCCAGGTTTGTATGAAAAAAATGTCGACTGTTCATGGCAGTATAAAGGCCGTTCCGATGGTCAGAAACTCGAAGGACAGCAAATTGCCATTTTAAATATAGGGTTTCATACAGACGTTGCTGTCTAAGATGAGGCGTTTCAGAGTATTTGTTGTACCTGGTCTCAACTTTTTTAGGTGGAGAGCTTCCTTTTTCGTCCTGCATTTCCAAATAGTAAGTCTGTTGGGCAGACTGGAGCATGGTAGAGATAGAATCGTGCCTTTTTTCTCCTAAACATTTTCTTTTTAAAACCGCTGTGAAACTTAATTTTCTTTTCTCATAAAGAAACAATCAACTCGGCCTTTATTTCCTTTGGTGGAGTCTTCAGTGGAGGATTGATAGAAGCGAAGAATAAATGGAGCTTGCCCGTACAGTCAGTACGCTACATTGTTTTTATTTTTTACCTGTGATATATTATTCTCACGTTAAATGTGTTATCTTTATTGTCAATTAGGAAATAGTTAGTCTGTTACAATTATCTCGCACTGTATTGTTAACTATTGTTACCTAGAATCCAAACTGCTACGTAACTGACGTTGTCTGATACAGGACACATGGTAACGAGCCGCAAGTAGCCAGCATGCGGCGTGTTTGAGAACCCTGATCTACTTACACAGATCGTGGCGTGAGGAGAGACCACATTTCTGCTGCAGACGGCTTATTTATCCTGGCGGAGCATCTATTGCTATTTGCATTCTCGTCACGTGATCTAATCACAGCTTTGTGCTTCTACTCCAGGCTGCTAATGTTGTTACTGTCGACGTCGCAGAGTGCTCGCTCGCGCATGCTTACCTCATTACGACCAAACATCTGATTATGTTCGCTAAACTCATTTCATATTCTTCCGCGTTTGGCTTTTATGTTCACCAAATCATCAGCCATTCGTTATGTGTGTGTATGTATATAGCAACATGTACGTATACGCGATGACATCTATATTTAGAATTGAAATCCACGAGATATTACTGAGTGTGTGGTAGACATTCAATATCTGGCTGTTCTTTTGTTGTATTCTGTTTTGTTCTCCCCTTCCATTGTTGTTGTCATTGTTGTTGCTGTTGTTATAGATCAAGCAACACTCCGGCTCTCTCTCTTCCTTCGATATAATCCTATATAATTTTATCTGCGCGTGTTTGTTAGCTGTTGTTTTGTTCAATACAAAGTGTTCAAATCTTCTTCTTTGGCGATCGTTCTGAAAAACTCGATGTGATTTTGTGGTCGTAGTTTCCAGCGAGGCTGCAATATCGCAACTTTCTTTCCAATAGATTCAGTACCAGCACGGTATTTTGGGAACCAGGTTAGCCTTTCCTTTTCGGTCCCTAATCTCTCATGGCTGAATGGGCACAGTCTGTTTCCAGGGTCGCTGCTTGAATATTGTCTTGATCCGTTATAAGTCGATGGTCCTGATGCACGCAGCCAGCTAGGAGTCGCTGACTCTGATGCAAGCAGCCAGCTATAAGTCACAGACCCTGATTGAAGAAGCCACCTATGAGTCGTTGACCCTGATGGAAGTAGCCAGCAATGAGTCGCTGACCCTGATGGAAGTAGCCAGTTAGGAGTCGCTGACCCTGATGGAAGTAGTCAGCTATGAGTCGCCGACCCTGATAGAAGTAGCCAGCTATGAGCCGCTAACTGGTGGCATCGCTCACTGCTGCGTCTTCGGCATCAAAAGGTTCAATTTATTTGGCCTCGTTATAAACTATTTGACAGATACAATCAAACACAAAGCAGCGTGCACAGCGGTATTAAACCAGCACAGGGCTGACAAAATACCCAGCTCATTGAAAGACAACTCGTGTTATCAGTTTTTTGTCTCCATCAAGTGCCTATCTCCAGGCTACGTACGTGCCACTACAGATCGATGCAGGATCTTGATCAGCCAATCTGTACACGTGTGGCGCCGATTTCATGTCAGCCGAATAATTGTTATAAGTCTGTCCAACATTTACTAATGAAAGCTAAGGCACACTGGAGCAACATGTATGGCTGCTTGATGAGGTGTATGGCGGTGTTATGGACTTTCAGCTGACTGCTGCCTCTGTTAGAGTTATTGATTTTGAGTTATGAGGATGTTGTTGTTGTTAAATGTCCACAATGAGTAGGATTACTCTTTTGTGCGCCCTGAAGAGGATGTTGAGTGGTAGGTTGTCGTAGCTTTCTTCACATCCCGAATGTGTTGATGAAGATGGACCGGGGTCCTCCAAATCGGTTGTGCAATGCTTGGCTTAATCACCGTGTTGCTGACTACTACAGGGATCACGTCGTTTCCTCAGTTTGTTAGCCAGGCTGCCGTGAAACAGCCAGTTTCCAGGAAGGTCTACGAGGAAGCCGAGGTGAGGGTCTTGGCCAATATGTTTTGCCTGACCCTGACTAACATGTCTGATCAGTATGTTTTACCTGACAAGACGTTGGTCCTTGACAGATATGATGATGAACAAAGCAATAGAAAGACAAAATAGATGCATGTCTTTGAATTCTGTCAACGAACTATCATACAGTGTAGTCAGCTATTTTTCACTAGCTTAAACAACGTTTGGAAGCCTTAGAAGAACACAGACACCAGACTAAGAATGTGCAAGAGTTGCACGCTTTCTGTGCTTCTCTGTGGGACGGAATGCTGGAGAATAACAAAAAAATAAACATAACAATTATCATCTTTTCAGAAAACATGCTCAAGAAAGATTAATAGGTTGTTCTGGTCAAACACCATCACCACCTGAGAGCTGCTTGTCCGTAGCAATCAAGAAGACATGGACACTATCATAATCGGTCGATAACAGAATTAGATAGGGCATGTCCTGAAACAAGAAACATACAACATTACCAGAACAGCCTTGGTGTGGACCCGAGAGGGAAGGCGAAATAGAGGCCAACTTGCTACAACTTATGGATCATCCGTAGCGGCCGAAATGAAAACCATTAAATAAATGTTGGGGCACTGTTCGATGGTTGACTGCGCACCGGATGAAGTGGAGTTTGTTGCTGCCCTTTAAAGACGCCATTAGGTGTGGCGGTCACTGACCGCTTTGTCAATCACTGACAAAGGAACTAAGAAAATGTAGACGGATTGCATTGTGTCCCGCCGACGATAACTTATATTCATCTCTTTATTGTCATTCACTTCTGACTAAAATAACCTTTCTGCAGCTTCAATCACCCTGCCTTTCTAACACTTACATATCACAATAATATTAGCTACTAGCTAGCCAGTCAGTAAACAATTTACTGGTTTGTAAGTTTAAAGGTTTTATTGATTTGTTTCTTCAGAGCAAATAAACAAATAAAGTATTTAAGTAACAGGAAAGTAACAGAATATTGGTTTGACTGTTGGCACGGCAGATTGAAGGTTAATTTGTAATATCAATTACAGGACACATTTCACCGTTAATGGTAATAGTGACTTAAATATCTCCCTGTTTCAACTGACGCTCTTCAAATACGTGAGGACGATTTGAAAATAATTACAGCCAGTGCAATATCTATGACAGCAATGTTCAGAGCCGCGTGACGTCCATGTGAATATAACGTGAAAATCATTTAGTAGTATGCTCCAGGAACGTGACGCATGGGCCCAGGAGTCAGTAAAATGTCGCCTTACGTGGACATTCGATTGAAGGAACGTGCTGTTATTGAATTCCTGGCGATGGAAGATTGTGTGCTCATCGACACACGTCAAATAATGGCTGCGATCTATGTTGACGTCAGTGGGGATGTCAGGAGGTGGGCACGGACTGTGAAAGGCGACAATCCAGCCACGAGGAATCTGCACGACAAGACTCGCAGTGGGCGAACTGATTCGTCCCAATCGCCTTGTCATTCAGAAAGATACGCCACAATGATTAGGATTTGGTCCGAGCGAGTCCGTCACATTATGCATGCCTGCTTTGGTATAGGAAAGTGAGCGCGATATGGATCCCTCGCATGCTGGCACCGAATATGAAACCGTGCAAACAAGAGATGTGCCAGAAACTTCTGACGCGATTTGAATAGGAAGGCGATGCCTTTATCAGTCGAATTGTCATTGGCGACGATTCATAGGCACATCATTATGACCCAGAAAACAAATACCTGTCTATGTAATGCAGGTATAAGAACTTACATATCTCCAAAGAAAATCAAGATCGTCGTCTCACTGGAAAAGTGACCAAGACCATCTTTTGGGACAGTGAGAACGTAGTGCATTTCAGTTTTGGAGCACGGCAATACCGTCAACTCCGATCGATATGTGAAAACTTTGCAGAAACTTCGATCCTGATTGCTATGTGTTCATGTGGGAATGCACGTCATTCTTCAGCACGACAATGCTCACCCACACACGAGTCGACAAACAGTGGTTTAATTGGAGCATTTCAAGTTTGACGACGTTTTACAGTATCTATCGTGCAGCTACGATCTGGCACCTTGTGACTTCTTCCTCTCCCCGATTGATCTTCAAGCTGAGAATAGGCCATACCCCTCTAAACAAACATATGCATAGATTAGACCCACTACTTGAACCAAACTGCAGATTCTGTGATGACCACGAGGAGTCAGTCGAGCACCTCCTTTGTGCCCAAGGCTGGCTAATCTGCGAAAGCTACTGCTACCACCACACTCCACCATACTCAACACGCTCTACACATCACTACAACAATTGAGGAGGGCGTGTGATTTTGTTCGGGAGGCATTGGGCTGTCAAGAGCTGCGAGCTCACAGCTAAAGGGATTATATCATCATCATCATTCACTCCCCGAAGCTGAAAGAACACCTCAATGTGCGTACCTGATTTCGGTAGAAGACGTCTGATTGTTTACTCGACAGGATATAACTACCGATATGATGACTGCCTTGACAAATAATGACATCACCTAAATAACATTCAAATAATGACATCACATAAATGACATTCCAAGCTTAAAGAAAATGTATAGCTCAGGTGTAAATCTAGCACATTTATGAAAATATCTTCTCAAAGGAAAAAACGTTTAAAATCAGCCCCTAGTTCGTCCAGGTATTTATATTTATAATGACGTCTTTTGGAGCAGCAACAAACTCCCTCCATCCGGTGCGCAGCCATCCACCGAGCAGTGCCCCAACATGTATTCATGGTTTTAATTACGGCCACTACGGATCTTCTATACGTTGTATTAAGTCGACCTGTATTTCGCCTTCCATCTAGGGTCAATACCAAGGCAGTTCTGATAACGGTCTATGTTTCTTGTTTCAGGACATGCGCTATCCAATTCTACTATTGACCGATTATGATGGTGTCACCAGCTTTCAGTCGGTGATGGTGTTTGACCAGAACAACCTATGAATCTTTCTTGGGCAGGTTTTGTGAAAACTGTCTTCAGCTCCGAATGGGCAGAAACCCAGAATGGGAACGTTAGAGGACTGAGAGTGGGGCGACAAGTGTATGGTGGGTTGCACATTGAGGGATTACGAATAAAGCAGTCTGGTGTCCATTTCTTTAATCCACTGATGTGACCAACACAAACACATCTCGATAATGTTGTTGCTTTGGTTAATCGTCGTCACCTGTCTATCTTCAGTCGTGTGGCCCGCCTCCTCTTAGCTGTCCCAGTCCGCCAGACCTTGCGGCTGTCGAAATCAATGGTGGGAAACAACCATGAACCAGATGGAGGCGCTTTATGGACTTCGGTCAACAATCTTGTTCACAGACTGTTAACGCGACAAACTTGAATCATCTAAGCTGATTGTTGTTAGTTCCGCTGCAGCCATTACGACCTGTAACCTCTTGGTCACTTCTGTGGAGGATCATTATTTGTACAAATAGTCGAGGAGCATTGAAGACATCTAGAAGGTTAAGACTAGTTCTTCTTCTTCTTCTTTTTCTTCTTCTTCTTCATCATCATCATCATCATCATCATCACCATCTTCTTCTTCTTCTTCTTCTTCTTCTTCTTTTTCTTCTTCTTCTTCTTCTTCTTCTTCTTTCGCTTCTTCTTCTTCTGCGTTCGACTTAAACGATAATATTCCCTGGTGTCGCAGTTTTCAGCGAGACTGCTAAAACAGCGACTTTATGCCCAACACATCCGATTTCAACTTCCCCCCCCCCCCGGTCCTCATAATTGAGGTCATAAACATAACTAGGACACTGCCACTGCATCGGGAGCCTCAATTGATTGTTATTTGTACGTATCGGTCATGCTTGATTAAGCAGATGTATGTGAGTCGGCTGACTGTTGATTCACGTGCAGCATTTGGGATGTACTGATTATGTTTGTCGATAGAAATACAACATTTAGGATGTACTGATTATCTTTGTTGATACATATACAGAGTTTAGAATATGCATATTATGTTTGTTGTTGCAAATACAGCGTTTGAGTTATACTGATGACGTTGTTTCACTAATGGAGTGGTTCGCTATTTGCGCAGCGTGGGCGCGGTTGTTGCATTCGAGGATGGTGTATGTAACTGTGGTTGTGGGAAGCTGCGAGTTATATGTGATTGTGGTAATGGTCGATGTTGGTAATGATAACGATAGATACATAAATTTATTATTTGTCAGTGTGGTTGTTGTAGTGGACCATGGTAGGGGTTGTTGTAGTGGACCATGGTAGCGGTTGTTGTAGTGGACCATGGTAGCGGTTGTTGTAGTGGACCATGGTGGGGGTTGTTGTAGTCTACGATGGTGGGGGTTGTTGTAGTGGACCATGGTGGGGGTTGTTGTAGTCTACGATGGTGGGGGTTGTTGTAGTGGACCATGGTGGGGGTTGTTGTAGTGGACCATGGTAGGGGTTGTTGTAGTGGACCATGGTGGGGGTTGTTGTAGTCTACGATGGTGGGGGTTGTTGTAGTGGACCATGGTGGGGGTTGTTGTAGTGGACCATGGTAGCGGTTGTTGTAGTCTACGATGGTGGGGATTGTTGTAGTGGACCATGGTAGCGGTTGTTGTAGTGGACCATGGTAGCGGTTGTTGTAGTCTACGATGGTGGGGATTGTTGTAGTGGACCATGGTAGCGGTTGTTGTAGTCTACGATGGTGGGGGTTGTTGTAGTGGACCATGGTAGCGGTTGTTGTAGTCTACGATGGTGGGGGTTGTTGTAGTGGACCATGGTAGCGGTTGTTGTAGTGGACCATGGTAGCGGTTGTTGTAGTGGACAATGGTAGCGGTTGTTGTAGTCTACGATGGTGGGGGTTGTTGTAGTGGACAATGGTAGCGGTTGTTGTAGTCTACGATGGTGGGGGTTGTTGTAGTGGACCATGGTAGCGGTTGTTGTAGTGGACAATGGTAGCGGTTGTTGTAGTCTACGATGGTGGGGGTTGTTGTAGTGGACCATGGTAGCGGTTGTTGTAGTGGACCATGGTAGCGGTTGTTGTAGTGGACAATGGTAGCGGTTGTTGTAGTCTACGATGGTGGGGGTTGTTGTAGTGGACCATGGTAGCGGTTGTTGTAGTGGACCATGGTAGCGGTTGTTGTAGTGGACAATGGTAGCGGTTGTTGTAGTCTACGATGGTGGGGGTTGTTGTAGTGGACAATGGTAGCGGTTGTTGTAGTCTACGATGGTGGGGGTTGTTGTAGTGGACCATGGTAGCGGTTGTTGTAGTCTACGATGGTGGGGGTTGTTGTAGTGGACCATGGTAGCGGTTGTTGTAGTCTACGATGGTGGGGGTTGTTGTAGTGGACCATGGTAGCGGTTGTTGTAGTCTACGATGGTGGGGGTTGTTGTAGTGGACCATGGTAGCGGTTGTTGTAGTCTACGATGGTGGGGGTTGTTGTAGTGGACCATGGTAGCGGTTGTTGTAGTCTATGATGGTGGGGGTTGTTGTAGTGGACCATGGTAGCGGTTGTTGTAGTCTACGATGGTGGGGGTTGTTGTAGTGGACCATGGTAGCGGTTGTTGTAGTCTACGATGGTGGGGGTTGTTGTAGTGGACCATGGTGGGGGTTGTTGTAGTCTACGATGGTAGGGGTTGTTGTAGTGGACCATGGTGGGGGTTGTTGTAGTGGACCATGGTGGGGGTTGTTGTAGTGGACCATGGTGGGGGTTGTTGTAGTCTACGATGGTAGGGGTTGTTGTAGTGGACCATGGTAGCGGTTGTTGTAGTCTACGATGGTAGGGGTTGTTGTAGTGGACCATGGTAGCGGTTGTTGTAGTCTACGATGGTGGGGGTTGTTGTAGTGGACCATGCTGGGGGTTGTTGTAGTCGACCATGGTAGCGGTTGTTGTAGTCTACGATGGTGGGGGTTGTTGTAGTCGACCATGGTAGCGGTTGTTGTAGTCTACGATGGTGGGGGTTGTTGTAGTCGACCATGGTGGGGGTTGTTGTAGTGGACCATGGTAGCGGTTGTTGTAGTCTACGATGGTGGGGGTTGTTGTAGTGGACCATGGTAGCGGTTGTTGTAGTCTACGATGGTGGGGGTTGTTGTAGTGGACCATGGTAGCGGTTGTTGTAGTCTACGATGGTGGGGGTTGTTGTAGTGGACCATGGTAGCGGTTGTTGTAGTCTACGATGGTGGGGGTTGTTGTAGTGGACCATGGTAGCGGTTGTTGTAGTCTACGATGGTGGGGGTTGTTGTAGTGGACCATGGTGGGGGTTGTTGTAGTCTACGATGGTAGGGGTTGTTGTAGTGGACCATGGTGGGGGTTGTTGTAGTGGACCATGGTGGGGGTTGTTGTAGTGGACCATGGTGGGGGTTGTTGTAGTCTACGATGGTAGGGGTTGTTGTAGTGGACCATGGTAGCGGTTGTTGTAGTCTACGATGGTAGGGGTTGTTGTAGTGGACCATGGTAGCGGTTGTTGTAGTCTACGATGGTGGGGGTTGTTGTAGTGGACCATGCTGGGGGTTGTTGTAGTCGACCATGGTAGCGGTTGTTGTAGTCTACGATGGTGGGGGTTGTTGTAGTCGACCATGGTGGGGGTTGTTGTAGTCGACCATGGTAGGGGTTGTTGTAGTCGACCATGGTGGGGATTGTTGTAGTGGACCATGGTAGCGGTTGTTGTAGTCTACGATGGTGGGGGTTGTTGTAGTCGACCATGGTGGGGGTTGTTGTAGTCGACCATGGTAGGGGTTGTTGTAGTCGACCATGGTGGGGATTGTTCTAGTCGACCATGGTGGGGGTTGTTGTAGTCGACCATGGTGGGGGTTGTTGTAGTCGACCATGGTGGGGGTTGTTGTAGTGGACCATGGTAGCGGTTGTTGTAGTCTACGATGGTGGGGGTTGTTGTAGTCGACCATGGTGGGGGTTGTTGTAGTCGACCATGGTAGGGGTTGTTGTAGTCGACCATGGTGGGGGTTGTTGTAGTCGACCATGGTGGGGGTTGTTGTAGTCGACCATGGTGGGGGTTGTTGTAGTCGACCATGGTGGGGGTTGTTGTAGTGGACCATTGTAGCGGTTGTTGTAGTCTACGATGGTGGGAGTTGTTGTAGTCGACCATGGTGGGGGTTGTTGTAGTCGAGCGTGGTGGGGGTTCTTGTAGTTGACCATGTTGGCGGTTTTTGTAGTTGACCATGGTGGGGGTTGTTGTAGTCGGTCATCGTGGGGGTTGTTGTAGTCGACCATGGTGGTGGTTGTTGTAGTCGACCATGATGGCGGTTGTTGTAGTCGACCATGGTGGGGGTTGTTGTAGTCGACCATGATGGCGGTTGTTGTAGTCGACCATGGTGGGAGTTGTTTTAGTCGACCATGGTGGGGGTTGTTGTAGTCGACCATGGTGGTGGTTGTTGTAATCGACCATGGTGACGATTATTGTAGTCGACTATCGTGGCGGTTGAGTGCAGTAGACAATGATGGTGGTTGTTGTAGTCGACTTTGATGGCGGTTGTTATAGTCGACCGTGGTGACGATTGTTGTTGTCGACTATCGTGGCGGTTGAGTGTAATAGACAATGATGGTGGTTGTTGTAGTCGACAATGATGGTGGTTGTTGTAGTCGACCATGGTGACGATTATTCTAGTTGATCATGGTAGGGTTTGCTGTAGTCGACTATGGTGGCTGTTGTTGTTGTTGCTAATGTCATTCGCATATGAATTAGATAATCTAGGCGACTTTCTTGTGGTGGCAGGCTATGGTGGCTCTACTCACATCCAGAGGCTTACTTAGCATGTTGACCGGATCCTCCTAACTTAGCTGCAAAGCGAGGCTCTTCAGTTAGCTACGACGACGAGGATCACAAAGCCAATCCCCAACTCGTTAGCCACACTGCCAAGAAACTGCATTTTTCCATGGAGAACTGCTGGAAGGGAGGTCGTGTTTTGATCAACATATTTCACCTGGCCCTGACTAACATTGTCTGATCAGCATGTTTCACCTGAATCTCACTAAAATTGTCTGATCAGTATTTTTTTTACCTGTTACTGACTAACAAAGTCTGATCAGTATGTTTTGCCTGATCCTTACTAACGTAGTCTGATGAGTATGTTTTGCCTGATCCTTACTAACATAGTCTGTTCAGTAAATCTTGCTTGACCAGACGTTAATTTCCTACGATATGGCATCAAGATTGAAGCAGTACAGGCTTGAACTTGCAACCACCCCACATTGTTATACGATAGAGAGCCAGTAAGTAAACCATTTACCAATTTATAAAAGCAAAGTCATTATTGATTTCTGTTTCCCGGCATACGAACAAATAATAAGTTTAAAAAAACCAATAAAGGCTAAGTAATCGGAAGTTGGTTTGCACAAGATCAGTGATTGAACATTTATTTGCGATATTGATTACGTGACGTGTCTCAGCAATAATGACAGCACTGACTTACGTTCACGTATTTCAAGTGGCCTTCTCTAAATAAACGTAACGGGTGTCTGGCAATTAGTGCCGCGCGTGAATGAGACCAGCAACGTCAAATTAGCGAATTGGAATTGTCAATACCTAGTACTGGGATTTTGTTGTAGTAGCAAAAGTCTCATCATTGAAGAATCACGATGATCTATTGAGAATCGGTCTGGACTGCCAGATGTTATCGCATAGCTGACGATGAACATCTGGCTACTGCTCGTCCATAAACGGAATCGCCTCGACGCCCGAAGGGGGACTTTTATATATCTTCAGGTATCAAGACGCTGAGCAGCGCATCACCTGCTAGCGTCAGGGCCAGCGAACCAGAGCTGCCAAGACCCTTCTACACCTCCACGCGGTGATCCTGGATAACAGGCTGCAGCAGAGCAGACTGGCTAAGAAGAAGGGATCAAAGAGGGAATGCTAACCCGGTACTCAAAAAATGCTTACTGAAGTCGGATGTGTTGGACCGAAAGGTGCAAATATCGCAGTCAAGCTGTAAACTACGACACAACGCATTCCGTTCTCTGGACTACATTTTGCTACTTAAGCCTTTTATGGTTTGGTAGTGGGTGATTAAGAACGAACGAAGCCAAGCAAGCCAAGCCATATCTCTTCAGAACCTGTGACAGTCGATTAGAGAAAATTGTTCATGAGGCCATATTAAAAACTATTGTTACTCAAACCGCATTGAAAACAAATCGTGTGAAGATTCCCTAAACGCTGGTCACGATAAACAATGCAGTGTTTGCCATCTACTCCGCCATCTGGTGGAGTGACAGATAAATGCTGATGATAATGATGTGTCCAAAAATTATCTTTACAATCAATGTCCAAAATTAAAAGTCTACCAGTAGGGTTAATATGTGATCTTTGTTGGAGTTGTACTCAACAAAACTGAAACTTTAAGAGATTATACAAGATGACAGAATTGGGTGGATAGATGCATTAACACGTTGCGAATTCTCTTCAATTTTCAGTAAGACTGTGATGATAACTGAATATGTGTGTGCGATATATATATATATATAAATATATATTTGTATATATATATATGTAAAGTAAAGTAACCCATAGCATTACTGCCGTAGGGGTGTGAGATGTTAGCGATCTCACATTTCAAAGGCTCGGCTATATGAGGGCGGTAGTCATCTCTTATCCTTCACCGCTTTTACGTCCCTGACTGAACCGGTACCCATTTATGGCTGGGTCGACCCGGGAGCCATTGCGGTCTCAAAAAAGCATTACCGCCCCAACTGGGGAATGAACCCAGGCCTACTCAGAAGCGAAACCAGTGCGCTAACCACTGCGCTACGCGGCTCGCTTATATATATATATATATATATATATATATATATATATATATATATATATGAAAAGATAGATAAATAAATAAGATAGATAGAAAGATAGCTAGATACATGGACAGAAAGATAGATAGATAGATAGATATATAGATAAATAAGTAGATAGACAGATAGATTGATAGATAGATAGATAGATAGATAGATAGATAGATAGATAGATAGATAGATAGATAGATAGATAGATAGATAGATAGATAGATAGATAGACAGACAGACAGAGAGACAGACAGACAGACAGACAGACAGACAGACAGATAGATAGATAGATAGATAGATAGATAGATAGATAGATAGATAGATAGATAGATAGATAGATAGATAGATAGATAGATAGATAGATAGATAGATAGATAGATAGATAGATAGATAGATAGATAGATAGATAGATAGATAGATAGATAGATAGATATTAGTAAACTTATCGAAACATTGAGTTCCCCATAAATTCTAACTGGAACGGCTGCAGTATTTCTAAAGCTTCTGATTGACTGTTATATTGGACAAAGGTTGTAAAGATAATTTTCGGATACGCTGTACATTCCCCGAATTATCGATCTTCTCTGTCGACAAGATGGAAATGCCCATCGATTGTTTGGCTGAAATTATTGCGCGGCAGGACACTGCGGTGGAGACCGCATCCCTTTCCTCCCTCTCTCTCTCTCTCTCCCACTCTCCCTTTCTTTATCTATCTATCTATCTATCTATCTATCTATCTATCTATCTATCTATCTATCTATCTATCTATCTATCTATCTATCTATCTATCTATCTATCTATCTATCTATCTATCTATCTATCTATCTATCTATCTGTCTGTCTGTCTGTCTGCCTCTCCTGCCTGCCTGCCTGCATATCAATCAATCAATCAATCAATCAATCAATCTATCTATCTATCTATCTATCTATCTATCTATCTATCTATCTATCTATCTATCTATCTATCTATCTATCTATCTATCTATCTATCTATCTATCTATCTATCTATCTATCTATCTATCTATCTATCTATCTATCTATCTATCTATCTGTCTGTCTGTCTGTCTGTCTGTCTGTCTGCCTCTCCTGCCTGCCTGCCTGCATATCAATCAATCAATCAATCAATCAATCAATCAATCAATCTATCTATCTATCTATCTATCTATCTATCTATCTATCTATCTATCTATCTATCTATCTATCTATCTATCTATCTATCTATCTATCTGTCTGTCTGTCTGTCTGTCTGTCTGTCTGTCTGTCTGTCTGTCTGTCTGTCTGTCTGTCTGTCCGTCCGTCCGTCCGTCCGTCCGTCCGTCCGTCCATCTTCTCCACCCCAGATTTCGAGAATTACTTTCTTCATCACTATCTCACTGTTTCTTCCAGCCTTCCCTTCTCATCACAGGCACACATTGATCCCGATAATTCAATGTTACTAACCAATCAAGCCCCGGTCACTTACCTCCCCCGTCAGTAACAGGAAGCTGGCTATTTTCAATTGAGATCTCGGACTCGATCGCGAGAAATAGTGATGTTCCGGGAGATCTCAAATGTGAGAGTGGCGGGAAATTGGTGTGGACAAAAGGGTAAGGTGAAAAGTGCTGGTCGAAACAAGTGAATGCTTGATCAGATAGATGGGTCTGTTGGCTGGCTTCGGTGACTATTGGGTTCAATATAACGGTAGGGATGTTGTCGTTTGAGATGGTGCAGTGGTTGATTGCCTACGCGGTGTCGTCATTGAAATCGAGGGCGGTGGTAGCTTTGGCTGCTTAATCAGAGATTGGTTATTTGTGGGTGTGGTGGCTATTGTAGTGGAGGATAGTAGCAATGGTCGTCGTGGGTTATTTGGTGGTTATTTGTGGGTGTGGTGGCTATTTTAGTGGAGATAGTAGCAATGATATGTATGTGTCCAGCTGGTGGTTTTTGTGGGTGTGGTGGCTATTTTAGTGGAGGATAGTGACACTGATAGACGTGTGTCGAGCTGTTGGCTATTTGTGGGTGGGGCTATTGTAGTTCAGGATAGTGACAATAATTAACTTGTGTCCAGCTGTTGGTTATTTGTGGGCATGCAGGCAATTGGAAGACACAATGGTGTCAATTAGAGGCGTGACAGTGTTTGAACTTGTCAGCCTTTGATCCATACCTTTCACATTATGCCAAGCGTTAAGCTAATATCGAACCAGTAAGTAAGAAAGATGTAGAAAGATTGGAGCCGCGTAGCGCAGTGGTTAGCGCGCTGGCTACGCATATGAGTGGTCCTGGGTTAATTCCCCAGTTGAGGCGACAATGTTTTTTTCAGACCGCAATGGCTCCCGGTCGACCCAGCCTTAAATGGGTACCGGTTCAGTCCGAGAAGTAAAAGCGGCGAGGGAGAGGAGATGTCTACCGCCCTCATATAGCCTTTGAAATGTGAGATTGCTAACACCTCACACCCCTACGACAGTAGTGCTATTGGTTACATTACTTTACTTTACTTTTTAAGTAAGAAATGATTCCAAGCGCCGTCTCCGCATCGAAGGTTGACTGTTATGCTCCTACCAACATTCTCTTGTCCTTTGATGTACACCCCGAACGACTTCTTTTAGTCCATGTTTTTTTTTTTTCGTTCGCCTCATTGATCTATTCCCCAAGGCAGTTGTGCGTTACACTGTGGTTTTTATTTTGCGCCTGCCGACCCAGTGCATCCGACTTCAGCATTCATTTTATGTAAGGGTCTGCTTCCTCCTGCATTTCTAAGGGTTTGCTTCCCCGGGGTAACGACCGGTGCTGTGATGGGGATTGAACCCAGCACCTTCGGATTGTGAGCCGTGCCACTTAACCACTAGGCCACGCCGTCCCCAGCCCATGTTTTGAAATTGCTCTCCCACTTGCCTGCCGTCAACAGTTACCTCCAGTATTGTTTTCAGCAGTGCATCTTGTCTTTTCATAGGTTCAACATATTTTATTTGTCGAATTTATATGTCTTTCAGTATTTCAGTTCGCATTGCTAGGACATCCACGTTGCAGGACATCCACGTTGCAGGACATCCACGCTGCTAGGACATCCACGTTGCAGGACATCCACGTTGCAGGACATCCACGTTGCAGGACATCCACGTTGCAGGACATCCACGTTGCAGGACATCCACGTTACAGGACATCCACGTTGCAGGACATCCACGTTGCAGGACATCCACGTTGCTAGGACATCCACGTTGCAGGACATCCACGTTGCAGGACATCCACGTTGCTAGGACATCCACGTTGCAGGACATCCACGTTGCAGGACATCCACGTTGCAGGACATCCACATGCTGTAGTAAAAGTCAAGTAACCCATAGCATTACTGCCGTAGGGTTATGAGTTGTTAGCGATCTCACATTTCAAAGACTCGGCTATATAAAGGCGGTAGCCATTTCCTCTCCCTAGCCGCTTTTACTTCCCGGACTGAAGCGGTACCAATTGTCGACCCGGGAGCCATTGCGGTCTGAAAAAGACATTTCCGTCTCTACTGAGGAATGACCCAGGTACACTCAGATGTGAAGCCAGCTCGCTAACCACTGCGCTACGCGAGTGTGGTAGTGATGAATAGATATAACAGCTGATGGCTGTCACTTTTATTTGATTATTTTTCTGGATGTCAATACGTATGTGTGTATGTGTGAGTGCGGGTGTGCGTGCGTATGTCTCTCTCTCTCTCTCTCTCTCTCTCTCTTGTGGCTTGTGTGTGCCTGCCTGTCTGTGCGCGTGTGTATACACATACATGTGTGTGTGTGTGTGTGTATGTGTGTGTATATGTATCACATGTCTGTGTCATACAAAGACATACCAAGTTGTTATTTTTTAATACAGTTGCGATCGGCAGGGTTGGATTGACTAAAGAAATATACAATTGATCTATAGTATCTATTACATGGTACAGTTCAGTGGTAATGATTATACTTACTTACTGCCCTGCTGCTTCGTTTCAAGTGTCGCTCTAGAAATAAACATACAGGGTGCCCACACATTGGGTTTCCATCATTTGTCCAATATTAGCAGTCAAACAGGGGAAGTAATAAAAGAAGAGTTCATTTATTTTCGCACAATTCATTTACAAATATTACAAATTATCCATGTTGTGTACATTGTCCTTCGACTGTTTGATTTTGCCGGAAACCCCATTGGAATTTTTCAATACAAATGTAAACTTTTTCAACATATTTCACAAGATTAACAGTTTTATTTGAATACATCAATAAACACACTGTGCTTTCTTGTAATTTTTCATTCTGGCTGAGATGAGGATTGAAGATATGAGAACAAAAAAGATGACCAGAAAACTTATAAAAAATGAAAAAATGGCTCATAGAACAGACGTTATTGCACCTTCTCGTCCATCTACCACCTTCCCATATGTGCTTAGTTGCTTTCATTGGTGATAGTGCAGACGGCAGAGCACGAATTTCATAGCTTCTGGTGAGGTTCCACAATCGTTTACTGACTTCAAGTGCATATTTACAGCTAGGTTGACTGGAAGAAGCGATAATACCATATTAAAGCCCCACACCATGCTTGATCTGATGACGACGTGTTTGATCTTGGTGCATTGAGATTGGAGGCGAAGTTCACAGCCACTAGACCACACACTTCCCCAAACATGCTGACATGGGGCTTTGATCCTCTTCCGCATTGGTCAAGAGGAGACAGTATCCAAACCACCAGTCCACATTAAAAAAAAAAATATTCATTAAAAAATTCTTCTTAGTCTTTGTCGTTAGTTCTTAAGCTCCTGGTACCAAGCCCTGAAAAGGGCTTTGCAAGTAGCAGAATATTGTTTGGAGAACAGAATGCGCTGTGTCATAGTTTACAGCTTGACTGCGATAGTTGCATCTTTCGGTCCGATACATCCGATTTCAGCAGGCATATTTGGGTACTGGTTTAGCCTTTACTCTTCGATCCCTTCTCTCTAGCCAGTCTGCCCTGTTGCAGCCTGCTATCCAGGATCACCACCTCAAAGTGTTGAGAATGATCCTGCCAGCTCTGATTCGCTGGACCGGACGCTAGCAGTCAATGATGGGCCGTTTACCGCTGCAGCTCCTCCACAGCTCAGTATTGGATCCCCAGCATAAACCTAACTGGACAAACTCATAATTTCTAATCTCCTGTTTTACTTATTTTATCGAAGACAAATTGGGAAAATAATTTTCGGACACCCTGTGCATTTCATGACTTATTGATCGTCTCTGTCGACAAAATGGAAATGTCCATCGATTGTTTGGCTGGAATGTTCGACGGGAGGAGACTGTTGTGGGGACCATATCTCCTCTTCCTGTCTTCCTCACCACAGGTTATACAATTACTTTACTCATCACTGTTTCATTGTTTTGTTTAGTCTTCCCTTTCCATCCCCAGTCCACATTGATCCTGATCCATTCGCAGTTACTGAACAATCTAACTCGACCACTTACCTCCCCTGTAGGTACAGAGCGCTGTCTATTTTCAGTCTGAGATCTCGGACTAGCAATGTTCCAGTTGATCTAAAACGTGAAAGTGGTCAGAGATTAGTTGGGACAGACACACTACTCACCTTCAAAGTGGGAAGAATTTAATCAAACTTAGGTCACTCAATTTCTTACGGGTATTGTTCAACACCATGCGTGCCATGATGTCGTGGCTCTTATTGCTTTGTACTGGCTTTATAAACGTTTAAAAACAAACGTATAAACCTCAGTGGTGTTTGAGGTGAGGTGTCGCCGGGTTCGAATCTCATTGGAGACCATGATTTTTTCACTTCGATTTTCTGGCATAAATTCCATGATCTCTGGGTTGTGAGATTCGAATCTCGTGTTCAGTGTCAAGCACGTTACAAATACATTGGCAGTTAGAAATCGAAAAGAGTAGGCTTAACGACCGCTGACCAGACAAAAATTAGAGTTACAAATCTACCCAAATTATTTCTATCTTCCCCCAGGCATGGTAAGCCGCAGGGAGTTGTAAAATACCTACTACGTATATCCGAGGCCTTCGGCTACCTGGCAAGAGACATTAACATGCCTGTTTGAATACCAGGATTCCAAGTATTCCAAGTATAAACCTTTTCTTTGCATTTTTAAAATTCTAATGTAGCCTAAAACCTTATAAATTATCAAAATGAATTCCTTTGCTAATTTTGGTGACGTTGTGACTTGAGGTAAAGGTGTACATGTGCAACATATTTTTACGTATACAGGCATACACACATATTCTTATATTAATATAGATTCCATCCATACATAAATATTGTGTGCAAGTCAGACAACCAAGAAATTAAGGTTCGGTTAGCATTAAAAAAAATTCTTCTGGATGAAAAAAAAACACAGATATATCTAGGTTTTACGACATGTTAGGTTCCATGTTGTTGTCGTAAATTGATAATCGTTCAGTCACTTCCCATTTTCCTTAAATCCGCTAATGTATTTCACCGAAACCGCCATATACTTACGTCATCTCATCTCACCTGTCCAATCCCATAGTTCTAGGGTATGTAGAGGTGCATCCTTCATTGGTGTGTCTTCTGTGCAGCCGTTGATATGATCCATCCATGCCTCACTAGGGTTTCCTTAACACCACCGATTCATGTTTAACTTGTTCTTCCTCTAAGCCGAACTGTCTGTTATGTTAGGATCACGCCCAGAAAGTGTTGCGGAACTCCTACCAGTACACGTACGTATCTGACATTATTCATATATTATTTCAAGAAACACTGCATGTATTTTTGATCAGTACTGTAATCTTACAATGATGTCATATTTATTTTGGCAACAAATGGTAAGTTAATTAATTACCGGACAGTGTTGTGGGAAAACTGTAGGTTTCTAATAACTGTACAGTGTTTTGGGAAAACTGTAGGCCTCTAATTACTGGACAGTGTTTTGGGAAAACTGTAGGCCTCTAATTACGGGACAGTGTTTTGGGAAAACTGTAGGCCTCTAATTACTGGACAGTGTTTTTGGGAAAACTGTAGACCACTAATTACTGGACAATGTTTTGGGAAAACTGTAGGCCTATAATTACTGGACAATGTTTTGAGTAAACTGTAAACACACTATTTACTAGAAACTTTTAGGAAATCTGTAAACACACTAATTAGTGGACACTCTTAGGAAAGCTGTAAACACACAAATTTCTGGGCACTATAAGCATACACATTTTTAAACATTTGAGAGAACGGTAGCGTACGGCGTGGTTCTTTGTAAATGAACCATTTATGCCAGGTTACCTCAGTTGAGAGGAGCGAGTGGCCAAATGGTGTAGATGTCTGCTTGGCGACAAGGGAGGCAGCGGATCGAATCACCGGTATGAGAAATGTTGTTTTAATATTGGAGGATGAAATAAACTAACATAGCCAGCACACGACTTGGCAACAGCAGTGGCGAAGCGGCCTGTAGTTATCAGCCTTAAAACTTCTCGACTACCCCAACTTCAGTTGATGCTTCTCTTTGAGCCTTGGAGTTCTTAGTTCTTAGTCTTAGTTCTTAGTCTTAATTCTTAGTCTTAGTTCTTAGTTATTTGTCTAAGTTCTTAGTTCTTAGTTCTTAGTCTTAGTTCTTATTCTTAGTTCTTAGTCTTAAATTCTTGGTTCTTAATCTTAGTTCTTAATCTTAGTTTTAAATCTTAGTTCTTAATCTTAGTTCTTAGTTCTTAGTGTTAGTTCTTAGTTATTAGTCTTAGTTCTTAGTCTTAGTTATTTGTCTTAGTTTTGACTTCTTAGTCTTAGTTCTTAATCTTAGTTCTTAGTTCTTAGTCTTAGTTCTTAGTCGACCTGTACTTTTACAGGTGCAGATGATCCTGTGTAGGTACCAGCTCTGGTATGAACTAGATGTAGCTGGGAGAAGAGTTTCCTGCTTAGCGGGCTAGGCTCGAGCAGTTTATTACTCCGCTGCTTTGGGACAAGCGCTTATGACGGATGGTTAACCGATGAGCGAGTCTATCTTAATAGACTCAAACACTGGAGCAAAGTAGACGCACAGCCTGTTAGGCGCCATATATGCTGCTCTAAACAAACCACCTAACCATGACCGATGTTATGCCATGTAATGTCACACAGTCAGTCGCCTCTTACGACATGCTCTCTGTGAGGCAGTGGTACTATTCTTGTCCTTGTCATACCCAAAGATCCCGGTAGACTACCCGAGCCTTAGGGTTCCGTGAAATAATGTAATCAAATATGTATGTTTTTCAAATGTAATATTTACGTCGCAAGTAATGTAAGCGCTGGCATTGCGAAAAATTTCTTCATTTGATTATCCCAGATGAAACACATCTTTTGCGCATGTGTTACTGTGTCATTATTCATTTGAATATCTGGCTACATAGCACGAGGAAAGCACTTAACAGATGGATGGACAATATAAGAGAAATATTACAGCAATGCAGGTTCACGACAACCAACGTGACACAGTTGACACAATGAAGACAAGTTAAGCTCCACCGCACTGCTTGACAGTAGAGGTGGATCCAAAAGTTAAGTAAAGAAATAAAATGTCTTGGTATTACTTCTAGAGCTTTCTTACCAAACCAGAATGTTTCTTTATTGAAAATAAATTAACATATCTCTAATAGTTATAATTTTTACCAGCTGTACCCATGCAGAAGTTTTGTCCGACAATCGAACTTGACTATTTGAAAGAAAAAGTAGCAGTTTTACAATTACAGTATATCCCCCTTCCTGCAACGATGACATCCCCTTCCATCCAACCTGACCATATTCTTCCACACTCCTCAACTTTTGCGCACGCCTATGAACTGGCCTGTCTTTTTCCCGTTCAAATAGCCCATAACCCTGCCCATGACCTCCCTATTCCCAAAGTTCCTAACTTTCAATGGGAGCAACCGTTTTAATGGTCGCTATATCTTTTTAGTTTTTTTCGTATTTTTCGTTTTTTTCTCTGCACCTTTACCACTTCATCAACATCAACATTATCTACACGATGCATGCTTATCTATATGCTCTGTTAGATAGTGTCGTAAATTCATTCAGTGGGACGTTTGTTCAGCTGAACAAGTTTCTGTCAGTGTCATCTAGATGTAGGGAGAAATGATCACTGCAGTCGTACGACCGTCAGTCTCTTTCCATCAACTGATGCTAGGCTTCTAGCCCGGAGAGGTTTAAGGACCCCTTCCATCAACTGATGCTAGGCTTCTAGCCCGGAGAGGTTTAAGGACCCCTTCCATCAACTGATGCTAGGCTTTTAGCCCGGAGAGGTTTAAGGACCCCTTCCATCAACTGATGCTAGGCTTCTAGCCCGGAGAGGTTTAAGGACCCCTTCCATCAACTGATGCTAGGCTTTTAGCCCGGAGAGGTTTAAGGACCCCTTCCATCAACTGATGCTAGGCTTCTAGCCCGGAGAGGTTTAAGGACCCCTTCCATCAACTGATGCTAGGCTTCTAGCCCGGAGAGGTTTAAGGACCCCTTCCATCAACTGATGCTAGGCTTCTAGCCCGGAGAGGTTTAAGGACCCCTTCCATCAACTGATGCTAGGCTTTTAGCCCGGAGAGGTTTAAGGACCCCTTCCATCAACTGATGCTAGGCTTCTAGCCCGGAGAGGTTTAAGGAAGAGGCTGGCGATGTATCTTTGATACCAGGTTACAGTGACATTTCTTTGTCCCAACGTGCATCGAAGAAGGCAAGCATGAATCCTTGTAGCTGTTGTGTAATGTGAGGCCGTTGTGTAATGTGTGGCTGTTGTGTAATGCGAGGTCGTTGTGTAATGTGAGGCTGTTGTGTAATGTGTGGCTGTTGTGTAATGCGAGGTCGTTGTGTAATGTGAGGCCGTTGTGTAATGTGAGGCCGTTGTGTAATGTGTGGCTGTTGTGTAATGTGTGGCTGTTTTGTAATGTGAGTCCGTTGTGTAATGTGAGGCCGTTGTGTAATGTGAGTCCGTTGTGTAATGTGTGGCTGTTGTGTAATGTGAGTCCGTTGTGTAATGTGAGGCCGTTGTGTAATGTGAGGCTGTTGTGTAATGTGTGGCTGTTGTGTAATGTGAGTCCGTTGTGAATTAGCCAGAACAAAATAGAAACTATGATGACCAGTAGAACACATGGGCCACTCAAGATAAGTCTAAATGATATTGCTCTTCAATAGGTCCATCAGTTCAAGTATTTGGGCAGTATTTTTTCGGCAGACGGTAGGATGGACCAGGAAATTGAGACTAGGTGTCAGAAAGCATCTGCGGTGACTTATCAGCTGTACCCACTGCTTAGACACCCGAGCATTCTTTGATACCTCTCTCTTTCCATGATCTATCTCTCTCTCACTCATCTCTCACTCCTTGATCTATTTCTCACTCCTTGATCTATCTCCGTCTCCTTGATCTGTGTCTCTCAATACTTGATATATCCCTCTTATGTTGAACTATCTCTATTTGATCTCTCTCTCACTCTTTGATCTATCTCTCTCTTCTTGATATCTCGTTCCTTGATCTATCTCTCGCACCTTGATCTAACTCTTATTCCTTGATATATATGTCACTCCTTAATCTGTCTCTCACTCCTTGATCTGTCTCTCACTCCTTGATATATCTCTCACTCCTTGATCTGTCTCTCACTCCTTGATATATCTCTCACTCCTTGATCTGTCTCTCACTCCTTGATATATCTCTCACTCCTTAATATATCTCTCACTCCTTAATCTATCTCTCACTCCTTGATCTGTCTCTCACTCCTTGATATATCTCTCTCCTTGATCCATATCTCACCTCTTGATCTATCTCCCACACCTTGATCTATCTCTCTCCCTCTCTCTCTCCTTGATCCTTATCTAACTCCTTGATCTCTCTCTCACTCCTTGATCTATCTCTCTCCCTCTCTCTCTCCTTGATCCTTATCTAACTCCTTGATCTACCTCTCACTCCTTGATCTATCACTTCTTGATCTACCTCTAACTCCTTGATCAATTTCTCACTTTGTAATCACATCTTTGGATAAAAACACGGTGTTTTATCTTGCACGTGGAAATATAAATTATGTAAAACATCCGATTTCATTATACCTGGACGCCCCGATATGGCTTGGCTTGGCTTCATTCGTTCTCAATCTCCCGCTACGAAACACTCAAAGGGCTTAAGTAACAGAATGTAGTCCAGAGAACGGAATGCGTTGTGTCCTAGTTTACAGCTTGTCTGCGATATTTGCACCTTTCGGTCCAACACATCCGACTTTAGCGAGCATTTTTTTAGCACCAGGTTAGCATTCCCTCTTTCATCCCTTCTCCTTAGCCAGTCTGCCCTGCTGCAGCCAGTTATCCAGGATCACCGCGTGGAGGTGTAGAAGGGTCTTGGCAGCTCTGGTTCGCTGGACCTGACGCTAGCAGTCAGCTATGGGTCGCTGACCACTGCAGCTCATGCGCTGGATGCTCCGATATGTGTCCAGTCGCTTTATTACTGAAAGTACCGCAGACACAGCACTAAATCCGTAGCTTCCGTGGGGGTTCCGAAGTTGTTTCCCCCACGAACTGGTCAGGTATCCATTTACAGTTGGGTAAACTGACAGAAGCGGGGATATCACGAAAAAGAAAATCAATGACATGCCGGTCTGTCAAAATTAGCACAATAGGATTTGAACGTGGTACATTGGATTCATAAACCAAGCTCACAATTCCTTGGCCAGACACAGTCACTTACACGAGCCTCTCTGTTACGATGTCTGCCTTTGAGTTCCTTATTGCTGTCTGTCTGTATCTCTCTCTCTCTCTCTCTCTCTCTCTCTCTCTCTCTCTCGCACACTCATTTTCTTTACCAAAAGCACCGAGACAAGGTCAGATCGTGTACCCAATCTTAGTTGGTCAACATGCGTTACGATGTGATTTGGTTTCGTGGCCTGGCATCGTTCGTTCTCAATCTCCCGCTACAGAGCACTGAAAGGGGCAGGTAGCAGAATGTAGTCTAGAGAACGGAATGCGTTGTGCCATAGTTTACAGCTTGACTACGATATTTGCATATTTCGGTACTTCTTCTTCTTCTTCGTTCATCCTCAGATGAAAGTTCTGGTTTCTCTTACAAAGGACACCGTTGTTAGTAAGGCTGTTTCGTCTACATACAGGTTTTGTCTCATATCTGTCTCGCAAAGGCCAGTATTGGTCTCTGTTTTCCCGCATGAGCGTGCAGCTTTGCAGGATGTGTTCCGCGGTCATGATATGCTCCCCACAATCCTCAATTTGTTGTAAAGATGACTCTTGAGTCTGTTATGCCCAGTTCTCAGTCTGAAGATGATGACTTGCTCTTCTCTAGTTAAGTTATAGTAGCTGTCTTCTTTTCGGAAGTCGGTGTGTTGATCAGCCCATTTTACCCTGAAGTTGGCTTTAATTATGGTCTTGGCTTCATTATATGTGATATTCAGGTCTGTTTGTGGGGATGCTCCTCCACTCACAACACATCCGACTTCAACAGGCGTTTTTGAGTAGCGGGTTAACCTTTCGTCTTTGATCCCTTGCCCTTAGCCAGTCTGAGCTGTTGCAGCCTGTTATCCAATATCACCGCGTGGAGGTATAGAAGGGGGCGTGACATCTCTGGTTCGCTGGCAAGTGATTCTAATGGTCTGTTATCCAAAACTCTGCACGGGAATGTAGGCCTGGATGACGGCCATGTGTTGGTGACCCATACACAGATATAGCCAAAAGGATTGTCTCAAATCGAACGATACGCCAAGGTTCACATAGTAAATGCCGTCGGAGATGCAGATTTTTTAGGTTTGGTAGTACTAAAATGACAAGGGTGTGTACTTTCTCCACTGTTGTTTAACATCTATATGGACAAAATCGCATCAGGGACTGGTCAAATTGAGACATCTGAAGCAGAAATTAACTCAGTACACGAATTACTCTTTGCAGATGATCAGTGCCTGCTGTAGGACGGTGAAAACAAACTGTAAAATCAAATGAACGCGCTTGCGACTACCTGTGCTAAATACAATATGCCAATTAGGGGGAACAAAATAGAAACTATAATGATCAGTAGAACTCCAGGGTCAATCAAGATAAGTGTAAATGATATTGCTCTTTAACAGTTCCATGAGCTCAAGTATTTAGGCTGTATTTTTTTCGGCAGACGATAGAATCGACAAGGAAATTGAGATTAGGTGTCACGAAGCAATTGCGGTGACTTATCAGCTGTCCCCACTGCTTAGACACCCGAGCATTAGTTTGGCAACAAAGCAACAACTGATACACAGTATATTTATTCCGATTCTGTGCTACAAGTGCCAAACATGGCCACTGTCAAGTGCGCGCGATAGCAGAATTTCGACTTGTGAAATGAAGTGTTTGAGGAAAGTCATCGGTGTTACCAGAAGAGACAGAATGCGGAACGACGACATTCGAAGTATGGTCGGCACTACGTCTTGTGTCGAATACATTTCCAGGAAGAAAATAAGTTGGTTTGGTCATCTCATGAGAACGCACCTTCATCATCTTACACTGATGGCTTACAATGCTGGTAGATGTGGCTACAAGGTTAGGGGGCGGCCGCGAAGTAGGTGGATAGGTGCTATCGGAGTGATTGTACAGCGACAAGGGCTCACATTGACCAACGTAACGCATTTGACGCAAGATAGACGACTTTAGCTTCCCACGACGCTAAACGCCACAAGTGGAAAGAACAAAATAGTAATAAGATTAATCTTATTATTTTATTTTTTAGGTGGTATTGGTGATTTCCACTTCCTCGTTGCCTCTAGTTACCTAACATTAAACCAGATTTGTATTTACAACTGTATAGACCATAGCATGTCGAACCAGAAGATTTAACATGGTACTTTTCCAGGGGTTAGCCATCGTTCTAAGTACACTGGCGCTCATACATACCTTAACCACACGAATATTCATCATGTCTCCTATGATATTGGTAAAACCACGCGTGTATGTGTTCGAATCACATCTGGTTCAAGCTAAGACATGACCTTTTGTGTGTGTATCTAAGACAACATACATAACGTCAGATGAAAAATTCAATAATGAAATAAAATGCAGAATAGCCCAAGCAAAATCGGTATTCCAGACCATGAAATGAATATTGTGCATCAAAAGTCGTTGGAACTGAGAAAGAGAGTCCTTAGATGCTACGTGAAACCAATACTTACATATGGCAGTGAATAATGGACAATCAGCAAGCAAGCGCATATATCTTTGGAAGCAAAGGATGTGGTTTTACAGAAGAATGCTGGGGACCCCACGGACTGTAAGTAATACTAATGAAACAGTACCCCAAGAGGCACATACACAAAGACAACTCATTGCAAGGATCAGAATAAGGGAGGCCTTCTCTTTCGGGCATGTTATAATAAAAAGCGGGTTGGAGCACGTTGTCCCACCGGTAAAAAATAGCAGGAAAGAGAGAAAGAGGAAGGCCGAGAAAAAAGGTGTACAGCCTTAGAGAATGGCACGGGCGACAATCAACAACAGAGTTGGCAAACGACACACGTGATAGAAGTGGATGGAGGTCCGTGATGGCCAACGCCAACCGACAGGACACATGATGATGATGAGACATAAACCATACAAACCTATTATCTAGCAGGGTAAGCAGTTATATCCCTCTAGTTAGACACCGAATAGCGTCAACAAATATTATTTATGAAATTACATAATGTACTGGCGTTATTGTTAGGTCTTTCAAAAATCCATCCAAATTAGATAGATGGTCGCACTAGTAGATAGTGTGTGCATAATTTAATCTCTCTAGATAATGGGGAAGTTGATTGAAATAGGAGAAATTTAAGTCATGCAAATGGACAAAGGGAAATGATCACGATCATTTCAAGTCAAATACAAGCTGACAAAAAGAGGTCTACCTTCGCCTTTTTACATTTGCAATTACTTTTAATTTCATTACCATTTGTATGTTTTTGGTGCAACATCCGATTTGAAAGGGAGAATTTAAAAATTTATATACAGAAAAGAAAACAAATTTGATTTTGTAGCACCACCCATATTGTCACTTTCTTCTTCTAACCGTTTCATGATATGATCTGAAAGTGCAGTAGTTAATCATTTTGTTTTTAATTGACCCAAACATAGTAGTCTAGTAGTCTTATTCGTATGATCTGGGGAGAGGAGATACATTTTGTTGTTGTTGCGCTCGCCTTATTTCTCTATTCCACAAGACGGTGTATTTTGACAAAAACACTGTGGTTTTTATTTTGCGCCTGTTCGCCCAGTGCATCCGACTTCAGCATGCATTTTATGTAAGAGTCTGCTTCCTCCTGCATCTTCTAAGGGTTTGCTTCCACGTGGTAACGGCCGGTGCTGTGATTGGGATCGAACCCAGCACCTTCTGGTTGTGAGCCGTGTCTCGTAACCACTAGCCCACGCCGTTCCCAGGAGATTAATGATCGTTTAGATTAGAAAAACTGGTCAGACTATGTTAGTTAGGGTCAGTTGAAACATACTGATCAGACTATGTTAGTCAGGGTCAGTTGAAACATACTGATCAGACTATGTTAGTCAGGGTCAGTTGAACCATACAAATCAGACTATGTTAGTCCGGGCCAGTTGAAACATACAGATCAGACTACGTTAGCCATGGTCAAGTGAAACATACAGATCAAGGCGTCTAAAACAAACATCCCAAATCCCATCATGGAAAAAAGCCAAGTCCACTGAGATGGTAGAAACCATTGAGGGAATAGGGAAAAAGGGAACTTAGATTCAGAAAGGACATTTATCACAGAAGAATATCTTAGGAGAGTATACCTGAGGATGAACGAAGAAGAAGAAACAGATCAAGGCCCCGGCAACACTTCCAAACAGTTAACCATGGAAACAGGCTGTTTCATGGCAGTATGGCTAACGAGGTGTTGATCGATACTATGATTCTCAAAGTGGTGATCTTACTGAGGAGTCACGCATTACACTACAACCAGGTTGGCACATGTCCAACTTCTCACGTACGTCACGGAATGTCAGGAGATCCACTGCTGCCATCCACCAACGAGTGTCGTCACGCGTACCTATTTCAAGTACGAGTGGATCTATAACAACAACAACAACAACAACAACAGCAACAATACTAGTCGTACTACGAAGAAGGGAGACGGGTTGAGGGTGGTTTTTCTTAAGTTAACAGTAACGTGTGCTTAGTGGGTTTCGTGTGATTTTGATGTAGGCGAAAATGTAGGGAAGACATGTATGCATTCTTCTGGGTAGGTGTAAATGTTCTCTGTGATGTTCTCATAAAACTTACTGGACCAGAACGTCTTCTATTATCCGTTAGTTTCTGTTTTTTAATTTGGCATTTTTAGAGAGGTAACTTATCACATCCCATGAAGTCAGAATAGTTATGCAATGGATTCCTGGCCACTCAAATACGCTTTGCAATGACAAGGTAGACATAGTGGCGAAGAAGGGATCATGTCAAGAACAACAATATACACCAACAATCCTACAAACAGTCAAATAACTACTGAAAACTGCGAACAAAGAGGCCTGGCTGAATAGATGGGCAATGGGAAATATTATTTGATAAATCTGCAAATATATGGCCATACCAAATCCCAAAAGACAACATCAAGCTTAAGATAAGGAGCGACCAAATCACCGTTTTCCGACTTCGCACTCAACACATGCAACTTAACAGTTACTTGAACATAATCCAAACAGAACTTACTCCAGAGTGCCGTATGTGTACACATCCCTATGAAACAGTTATTGTTGTTGCTTAGATGTTTGCCTCACTAGTTTCTACTGGCGGAGGCGCGCCATTTTCCACCCCAGACCGTAGTCCATTGGGCAATATCAGGAAGCATAAACCAGTGCTTGGATGAATGTATGCGTCTGTATGTACCTATGCTTGGTTTGTGCGCCCTCAGAAGCTAGCCCAACCAAAGTGCAATGGAAGGGCCTCACCATGAGGGCGCGTGTGAAAGTTGTGCAAGAGTGTGACTGTTGGACATAGTCAAATGAAACAGAGTGAGGTAAGAAGAGAGAGAGAGCGGGAAGAGTTGCCCCCAGGGTGAGCCCCTCCATCCGGTGCCCTATGAAACAGTTGAGCACCGTCTTTTATAGTGTCCAGCACTTGTCGGTGTTAGGAAAGAGCTTCTTTCTCCAAGGCCAGACAAATAGAACATTGTATACAAAAATAAACAACAGGTAACAAACAATTGCAGATACCACTTTGTGGCATTGGGCCAAAGGGCAGGAGCCCACAGGCCGCTGGATCAATAACCGACCAACCAACTAAATGGGATGAATTTCACTTTTATCATTGTCAAAAGATCGGGAACAGCGACATCTTATGCAATGGGGCAGGAAACACAGGTAATATAGACCTGTAATAAAAGCAAAGTCTAGTCGCCAATGATATGTAGATAGTTAATATGTAGTCTTTTGAGTTGATCAGTTTTAACGACTTAGTATAATGATTAACAGTTCAAGTTAACTGTCTGCTGATGGTATAAACGACCTTATAACACGAACAGGAGTCTGTGACTGAAAGCTGTCTGTCTTCGCCACAAAGAATATGAAAGCTACATTCAACAACGGCCGTTTGCCCTTATAAATCATTCACGAGGTACCCTTCAATTCGTCATCATTATATCCCCTTTTGCAACAACTACTGTAGCACAGGGTCATTACTGTTTCTGTTCCTCTGTCTGTCTGAAATAATGTGAGTGGTTTCCTGGGGTAGTATTTGTGATAGTTTGTTTTACATTATGATGTTGCCATGTTCATGCACAACCATATTTAAAGATCTTTTACAATAAACACAGTAGTGTAGGGGTCGTTATTCGCCCACTCTATTTCCACCAGCTCCCACCACAGCCGTTAAAGGAACCCTAGAATCCGACCGTTAATTAGTCGAGTGATTTTTTTGTAGATTTGTCTACATGCCTTGTAATGGGGCAGGTGTTGGGGTGGTTATAGTATAGGGCAGGTGTTGAGGTGGTTATAGTATAGGGCAGGTGTTGGGGTGGTTATAGTATAGGGCAGGTGTTGGGGTGGTTATAGTATAGGGCAGGTGTTGGGGTGGTTATAGTATAGGGCAGGTGTTGGGGTGGTTATAGTATAGGGCAGGTGTTGGGGGGTTATAGTATAGGGCAGGTGTTGGGGTGGTTATGGTAGAGGGCAGGTGTTGGGTGGTTTTAGTATAGGACAGGTGTTTGAGTGGTTATGGTAGAGGGCAGGTGTTGGAGTGGTTATGGTAGCGGACAAGTGTTGGAGTGGTTATGGTAGAGGAGAGGTGTTGGAATGGTTATGATAGAGGACAGATGTTGGAGTGGTTATGGTAGAAGACAGGTGTTGGAGTGGTTATGGTAGAAGACAGATGTTGGAGTGGTTATGGTAGAAGACAGATGTTGGAGTGGTTATGGTAGAAGACAGGTGTTGGAGTGGTTATGGTAGAAGACAGGTGTTGGAGTGGTTATGGTAGAAGACAGGTGTTGGAGTGGTTATGATAGAGGACAGGTGTTGGAGTGGTTATGATAGAGGACAGGTGTTGGAGTGGTTATGATAGAGGACAGGTGTTGGAGTGGTTATGATAGAGGACAGGTGTTGGAGTGGTTATGGTAGAGGACAGGTGTTGATGGAGGTACAGTATGGTCCCCTGATCAAGGGGACACGGATGTAAACATTGGTTTCTCACAGATTGTGTTTCTTTTGGGGTAAAATAAATACCGAGCAACTTTGCTGACACTGCAGGAATAATCGTCCTTTATTCTTGAGTCCTATAAATGTTGTCCCACCTATAAATGTTGTCCGTCCTACAAATATTGTCCATTCTATAAATACTGTCCGTCCTATATATGTAGTCCGTCCTACAAATATTGTCCGTCCTATAAATGGTTTACGTCCTATACATGTTGTCCTTCCTTTAAATGAAATCATCCTCCTGGACCCGACTAATTGTATTAACTGAGTAGTAGCAACAGTTTACACAATCATGTGTTTCCTAATAGTGAGTTCTGCTATGAGACGTCTGGATAGGGCTAGCAACATGATTATTGAAAATAAATCACTACCTAAATCACCACTGCAAAATCAAGCAGGATTCACAGAGACGACCAACTGTAGTGCTGGCCCTGGAGTGAAAAAGGGACAAGAAATGGAATATTCCATCTTGTTGTGTGCATGCGTCCCTATTAAGACTTAATCTAAATTGAATTTGTTTGTTGGTTTGTTTTCGTTTTAACAATTTAACCAAGTATTGCAGCTATCAGCCGTGCCCTCCTGATGTGTCAGTGTGTGTACGTTACCATTGACATGCTATTCCTTGGACAATCAATACGCAGAGTATTTTGAGACGACCTTGACACGGAGATTCGTTCTGTGTTTTAGATGAACGTGGAGCACGCACAGCGGTTGTCATGGAAATCAAGTTGTTATTTTTATGAATGTGGATTATGATCGTTTAGTTTTCAGATGTAACGCCCCTGATTTTATGACGAGAAAGAGCAAAATACAATCGATAAACTAGGATGCAGAATCTCAGATTTATTCATGTTGTCCCGGGTCAGTTTGCTTGTACATGAAACTCCTTCTTCTGTATTTCTCTTGATTACAATTCTAAAAATGTATTTGTTTTTGTTTTGTTGGTTATTTGTTTCAAATAGGTCAATGTATGTACCTCAGATTTCATTGCTTAACAAAAATGTGTGTCATCTTTGGGGGAGGAGCGGAATCTAATCTCAGACGCACCAGCTTGGTGGTGGATAGCTGAATGGCTTCTATACTTGGATGTTAGCTGTTAATAACAAATAAACAACTGGAAACCAGAATTAGTGGCATGCATGGAAGCCAAGAGAAGACAGCCTTTCCATCGTACAGCGATAACGAAATACATGTTTGTCTCTCCATCCGATTACAAGTCAACAACAACAACAACAAAATAAAGAATACCGGACGGGCTCACAATGGTGAAGTGACACGAATACAGACTACGATTTTAGGAGCATGGAATTTTCAGACACAAAAATGGAAATGAGATGCAGCTCATGTAAGAATTTAAGAAATCCAAATTGGAAATCATAGCTCTCACAGAAAATAAAAAATGAGAATAGGGGGTCAATAATTTTGAGGATAATATTCTTCTCTACAGTGGAGTTGCGACTACCGGACAGAACCAAGGGCTTTAATGTCCGTCACTTGATGCTGTCCCTTTATCTGTAATCGCATTATGGTACTGAACCTCAAAGAAAAAGGCGAAGTAGTCAACATCGTTATTGTTTATGCACTGAATGGGTGCTGATAGAGCAGATGTCCCAAGATGAGTTCGTTGAACTGATTGAAATGGCAATAGATGATTAGCATGACGGAATTATCCTTCTTGGTGATTTCAATATAACAGTGGGATAACATCATCCTAGGTGTGGATGGAATTATTTTGAGATACGTCGCAGACGTTTTGAATTGAAGATTGATGGCGACTCATGGGAATTTGCAGCGAGCAAAATCTGATTATCACAAATTCATATTCGTACTTATTTACAGCTGGGTCGACTGGATCAGGTCGTTAACTTTCTAATCAAACCCGAACCATTGCTGTAAGATGTTGTTGCGAATGCTCATAATGAGTAAGTTAACTTTTTTGTCTGCCTTGATGAGGGCTTTCAATGGCAAGTTGATGTAGCTTTCTTCACATCCCGAGCATGCTGGTCAAGGTAGACCGAGGTCGTCGGGGCGGTTTTGCTATGCTTGCCTTCATCTGCGTGTCGCTCAGTACTACAGGGATGACGTCGATCTTCCACCTCGCTAGCAATGGTGCATTTAAACAGCCTGTTTGCATGAAGATCTGCCTGGGGATCTTACTCAGTATATTTTGATACCTGATCCCGACTCACAAAACCGATCAGCATGTTTTACCTGATCCCGACTCACATAACCGATCAACATGCTTTACCTGATCCCGACTCACATAACCGATCAGCATGTTTTACCTGATCCCGACTCACATAACCGATCAGCATGTTTTACCTGACCCTGACCAACATAACCGATCAGCATGTTTTACCTGACCCTGACCAACATAACCGATCAGCATGTTTTACCTGACCCTGACCAACATGTCCGATCAGCATGTTTTACCTGACCATGACCAACATGACCGATCAGCATGTTTTACCTGATCTCGACTCACAGAATCGATCAGCATGTTTTTCCTGACCCTGACCAACAAAACCGATCAGAATGTTTTACCTGATTCCGACTAACATAACCGATCAGCATGTTTTACCTGATCCCGACTCACATAACCGATCGGCATATTTTACCTGACCCTGACCAACATGACCGATCAGCATGTTTTACCTGACCCTGAATAACATGACCGATCAGCATGTTTTACCAGACCCTACCAACATGACCGATCAGCATGTTTTACCTGACCCTGACCAACATGACGGATCAGCATGTTTTACCTGACCATGACCAACATAACCGATCAGTATGTTTTACCTGACCGTGACCAACATGACCGATCAGCATGTTTTAGCTGACCCTGACCAACATGACCGATCAGCATGTTTTACCTGACCCTGACCAACATAACCGATCAGCATGTTTTGCCTGACCCTGACCAACATGACGGATCAGCATGTTTTACCTGACCCTGACCAACATAACCGATCAGCATGTTTTACCTGACCCTGACCAACATGTCCAATCAGCATGTTTTGCCTAACCAGACGTTTGTCTTCTATCGCTAATGCTGAAAAAAAAAAAACAAGCGTTCTTCCAATCTGTCCCTCAAATTCTGTAACTTTTTACTATTTGGAATACTTGTAATTCTGACACTCATAGGTGCAGGCTATACCTGCTGCCAAGTAGCAAAAGACTATCGGTTATATTTTCTTTATTTTGCAATTTTTACATCTTGGCGGTTACTATTATCATTCAGATTTTAAAAAAAGAAAGTCATAAATTGCTATGTGCATTCCGTTTTATTGTATGGAGTTGAAACCTGGACCCCGACCAAGAAAATGGCGAATCGTATTGAGGCCTTTGAATTGTGAGAATATAGAAGACTTTGACAAGTGTCTTGGAAAGAGAGGAAACCCAGTAGTGAGGTTCTGGAACAACTTCAGGTGGAACATATACTTCTGAAGGAAATAAAAAGCAGAAACACAAACTATTTTGGTCATGTCAAGCGCCAAGAGAGTCTGCCAAAGGTTATTTTGGAGGGCAGAATAGAGGTCAAGTGCGCCGAAAGGCGACAGAGATACAGATGGACAGACAACACCAGGATGTGTTCGGGACACAGTTTGACTGCCTGTCGGGAGACAGAAACTGCTGGAGATCCATAACCGGCAACCTCCGTTGCGGAGACGGCACTTAATGATTGTGTGCTGGCTATAAATTTTGAAGAAGCGAATTGGGAAAAAACTTTTTTTTTCTTTTTTTTTCTCAAATCCCCAAGGTGTGCGTTGCACTGTAGTTTTTATTTTGCGCCTGTCGGCCCAGTGCATCCGACTTCCGCATGCATTTTATTTAAGGGTCTGCTTGCTCCTGCATTTTCTAAGGGTTTGCTTCCCCGGGGAAACGACCAGTGCTGTGATGGGGAGAAAATAAATAATTTTTCTACAATATTTATTAAGTGACAGCTTAAAATAGACAGCGGTTTGAGCAAAACAGATGTAAAAGGTTAAATGACGCTACATTAACAGACGACAGACACACTGTTCTATATTCCTTTCATTATTGGTGTGGTACGTACATTCAGCAAGTCCAATTGTTAGTCTTATACCAACAGACAGTTACATATTCTTTTCTCCCTTGCCCATATTTGTCTGCCCACTCTATGTCATTGGTCATTGTTTAATATTTCACGTGAAAATAATCTGACACAGTTTGTGGATGGTTCAAGCACAGACACTTGATTGTCGATCGGACAAGATTTTTAAAATATATTATTTACGTTCGCCTTATTTCTTCAATCCCCCAGGCGGTGTGCGTTGCACTGTGGTTTTTATTTTGCGCCTGTCGGTCCAGTGCATCCGACTTCAGCATGCATTTTATATAAGGGTCTGCTTCCTTCTGCATTTTCTAAGGGTTTGCTTCCCCGGGGTAACGGCCGGTGCTGTGATGGGGATCGAACCCAGCACCTTCTGGTTGTGAGCTGTGTCACTTAACTACTAGTCCACGCCGTCCACGATCAGACAAATTGACTTTCTCCCCACAGTAGAGCATCTACAACATATCAATGTGTGTTTTTATATCTTCTTGCTCAAGGTCTTCTTCCTCTTCAGCGTTCGTCCTGAAGAAAACCAAAAACACAAACGTGACTATGTGTCTGCGAGGCAGCGATTTCTGCGTTTTTTCAGTCCGATACATCCGGTCACAGCTGGCTATTTTGGGGACCCAGAATCGATTTCCCACTGCGAACCATACTCTCGTAGTAAAACTACACTAGTGTAGCCTGTTTCCAGGGCTGGCAATTGGAGGCGAATTAGGTCAGCCATGGTTTTGGGACCCTAATGCAAACAGCCAACTGGGAGTAGCTGACTGCTACCAGCTTATTAACGATGCTGCGAGCTCAGTCCAACCGTTCATGTTTTATGTTGTTAAGTAGTATCAACATCACATCAGGTTAGGGTTTCTCGGCTAGTGTGAGAGGAGAGGTCATTGCTGAGCGCAGTAGGGCATCAGGTTGAGGTTTCTCGGCTAGAGTGAGAGGAGAGGTCATTGCTGAGCGCAGTAGGGCATACATGTCAACAACCTCTAGAATGAGAATGGAGACGAAAGAAGTGACCTCAGCACTGAAATAGATATCTGAGACTTCTGTAACAAAGGCAGTCATCGTGACAGACGCACAAGCTGTACTTCAGAAAGTACAGAAGGGATGGCTTAGATACGAGTGGATAGCAGCTGTTGATGCCTCAAACTTCCAGGCGTTGACATAGATCTACTGTCCTGCTCATGCCGTGGTTCAGTGCAATGAAAGAGCTGAGATCATGGCATCACAAGCTCCTATCATGGGCACATTAGTGATGGATAGAAGTGACATTTTGAAATCAATCAATGACCACCTACTGGATGAGGACACCGCAAATAGATGAAGCATCGGTCCACAGACTGCAAAGTTTCGACATTAAACTAGATTTGAGCGGAGTGGGGCGCATAAGAGGACGGAGCAGGAGAGTTTACAACCAGCGAGCTACAGGGACCATGAGCATACATACCTTACGCCATTTGATGAGAGAGACTGAGCACCTATAGGTATGCCCGTAGTGCAGTGATGTCGATTCTTAGAAACACAAAACATCACTTCTCTAAAGGTCTTACATTTCTATCCGTAATTTGTTGAAGCGAATGACAGTTGCAGCTGCATGCTGGTTAAAGACAGTCCATCGCCATCTTCTGAGTCGTCTTATGTTTGGCTCAGCCAGTCTGTAGGTTGCTGGCTTATCTATAACAATAAATAAATTTTTAAAAATTTTAAAAAGAATTCATGAATAAATAACTTAAAAAACAAATAAATATCCAATGGATGAATAAATAAAATAAGATAAATAAATGAATGAATGATTAAATAAATGAGTAAATGAATAAATGAATTGATGTATAAATAAATAAATGCACGGATAATTTCATAAATAAATGAATAAATTCATCAATGAATGAATGAAGGGTTAAATAAGTCAATGAATGAATAAATAATTTAATGAATAAATAAATAAACAAATGAATGATTCAATAACTCAATGAATGAATAAATAAATTAATAAATTAATAAACAAATAAATGAATCAATAAATCAATAATTTAATTAATAGATAAATGCATGGTTAAATAAATGAGTAAATGAATATATAAATACATATACATAAATTAATGAGTAAATAAATAAATGAATGAATAAATAAATAGATACGCGAATAAATAAATGAGTAAATGAATAAATAAATGAATAATTGAACAAATAAATAAATGAATCAATATTTGGATGAATAAATAAATGATTGAATGAATTCGAAAAGGAATTCATAATAGCCTAAATGAGTTAATTAATAAATTAACAAGTAAATAGTTAAATGATTGAATAAAGACGTAAATAAATGTAACAATAAAAAGAATGAAGGAATGAATGAATAGATATAGAAATAATAATGTATTAATTAAATAAAAACACAAACCAATCAATCAATCAATCGATCAATCAATAAATCAGAGCCTTAAGCGTTAGCTGTTGTGTTGATAACTGCTTCATTGATTGCTGTGTCATCGTCTAACAGGCATTAATTGATTTCAGTCTGACCGCTTATCCATGTCCAATATTCAGAAAATGATACTATCTGTGCTGGGGTGTCTGCTCTCTCACTGCCATGAGCCTTAGCAAGACCAGGAAAGAGGTCCATATTTCCCCAAAGGTTTGATGTTTCTGCAACTGATATCCACCTATGCAGCGGCCATCCTTTCTGTGCCTTCAAAGCAATTATTTAGATACTTACACGATGCCTACTCTAGACTACCTTTACAATTCCTGCTGTAATACTAGCTTGAGGCTGATCATTATTTGTATGGTTTGCCTTGGCTTCGTTCGTTCTCAATCTCCCGCTACCAAACCCTGAAAGGACTTAAGTAGCAGAATGTAGTCCAGAGGACGGAATGCGTTGTGTCGTAGTTTACAGCTCGACTGTGACATTTGCACCATTCGGTCCAACACATCCGACTTCAGCAAGCATTTTTTTAGACCGGGCTACCATTCCCTCTTCGATCCCTTCTCCTTAGTCAGTCTGCCCTGCTGCATCCTGTTATCCAGGATCACCGCGTGGAGGTGTAGAAGGGTCTTGTCACCTCTGGTTCGCTGGCCCTGACGCAAGCAATCAGCTATGCGTCGCTGACTACTGCAGCTCATGCGCTGCTCAGCATCTTGATCCCATTATTTGTATAATAATCAAATTACTAGATCAGCAATGACAGAGAGAGAGAGAGAGAGAGAGAGAGAGAGAGCAGTTGCTAAGAGTGATTGTCTTTCACAGTAAGCACCTACGAGACAGTGATTGCAGTAGAACAGGTTACGCTACAATCTAACCAGCTGTAAATGGGTATCTGGCATGCAGTTAGCGAAGGCATGGCACTAAGGAAAAACACTGATCATCCTAACTCTCATAATCTGATACCTCGTGCAATGAGGTTTCTAAAACGGCCTGACAGGCGGTAGTGCCAACCATTACACAACCATTACACAACGATTACACAACCATTACTTGTTGTAGATCAATCTAGCTATTACCATTACACAACCATTACTTGTTGTAGATCAATCTAGCTATAATCATTACACAACCATACTTTGTTGTAAATCCATCTAGCTATAACCATTACACAACCATTACTTGTTGTAGAGAAGTATAGCTATTAGACAGTTTGTGTTAGCTAGTGGTCTTTCCACTTGTGCCGTTAAGTGGCGTGGGGAGCTTAAGTAGTCTGTCCTGCGCTAAGTGCGTTGCGCCGGTCAATGTGAGCCAGCGTCGATGCGCAATCACTCTAATGTTATCTATGCACATTTACCAATTGTAAAGTAGACAAGCTAGTTGAAAGTCTTGACCTGTTGTAGATCAATCAAGCTAGACGGCATCTACCTGTTGTAGATCAATCAAGCAAGTAGACAGCCTTTACCCGTTGCAGATCAATGAAGCTAGTAGACAGCCTTTACCTGTTGTAGATCGACCTAGCTACACGGCCTTTACCTGTTGTAGATCAAGCTAGCTAGACGGCCTCTACTAGACGGCCTTTACCTGTTGTAGATCAATGCAGCTAATAGACAGCCTTTACCTGTTGCAGATCAATCAAGCTAGTAAGACAGCCTTTACCTGTTGTAGATCAATCTAGCTAGACAGCCTTTACCTGTTGTAGATCAATCTAGCTAGAGGGCCTCTGCCTGTTGTAGATCAATGAAGCTAGTAGACAACCTTTACCTGTTGTAGATAAATCTAGCTAGTAGACAGCCTTTACCTGTTGTAGATCAATCTAGCTAGACGGCCTTTGCCTGTTGCAGATCAATCAAGCTAGTAGACAGCCTTTACCTGCTGTAAATCATTCTAGCTAGACGGCCTTTACCTGTTGTAGATCAATCTAGCTAGATGGCCTCTACCTGTTGTAGATCAATTAAGCTAGACAGCTTCTACCTGTTGTAGATCAATCTAGTTATTAGACAACAGGAGGCATGAAGTCAACGCCAATTGTAGAACTTGAAAAGATCACAAAACTGCAATCCATGACCGATAGAAGAGACTGCAGAGCCCAGCTGCAGTCAGAGAAACTCCGAAGACTGACTGACCATCCAATGCACCAGAGACTAAACAATTTGGGAAATGGGAAACTAAAGCGGAGAAACTTTGCAGAAATAGCCAAAGCAAAGATGCACGAAGATCCCATAAACGCACTAACAACCCCAAAGCCCATCACTACTGTACGAAAACCTACCTATAGGCAGGATATATTTCCAGAGGTGGTAGAAAATATTCCAGGTATTGGAAACAAAAACTGCCAGACTGAAAAAGAAAGGTGAGATACTACCCTAAGCTTTATATCGGAAAACTACCCAAGCATGGACTGGACCCATGCATACACCGACGGTTCTGTAACAAACACTACACAGAACGGAGGGGCAGGAGCATTCCTGAACCTACCAAATGGCAGAAAAATAACACTGTCATTCGCTACTGGTAAGTACACAAGCAATTTCAGAGCGGAGGCAGAGGCACTGAGGGCGGCAGTGGAAGAAATGGTGACACATAAAGAAAATGAAAGCCATACAGTCCTGCTTACAGATGCTCTGGCCGTAGTCACAGGGCTAAAAAGCCAGAAAAACACTGAGCTTAATGACTTAAGAACAGCACTCTGTCAACTATGCCAGCAGTCCGCACCAAAAAGGGTAGTGGCACAGTGGGTCCCATCACACTGCAACATCCAAGGCAACGAGGAGGCAGACAGACTGGCAAAAGAAGGCGCAAGACTACCACAAACAGATACTAGTATGACGTACGAAGAGTCAAAACAGCTTATTAAAGCCAGATACATGACCAAATGGGAAACCGAACATACTGGTTACACCAAAAACTATGCATATTACCAGTTGAACAGAAGAGAGCAGGTCGTTGTCTTCAGACTTCGCACTGGCTACAATAGACTTAGGTACCACCTATTTAACAAATTAAAGGTAGGTGGAACCGACGAATGCCCGTGTGGTACCGGGAAAATAACCGCTGAACATCTGCTGCAGAACTGCCCGACATACGAGGATCAGAGAGAGCAGATGTGGCCATCACCAGTGGAACCACAAGACAAGCTCTATGGCAGTGTCGACAGCCTCAGGATGACCGCCACTTTTTTCAAAAAAATAATGGTTACTGTCTGACTGCGTACGAAGAAGAAGAAGAAGAAGAAGAAGAAGAAGAAGAAGAGATCAATGTAGCTAGACGGCCTTTACCTGTTGTAGATCAATCTAGCTAGAGGGCCTCTGCCTGTTGTAGATCAATGAAGCTAGTAGACAACCTTTACCTGTTGTAGATAAATCTAGCTAGTAGACAGCCTTTACCTGTTGTAGATCAATCTAGCTAGACGGCCTTTGCCTGTTGCAGATCAATCAAGCTAGTAGACATCCTTTACCTGCTGTAAATCATTCTAGCTATACGGCCTTTACCTGTTGTAGATCAATCTAGCTAGACGGCCTCTACCTGTTGTAGATCAATTAAGCTAGACAGCATCTACCTGTTGTAGATCAATCTAGTTATTAGACAACCTTTACCTGGTGTAGATCAATCTAGTTATTAGACAACCTTTACCTGGTGTAGATCAATCTAGTTATTAGACAAACTTTACCTGTTGTAGATCAATAAAGCTAGACAGCTTTAATCTGGTGTAGATCAATACATTTATTAGACAGCCTTTACCTGTTGTAGATCAATAAAGCTAAACAGCCTTTACCTGGTTTAGATCAATCTAATTATTAGACAACTTTTACCTGGTGTAGATCAATCTAGCTATTAGATAGCTATTACCTGGTGTAGATCAATCTAGTTATTAGACAACCTTTACCTAGTGTAGATTAATCTAGTTATTAGACAACCTTTACCTGGTGTAGATCAATCTAGTTATTAGACAACCTTTACCTGGTGTAGATCAATCTAGTTACTAGACAACCTGTACCTGTTGTAGATCAATCTAGTTATTAGACAACCTTTACCTGGTGTAGATCAATCTAGTTATTAGACAACCTTTACCTGGTGTAGATTAATCTAGTTATTAGACAACCTTTACCTGGTGTAGATCAATCTAGTTATTAGACAACCTTTTCCTGGTGTAGATCAATCTAGTTACTAGACAACCTTTGCCTGGTGTAGATCAATCTAGTTATTAGACAACCTTTACCTGGTGTAGATTAATCTAGTTATTAGACAACCTTTACCTGGTGTAGATCAATCTAGTTATTAGACAACCTTTACCTGGTGCAGATCAATCTAGTTATTAGACAACCTTTACCTGTTGCATATCAATCAAGCTAGACAGCCTTTACCTGTTGTAGATTAATCAACCTTCTTATTTCTTCTTTGTTCGTGCTCAATGTCCTTCTACAAAGCCCTTATAAGGGCTTTGCAAGTAGCAGGATGTAGTCCGGAGAACGGAAAGTGTTGTGTTGTCGTTTACAGCTTGACTGCGATATTTGTACCTTTCGGTTCTTCTTCTTCTTCTTCTTCTTCTTCTTCTTCGTACGCTGTCAGGCGTCAACTTGAATTTGTTCGAAGAAAGCAGCTGTCATCCTGAGGCTGTCGGCACTGCCATAGAGCTTATCTAGTGTTGGTACTGGTGATGGCGACATGTGCTTTCTCTGGTCCTCATATGTCGGGCAATTCTGAAGCAGATGTTCAGCGGTAATTTTCCCTGTACAACAGCACCTTTCGGTTCGACATCCGACTTCAGCAGAATCAATTTACCTATTAGACAGCCTTTGCCTAGTGCAGATCAATCTACCTATTAGACAGTCTTTACCTGTTGTAGATCAATTTACCTATTAGACAGCCTTTGCCTAAAGTAGATCAATCTACCTATTAGACAGCCTTTACCTGTTGCAGATCAATCTATCTATTAGACCAATTTTACCTATTGCAGATCAATCTACCTATTAGACAGCCTGTAGATCAATCTACCTATTAGACAACCTTTACCTATTGCAGATCAATCTACCTATTAGACAGCCTTTACCTATTGCAGATCAATCTACCTATTAGACAGCCTTTACCTGTTGCAGATCAATATACGTTTTAGACAGCCTTTACCTATTGCAGATCAATCTACCTATTAGACAGCTATTGCCTGTTGCAGATCAATCTATCTATTAGACAGTCTTTACCTGTTGTAAGGTAGACTCTCTATTAGATAACCTCTTTACACTTGTATCTAAGAGCGATAAAACAAACTAGCTGTATACAATACTTAATTATCTGAGGGTAGTAGCAAACAATAGCGTCACCGTCATCACTATCATCAAGTGTTGTTCCAATTGACCCTGAACCGTGTCAGCATTTCTGATGTTATGTGCGTTTGCAGCCAGTTTCTGACGTCATCGAAGATCGTCTTTCCCTGTCTTCCTTGGACCTCTCGGGCTCTCGATCTTTTGTGTTGTCACAAGTATTTCCAGTCCATCTTTTCTGAGTGTTTGTGCAATGACCTGTGCCCGTCTTTTTCTACTTTAGTTGTCAGTATACTTGTTTATTTTTGTCATTTAATATATGTTCATTACAATTGTTAGCTGGTAAGTGGATACGCTACGTTCTTCTCATAAACCATATGTCTGTCTCGTCTCGTCCCCTCTCATATGCCCCATAGACGATATGTCTGTCTCGTCTCCTATCGTATGCCCCATAAACCATATGTCTGTCTCGTCTCCTCTCATAAGCCCTATAAACCATATGTCTGTATCCTCTCGTCTCATCTCGTGCACCCCATAAACCATATGTCTGTCTCGTCTCCTATCGTATGCCCCATAAACCATATGTCTGTCTCGTCTCGTCCCCTCTCGTGTGCCCCATAAACCATATGTCTGTCTCCTCTCGTCTCATCTTGTACGCCCCATAAACCATATGTCTGTCTCTTCTCGTCTCCTCCCATATGCCCCATAAACTATATGTCTGTCTCCTCTCATCTCACCTCGTGCGCCCCATAAACCATATGTCTGTCCCATCTCTTCCGCTCTCGTGTGCCCCATAACCTAAGTGATGGTAGAAGCAACACATCTCAGAGGTACCTCTTGAACTCTCCTTCGCCATCGTACTCAATACATTGCGAGGGTTGTTGTATCAAATAACTTTGTTAGACCAGTTGCGAGTAAAATCTGTCCCGAGCACCTTAGGGCGACCTCTCATTATCTTGTCTGGAACTACGCCACATACACATAACATGGATAAACAATGTGAACATATGTCATGGCCATAACGAATGCGTTTTCGTGATTTGACAATATAAAGGAGGTCCGGATATGGTGCGATAGACTGTCGGACAGAATTGCGTACACTGATGTTCGTGACAGGAGCTCTGAATGCTATTCCAATGATCTTTCTGAAGCCCCTCTTCTAAATAGTCTGAATTTTCGCTTCCAATTCATGTCTGTTTATTGATCGTACAGGACTACCATCCACGTTGTTATCTGGTCCATATCATTTTGCAATTTTCAACGTTAAAGGAGGACTTAACCAACCCCGATACACGGAGAACAGAGACAATATATGTCGATGCTGAAACCATAGGAAAGGTTTAAACTCATGAAAAGACCTGTCCATTTAGACAATGACGCCTTCCGCCAACACTCCAGATGAGATCAGGTGAACATCTTCCGGTATGGAACAAGAGGCAACTGACGGAGATACCATCTATTAATAAATTCAAGAATGGAACTACGGACCTCTGTAGTCTGTAGCACAGCTCCCATGACAGAGTGTACACATATTGCAGTCCTGTCCATTATACACTAGTGAGAGGAGCTGCACGTGACAGCAGCCAATTTCTTTTCATTAAAAAAATCTACAGAAGTGTGCAGAGCCTTGAACCATTTGCTGCTTTTGTTAGAGTCATCGAAGTCGAAGTCTGAAGACAAATGAAGAAAAAGAAAATTCCAAATAAAAGAGATACAATTAATAATGGTAGAGAAGAGTGTGTGACACGTGCAATCACACACGCACACACACACACACACACACACACACACAATGGCGAGGGTGAGAAAGAGAGAGAGAGAGATAGAGAGAGAGAGAGAGACAGATATAGAAGAGGGATCAAGAGAAAATGGTTCCGTCTAGTGGTTCATCCTGTTGCATTCGTTGAGGTTGAACTATGCTGACACCCCTAAAACTGCATGTATGGTAGTGCGTCCAACACTGTGCTCAACATGTTTCCAGACGTGTTCCGCCCCTGTGAGATGGTATCAGGGCGCTCTCGTCCCTGAGGTCACCAGAGAACAGACTAGAGATTCCTTGTGTCTTAGACTTCTTCCCCCAACCAATAAATCCTAATTACCTCCCCCGGCCCTTGCTGTACGGAGTTGACGTGAACAAGGGTTACTTCCCAGGGGAGGTAAACTCCATGTTGGTGGTCTAAGAACTGTCTAGATTCTTTTTAGTGGAACTGATGTTTTCTTCGCGTTATTTCCATTCTTATTTTTGTGTGGTGATCTAAATGGATGATCTAGGCCTGCTTCCAATTTTCTTTCCAAAGTGATTTATTTCTCACTACTATATTCGTAAAATATATCCAACGTTAAATCTTAGCAATGGAGATGAGATGCCGGTGAGAGATTTTGGGAATAACCAACAAGGAGCATTACTCAAATGTTGAAAGACGAAATACAATCCATGACATACCTAATAACACCATACTGACTGTTATTAAAACACGGAAACTCAGTGGTACGGTTATGTATCAAGTTCAAATGAGCCACTCGCCATTTTACTCTGAAGAAAAATCCGTAGAACAAGACAGAAAGGAAGGCCCAGAATAAACAGATAATGTTCAGAAATGGATGGGATAACTCATGAAAGCCCCAGTCACACTCACGATGGACGGAGAGTGGTGTACACAAACAATTATTAATACACAGTGATATATGACGTCACAACCACCTCCTTCAAGATGAGAAAATAAAAATATGCAAAAAAAACATCGTTTTTGTTCTGCTTTTTAGTACGTCAAGTTGTCACTGCCTTCCTGCCAACACTTTCATTATGTTGGTGCCCCATTCTTTAACATGAGTACATGTTTTTGTCCATTCATAAATCTCCGACTCAGTTCCTAGAAACACAGGGTGACAACTGAAAGAAAAGATTTTCCATTAAGTATGCGGCAAAGCTCTGTGCGATCTTCAACTTTTAGCCGGGCACATCATTCTCTGGGAAGTCTCTCATTTTGATTACCTCTTCCCATCTTCAGCTTTCATCAGACTACCAACATGACAACATGTCGTTTGTCCTATCTTCACCTAAATTAATCGTGGCTTACTTGATCCATTTGACCAGTACTGAGCCTACTTCAGCAGCAAGCCTACTTCAGTACCAAGCCAACTTCAGTACTAAGCCTACTTCAGTACCAAGCCTGTTTTAGTGCCAAGTCTACTTCAGTACTGAGCATACTTAAGTGCCAAGCCTACGTCAGTTTTAAGCCTACTTCAATACCAAGCCTAGTTCAGTACCAAGCCTACTTCAGTTCCAAGCTTACTTCAGTACCAAGCCTACTTCAGTACTGAGCCTTATTCAGTACTAATCCTACTTCGGTACCAATCCTACTTCACTACTAAACCTACCTCAGTACCAATCCTACATCAGTACCAAACATACTTCAGTACCAATCCTACTTCAGTACCAAACTTACTTCAGTACCAATCCTACTTCAGTACCAATCCTACTTCAGTACCAAACCTACTTCAGTATTATGTCTACCATACCTACTTACCATGCCTACTTGAGTACCATGCCTACTTCAGTACCATACCTACTTTCGTACCAAACCTACCTCAGTACCATGCCTATTTCAGTACCTTCCCTACTTCAGTAACATGCCTACTATACCTAATTTAGTACCATACCTACTTCAGTACCATACCTACTTTCATACCATACCTACTTCAGTACCATGCCTACTTTAGCACAATGCCTACTTCTGTGCCAAGTATTCAGACAAGGCCTCCTTAAATGCCGCTTTAAAAGACCCTCATACGATCATTCGCACTTTCGTGATCTGCTCGTTTTCCAAGTTGGCTCTTAACAAATGATGTTGTTGCTAAATGAAAAGTCCACAGCGAGATTCCCCAGCCCTTTTTTTCGTGTGTGACGGTTTTCGAAACAGCTTCACCTGGAGGACATGAATAGGAGATGGGAAGAATAGGAGATCCACAATTTGACAGTTACATCTGTTGTAGATGATAACTGAAATGTCCAAGGAAATGAATTCGTCTGTGTCTTCCTGAAATGACAGAGACGACAATAAAAAATATGATAGTTCAGTTTAATGGTCATCTCCAACGTTCTTTTTATCTTCCATTGATGGTACACTCTGCCAGTCGGTTCTCAGTTGACATTTTGATGTTATCCTGCAACTCAATTTTTTTGGTTTACTTCTGATCTGTCTGTAATCCACCTTCACTTCTAGTTTTGTTTTTATCTAACCAAAAACTGTTAACTGTCGATCTCTGATCTTGCACATCTATTCCCTTTGCACTAATACTTTGTCCAAAAGAACGTTAATTGTGTTTTCTTCCTCTGTCTCTCCTTCTTTTTTCTTCCTCTTCTTTCTTCTTCTTCTTCTTCTTCTTTTTCTTATATATATATATGTGTGTGTGTGTAATCGATGCGAGAATCGAGTCTTTTGAGTCAAAATGTTACACACACATCTTCAAAATACCCTGAACAGGATAAAAAGATAAATATAGACATTCGGCAAAAGTTGAACATCGAGAAATACTGGTTTATCAGTTCCATTTTGGCCAGAAAATATAAATACTTTTGTCACATCAAGCGACACAACGGTCTTGAGGGAACAATAATGGAAGGTATAATGTCAGGTAAAAGAGGCAAGCGTAGACCGAGAAGACGATTGTACGAAGATAACCCGGAATGTCAGTGTTTGCCTGTGACAGAGGCTGGAGTTTTGGTAAGGGAAAGGGTTTCTTCCAGACGGGCTGTTATATAAAGGACATGCTAAATGATGATGATATATATAAATAAATAAATAAAAGTAAGTAGCATGTCCTTTGCAGAACGTCATTTCTTGCAATCGTCAACCAATTTGACTGTAATAAGTTTCTTGGCAGGTGTGCAGTACGGCAAATTACCACTACTCTCCACACGCGGAGGAGCGATCGCACCAATAATATATATATATATATCCCATCGATTCTCTTTGCCATTGGTTTATTCATTGTCCACGCTTCTACATCATACAGTAAGGACGAGTATACATAACATAAAATCTCTTCTATTTAATTTTAAAGGGGCTTTTTTGTTTAAGGGATCGCTGCAGCTGTCAGGTAAGGCGCTCGCCTCTAAAGAATTGAAAGAAAGAGGTTAAGGGTGGTCAGTTCGAAACCCTCAACGTGCAAGCATTCCCTGGTCGTTCGAGAGGTGACACCAGCGTTTAATCATATCGGAGATGGGCGATAAACTAAGAGGTCCTGTGCACACCGCATAAAAGAACCAGTGACAGTTGATAATTGAAAAGAGTAACCTGTTAACTGCTGGCCAGGCAAACATTCTAAAAGAAATCAAATGTCCACGAAATCGTGACCTACACTACGGGCAAAAGGAGGTGGTTCATTTATCACGTAAAGACACAATAGGCCGACTACCTGTTTGTCCACACAATTATACACACAGACTTCTACACTCCCTCGGTAGAGGAGGGGTGACTAAGCGAAGGGAGTTACTTGTTTGAATGACAACAAATGACTCATGTTGATGAACACAATTTTGGCCATCCTTATTCCCTTCCTTGTTTCTATTTCTCATCTTCGATCTTCTGTTTTTATATTCCCAAAACTGGATAAGCTCTTGTTCTGTCTGTCTATCAGAATTTGATCGTCTATAGTTATCTGGAGAATAGGTTTCGAGTCTACTAGCTAATGATAATTATCGTGTTTTTCATTTTCTCAGTTTTATTGTATTCTTTTTCTTCTTCTTCTTCTTCTTCTTCTTTTACTCCTCCTCCTCCTCCTCCTCCTTCTTTTTATTCTTGTTCTTCTTCTTCTTCTTCACATGCTTCTTCTTCTTCTTCTTATTCTTCATATGCTTCTTCTTCTTTGCCGTCCTCGTTTCGTTCTCAAACTCCCCCTACCAAGCCTCAAAAAGTGCTTTGCAAGTAGCAGGATGTTGTCAGGAGAACGGAATGCGTTGTGTCATGTTTTACAGATTGATTGCGATATTCGCCCCTTTCTGTCCAACACATCCGACTTCCACAGGCAGTATTGAGTACCGTGCTACCCTTCCCTCTTCGATCTCTTCATCTTAGCCAGTCTGCCCTATAGCAGATTGTTATCCAGGATCACCACGCGGAGGTGTTGAAGCGTCTTGCCAGCTCTGGTTTGCTGACTCTGACGCTGACAGTCATCTTTGCGCTCATGCACAGCTCGGCATCTTGATCCCAGTTTTATTGTCTAATCCTTACGCTTGACTTCTGTTCTTCACGTGAATAAAAATTCTTGTAGTTTTTGTCAGTTTCAGTCATGCCAATTGTTTCATCAACAGGGATCAAGATGCTAAGCAGCGTATGAGCTGTAGTGGTCAGCAACCCATAGCTGACTGCTAGCGTCAGGGCCAGCGAACCAGAGATGCCAAGACCCTTCTACAACTCCACGCGGTGATCCTGGATAACAGGCTGCAGCAGGGCAGACTGGCTAAGGATCGAAGAGGGAATGCTAACCCGGTACTCAAAAAATGCTTGCTGAAGTCGGATGTGTTGGACCGCAAGGTGCAAATATCGCAGCCAAGTTGTAAACTACAACACAGCGCATTCCGTTCTCTGGACTACATTATGCTACTTACCCTTTCAGGGTTTGGTAGTGGGAGATTGAGAACGAACGAACGAAGAAGAAGAAGAAGAAGAAGAAGAAGAAGAAGAAGAAGAAGAAGAAGAAGAAGTTTCATCAACATAGCAGGAATTATTTATTGATACTCCGTCGATAATGATGCCTGCAAATTCTCCATTCTGTTGACAAATGTGTTCTGTGGAAATGTTAATCAGACAAGGTGACGTTATTGCATTCTTGACGGGCCCATCTTCCTACATTTGCATGACGAGTAAAGCATTGGCAATGTTCTAAAAGAATAGGTTATTGAATACTGTTATGATTTTTCCCTGCATACATATCTTTTCCTGACAGTAATTAGTTTCTCATGCTGGTCTATATCCTAGACTTTTTTGTAGACTGCAAAGCACAAATAATGCTTGTTTGTACTTCAATACATTTGTTTCTGCTAGTGTCCTCATAAATAACATGGCTTCTCATTCTCTACAGATCTGCCTGAATCCAAATCGATCGCTCGAAACATCTTGATCTTTTTACACATAATTCTGACCTGTATCATCTAAAGCAAATTTGTAATGGCGTGGTTCATTAATTATACATTTTTTCAGCAATCTGAACATTCCGTTGAATATGGTTTCTTCAGTAGTGTATTAAAGACGGATGTCATCAAGTCTCTCGGTACAGATCCCTCACGTGATATAAAATATTTGTTAAATGACAACTTCCCTGTCTAGGGTTTGAGATATACAAGAAATCCCCAAAAATCATCTGAATCCAACCAAATAATACGATGAATAATGAGAATTGTTTTACTGAAAGGCGTAGAAAAACGAGATGTTTTTGGAAACCAGATTTTTGACTTGGAAATAAGATGGTTTTTTTGTTTTTTGTTTGTTTGTTTTGTGTTTGCCTTATTTCTTTTATCTTCAAGGCGATGTGCGTTGCACTGTGGTTTTTATTTTGCGCCTGTCGGCCCAGTGCATCCGACTTCAGCATGCATTTTATGTAAGGGTCTGCTTCCGCCTTTATTTTCTAAGGGTTTGCTTCCCCAGGGTAACGGCCGGTGCTGTGATGGGAATCGAACCCAGCACCTTCCGGTTGTGAGCCGTGCCACTTAACCACTAGGCCACGCCGTCACCGAAACAAGATGTTTGACTTGGATACAAGATGTTTGACTTGGATATAAGATGTTAACTTGGATACAAGATGTTTGACTTGAATACAATATGTTTGACTTGGATAGAAGATGTTCGACTTGGATTCAAGTTGTTTGAATTGGAGATATAACAATATCAGATGTTTGACTTCGGGACATAATAAGACACACTGTTTGACTTGGAAACAAAACAATTTGAGATATTTGACTTGGAGACATAACAGGATACGATATTTCACTTGGGAGCATAACAAGACACGATGTTTGACTTGGAGACATACTAAGACACGCTGTTTGACTTGGGAACATAACAGGACACGATGTTTGATTCGCAGACATACTACGAGACTATGTTTGACTTGGAGACATAACACGATGATATGTTTGACTTCGAGACATAACAAGACACAATGTATGACGTGGAGACATAAAAAGACACAATGTATGAGTGGGAAATATAATAAGACACGATGTTTGTCTTGGAGACATAACAATCTGAGATGTTTGACTTGGAAACATATCATTAGACGATGTTTGACTTGGAGACATAACAAGACACGAGGAAAAGTTTCTTACAAGCACTGCCGACAATTGTCAACACACTATACGGAGCAGTGAACAACTGAAGACGACCAGTATCTATATAAGAATGGCATTTGGCTGCCAAAAGGTATGGGATAACAACTATAACAACAACTACTTGGACAGGAGATGTTTGACTTGGAGACAAGATCTTTTACTTGGAGACGAGAGTTTTGACTTGAGACATAACAAGACGAGCTATAGCTTGGTATAATTAATCTGAGAAAAAGCATCATTTCCCAGTCCGGTGGATTCTAGCGAAAACCATCATGCTATAGGCAGTCTTTATTTAAATTGTCTTAAAGAAAGGGCCCAGATCACCACAATTCGGGATAGATAAATACTGTTTGACTTCATAAATGTTTCTTCAACATCATTAGCCTGTGCGAGAGAGCACCTCTACATTTGTCACCCTTTCCCTCAATGCAAATCCAAGTATAGATCACAGCTACGTCAATCGAATGTGTTAAGCATGTGTTCTTATGTGATATAGGTTGTCCAAGTTTCACTTCAATATTAGAGCGTCTTGGCAACACATGGACTGTAAACCATAGCATTGGTTTTATTTGTAAGTTTATAGTCTTCTCAAACACGCGTTGTGAAACAAACAAATGTAGAGATAGCTTTGCCAATGTGACTGTCTGATTCTGGGTCTAGAAAGAGCTTATCGTTGGTGGGCGACCCCATGTATCAGATTCCTTCATTAGCGTTACCAAATGCATGCTTAAGTAACAGAGCATAGAAGATTCCGAACAGTGTCGGAACTAAGTCGCAGCCTTTCCTAGCACCACTGCAAACACCAACTAGGTGTGATATGTTTCCATCAAATTGGACTGTCCCTTTCATCTTTTCATGTGGTTAGTCGTAGCAGTTTGCATGGGCAGTCAGATTTAGAAAACATATGCCTTCGGGTGGTCAGTGAAAGCGATATAATAGGACTGATTCTGTTTATGTGACTTTTCCTGAAATTGCTGAAAAGAAAAAAAATATGCTGATCGTTGATCTTCTAGACTTGAATCCACACTTGCATCCACACTTGAATCCACACTTGAATCCACACTGCGACTCTGGATAAACACGCTCAGTCAATTTGTGTCGCCGTAGTAAGATTACTTTTGCTAAGACTTTGCCTACAGTAATGGGTATAGAGTCACCTTTTTAATTACTACAGTCACTTCTATCCCCTTTGCTTTTGAATAAATTGCAAAATATGTATCTCTCGAGATGTAATGGCCTCTTTATAGCGCTGGCATAACATCACATACAGTGGCTGCATTAGTGCACCCTTACAGCTCTTAATCAAAGCAGATGAGATCACATCGTTGTCTGGTGGTCTATCCGGAAGCAAGCTGTATTTGAATTTATTAAGATCGTCTAGAAATGGATCGCTGATCAGCTGGTCTATACTGGGATAAATTTTGATATAATAAAGTAAAAATGATGATTTTGTCACGTAAGTAGAGCTCAGAATAGTGCTCGACCAGTCGCTCTTTTTGCTATCCTTTGCCTCTTGATTGTTTCGCTTGTGTTGGTTTTGAGTGGTGCTGTTTTCCTACTTACAGGACCAATAGCTTTCTTTATACCAACATATCCATTGTCTGGTGTTTTTTTGTTTTTGCTGCAGTCTGTATACATTCAATGAGTTAAATTTAGTACCAATTTACACAACATTGAGCGGGTTTGTTATCGTAGTTTTTGAGGGGTTGAAGATATAATAGGGTTAACAGAATCATGGACATATGAGGAGATTGCAGATAGTGAACTTGAAATTGAGGGATATACAATGTTAAGGAAAGATAGGATAATTGGAGACACGACTAAGGGAGGTGGCGTTTTATTATACTGTATAAATTATGTTAATATAACGATCAAAGATTATTTATCATGTGGTAACAAAAATGAAAGTGTATGGGGAGAAATAGAAAGTGGGGGTGAAAAAACAGTGATTGGAGTGTGCTATAGATGTCCATCAAGTCAAAAAGAGGAAGATGAGGAGCTGATTAGTAGCATAGCAAAGGCAAGTAAAGGGAAATTATTATTAATGGGAGATTTCAACTATCCAGAAATAAAATGGGATATGGCAGAAGCACTTGTAGAGTCAAAACCTTTTGTTACGTGCATAACTGACAATTTTTTAATTCAACATGTAGAAGCAGCCACCAGAGGCAAAAACATACTCGACCTAGTTTTTACCACAGAGGAAAATATGATTGAAAACGTTACCGTTGGGGAACTATTTGGCTCAAGTGACCATCAAATCATCCGTTGGGATCTTATTGCAGGGAAAGAAGTAAACATAAACACGCGAACATACGACTACTCTAAGACAGATGTTAAGAGGATGAAAGAGGCAGCGAACCATATAATCTGGAAAGATATTATTGTAGGAACAGATGTTGAACAGGAGTGGGAAAGTTTTAAAACAGTTCTAGAAACGCTAAAAGAGGAATGTGTTCCATGTAGGGAGGTAAACCCCAAGCGTAAAAAGTGGATAACTAGATTTGTAGTGAAATGTAGAAGAGCAAAAAATAAAGCATGGAAAAAATATACAGAGGCAGGTAAATCAAAAGAAGCATATGTAAAATATTTGGACAAGCAGAACATATCTCAGAAAGCGAATAAAACAGCAAAAATAGACTTTGAAAAAAAACTTGCTCAGAGGATCAAGACTGACAGTAAAAGCTTCTTTTCTTATGTTAGAAATAAACAAAGAACGAAAGACAAAGTAGGCCCTCTCATAGACAGTACAGGGAAAATAACAAGTGAGAATAGGGAGGCTGCTAATCTGCTTAATCAGTACTTTGGCACAGTCTTCACAAAGGAGGACTGCTCCGAGATCCCAGAGCCTATAGATATTTTTCAAAGAGATATGGATACAGCGGGATTAAGATCAATCTGTATTACAGAGGAAATGGTTTTTAAAAAATTGGAGGGGTTGAAAGTGAATAAATGTCCAGGTCAAGATGGTATTCACCCAAAATTGCTGTATGAAATTAGAAACCAACTAGCAAAACCATTGGCTATATTATGTTCTCAATCACTTACAAAAGGGATTGTTCCACGGGATTGGAAAGATGCAGGAGTGATCCCCTTATTCAAAAAAGGCAAAAAATCAGATCCGGCAAATTATAGACCGGTGAGTTTAACGAGCATAGTCTGTAAATTGTTAGAGTCAATAATCAAAGAAAACATTGTAATGCATTTAGAAAAATGTAATCTAATTAGAAATAGTCAGCATGGGTTTACTAGAGGGAGATCATGCTTAACAAATCTATTAGAATTCATGGAGGAGGTTACTAAAATCATAGATAAAGGGGAGCCAGTGGATGTTATTTATCTAGACTTTGCAAAGGCCTTTGATAGAGTACCTCATCAAAGATTATTTCGAAAGTTAAAATCACATGGAATAGGTGGCGAAGTTGCCAAATGGATTGAAAATTGGTTAACGGGAAGAAGGCAGAGGGTGGGCATAAATAAGGAGTACTCTGAGTGGAGTGAAGTGAAAAGTGGTGTGCCACAGGGCTCGGTTTTGGGACCAATTTTGTTCTTGATATATATAAATGATTTGGACATTGATATGAGATCCATGATTGCAAAATTTGCTGATGACACAAAACTATGCAGTAGTGTCTCATCTAAAGCGGAAGTGGATATATTGATGTCGGATTTAGATAAAATTCGAGAATGGTCTGTAAGCTGGCAAATGGAGTTTAATGTAGATAAATGTACAGTCATCCACATGGGTAGATCCAATATGGAACATAAATACAGAATGGGAGAAAACAATATTAGAAAGATAGATAAGGAAAGGGACCTAGGGGTTATAATAGATCATACAGGAAAGGTGAGTGAGCAAGTTAAGGTAGCAGTGAAAAAGGCAAATGCAATGTTAGGGATGATAAAAAGAAATATTAAACATAGGAGCAAGGAAGTGATCGTCAAACTGTATAAAGCTTTAGTTAGACCTAGATTGGAGTACTGTGTACAGGTGTGGAGTCCTTATCATAGAGGGGACATAAACATGCTAGAAAGAATACAAAAAAGAGCGACAAAGATGATAGTGGGATTCCAGAATTACAGTTATGAGGAACGACTCAGAAAAACCGACCTACAGTGTCTCGAAGAGAGAAGAATTTGTGGTGACTTAATACAGGTTTATAAGATGATCAGAGGAATCGATAAATTAGACTATAACAAGTTTTTTAAAATACAGCCACCTACAATAACACGAGGGCATAGCTACAAGCTGATTAAAGAGAGATCCAGGTTAGATATTAGGAAATATTTTTTTAGTCAGAGAGTGGTGTCTGCTTGGAATGCATTGCCGGGGGAGGTGGTGGAGGCAGGGACAGTTAATGCGTTTAAGAATAAACTGGATGCGCATAGATTTTAGAGCAAGGTGATGTAAATGTGACTGGTTGTATACAGACTCTGCAGGGTCTTCTAAACCAGTATAAAGACGTTAAGTTAAGTTAAGTTAAGATATGTAGAGTACCTCCGTTCAGAAGATGCTTGTATTTAACCAGAACATAAATATATGTGTCTGAAGCTACAATAGCCTAAACTTGAAGAGCTTATTGCCTACGGATGGTCAGCTTAATTGACTAATTCTAATGTACCAGGTCCAAAACATGTAATGCTCTGTTCAACAGACAGGGCATATCGTTTGTTTATGATATCACCCCTTCTTTCAGTAGACCCAGCTGTAAATAGCTACCTGGCGAAGTCAGGTAAATTGCGATGTAGCCTCAGAAGCAAGGAAGTTCGTGCTGTCGTCGACACTTTCAGCAATGAATGGGGTGGGGCACATATGGGTTCAACAAAGTGCGTTAGTGGGGTTTTTTTAATAGTGATTTTCCACTTGCAAGAGCCTAAATATGAACTGAAATTTTAAGATGGGAATAACTTAACTTTTAACTTGTAACTTTTAACTTATAACTTTTAACTTATAACTTTTAGCTTAACTTAGCTTAAATTACTTAAGTTAACTTCATTATACTGTTTTAGAAGGCTTCACAAAGTCTGAATACAACCAGTTTATTCCACTCCACTAACTCTGAAAATCATTTTGGGCATCCAATTTACTTTTTAATGCATTAATTGACCTTTACTCCACCTTATCATGTGGCAATGGATTCCAAGTATTCACCACTCTCTGAATAAACATTTTTTTTCAAATATCCCTTTAAACTATTTATTCGGACCCAGAAGAAGAAACAAGAAGAAGAAGAAGAAGAACGAGAAGAAAAAGGAGATAAATAAGAAGAAGAAGAAGAAGAGGCAGAAGAGGAAGCTAGATTGAAAATAGAAAAGACAAAGAGTGATTATATTCACTCGACTATTTCATTGAGTTACTGGATGTTAAAAACAGTTCCAACTCTGCAGTAAATATATGCATTTTTTGTAGTTGTATCTGTAGCATTGGCTTTACTTGACAAGATAGCTATCCCCATGCGCCACCTTCTTTAGATGGCATGCTTTAGGAGATCAGTCTAATGTTTTTCTACAGAGGATATTGTAAGTTCAATTGGACATATAGTGAATGTCGACATTTACAGATTCGCTGACTTCATTATTTATTTTAGAGTACATCTTCGATATTAGGGGCATCGATATTGTATCCGGACTAGCAGCCGGTTTCCCATATATCCCGAGGTGCGTCCATTCCCTGGGGGGTGGGGCTGAATAATGACACAGCTCTCAGACTTTTCGCTCGGAACATTTGGACAGAGGAGGGAGAGGGGATGGGTGTGAGGGGGGAGGGGTGGGTCAGCTTAGAGGGAATAAGATTGAGCACTTTCTTGGAAGCCGAGGTCAGGGGAAAAATTGTAATGGATAGATTGTGTCTTCTTGTTGCTGGTTACATGGGATGAGTTGTGGGTGAGTGTGTGAATTTTTTCGAGTGTGAGTGTGTGAACGTGAGTTTGTGTGTGTGTGTGTGAGGGAAGTGTGTATGTGAGTGCGAGTGTGTGTACGTGAGTTTGTGTGTGTATGTGAGGGAAGTATATGTGTGAGTGAGAGAGTGTATGTGAGTGTGTGTGTGTGTGAGGGAAGTGTATGTGTGAGTGAGTGTGTGTGTGTGTGTGTGTGTGGGAGTGGACGTGATGTGGAGTGTTAGTGCGTGTGTGTGACTGACGTGTGTTTGGGTGACATGAGTGTGTTTGTAAGTTTGTGTTCTTGTCTGTGTATGAGTGTGTATTTGTGCCTTTGTGTGAATGCATTTGTGCTTAATGTCTGTGCGTGCGAATGTGCATGTGTGTCGTTATGAATGTTTCCTTACATTTGTGCGGGTGTGTTTGTCAGAGTGTGTGTATATATGTCCGTGTATGTGTGTACATATTCGCACATGTGTATGCACAAGCGAGTGTGTATGTGTGTGTGTGTGTGTGTCGTCGTGCACGTGTGTGGAAGACTGATGACGTATCTAGAATAGAGCTGCACGTAGCATCCATTTATACCCAAAACGGGGAAGTAATCTAATTTAATCTTGAAGGGAGATACATTTGTAAGGTATTGTCTGGAAGTTCATATTATCTTCGTTCATACAAACTACTTCAATCTCAACATATAGAAACTGATTGCATAGACACACAATGGCAAATAAATCAATGTTCACGAAAACATTCACAAATGTATGAGTGTTCACAAAAATATTCACAAATGTAAATGTACCACCGTCTTCCTTCATTCCACCGCCCCCCCCCCCCCCCAAACAAAAATATAGGAAGCTTCACCTTTCCTTCACAGACACAAGAATAAATTGTTGGTCACTGTTAAGTACAATATCTTGCAGGGTTTTCCAGGGTTTACCTTTCATACACACAGACACACTAACACGCGACTTCATGGCGAGGTCCTTACATTGCACTTTGGTTGAGGTTGACCACTGAGATCGCCCTAACTATCATAGGTATTTCCGACACACACGTGCATTTAAGCAATGTTTAATATGTCCAGATATCGCATGAAAGACTACGGTCCGGAGTGGAAAGCAGCGTGCCTTTGTCAGTAGAATTACAGAACGGCAAATCTTCTAACAAAAAAACAGCATTACGATCTTGCAAATGCCCAGAGGAGTATAACCTCTTTCTCTCTCTCTCTCTCTCTCTCTCTCTCTCTCTCTCTGTCTCTCTCTCTCTCACTCACTAACTTACACAAACACACACACGTACGCACGCACACACGGTAAGTTAGATTATAAAAAGTTTTTTTTTAAAATACAGCCACCCACAAGAACAAGAGGTCATAGCTACAAATTAACTAAAGAAAGGTCTAGATTAGATATTAGGAATTATATTTTTTTAGTCAGAGAATGGTGAATGCTTGGAATGCATTGCCACTGGAGGTAGTGGAGGCAGGACAGTTAATGCATTTAAGAATAAATTGAATGCGCATAGCTTTTAGAGCAAGGTGTTGTAAATGAAACTGGTTGTATACAGACTCTTCAGACTTCTAAGCCAGTAAAAAGACGTTAAGTTAATTTAAGTATGATCAGCTTGTTCTTTTAAATGTCTTGTGTCTGTTGTGTATTATTTGTTTGTTAGTTATGTCTTATTAGATATCAACAAAAAACTGATATTTCGTTTCAGGGACCTGTTCTTATCCTGTCCTCTACCTTCAACAGAGAATAACAACAACAGGCCACACGAATTTCAAAAAGTCATTCATTGTTTATCAGTGTATTTTTACGTGACTCTCTCTCTTTCTCTCTCTCTCTGTCTCTCTCTCTCTCTCTCTCTCTCTCTCTCTCTCTCTGTCTCTCTCGTTCTCTTTGTATTCACTGCCCAACACTACGTCAAAAAAGTAATGAAAGAAAGACCTGCGATTTGCGAGCTGGATCTCACCGGCTTTGGGACAATGTGCGGGCTGTTCCAATGTGAACGTTAGCCCTTCACTGCAGCTCAAACATAACCACGCGCATGTCTACCCCCATCCCCACGGTGACTGATTCGCCCTGATATAACATAAACGACTATGTCTGAGGTTGAAATTCCGTACCTTCATCAGAGGTAATGAGATAAACTGTAAACGAATAACAACAACAAAACACTACAAACAACTTCACACATTGTCGAATCTAAGTAACAATATCGATAGTGAATTCATATCCCAGCCATCAACTCAGATTAGTGTTTATTTCTTTAACTTTTTGACTTGCATCAAAAGTTTACTGAACTATAGGCTCAGATCAAAGTTTAGTTCACTGGACTGCTCAGATCAAAGTTTTAGTTCAATGATTTATGGCTCACTTTTGACTCAGATCAATGTTTAGCCCACTGAACTTTTGGCTTAGATCAAAGTTTTAGTTCAATGATTTATGGCTCACTTTTCACTCAGATCAATGTTTAGCCCACTGAACTTTTGGCTTAGATCAAAGTTTTAGTTCAATGATTTATGGCTCACTTTTGACTCAGATCAATGTTTAGCCCACTGAACTTTTGGCTCAGATCAAAGTTTTAGTTCAATGATTTATGGCTCACTTTTGACTCCGTTCAATGTTTAGCCCACTAAACCTTTGGCTCAGATAAAAAAACACGCAAACCATAATCATCAAATACCTCAGTCTCTCTCTCACTCCCTCTCACTCCCCCGTCTCTGTATGTCTCTCTCTCTCTCTCTCTCTCTCTCTCTCTCTCTCTCTCTTTGCGTGTGTGTGTGTCACACGCACTTACACCTACACAAACACCACACACACCGATTGCCTCTTGGTCATATAGAAACGATGGAAATTCCGTGAAAAATCAAATAACACAAATTTGTCGTTTTATCGTCGTAGAAACACGTAATCATCGGCATCCACTCGTATCAATAGTCATAATTCTCGTCGTGGAAAGTTAAGTTATTATTAGGTTGCTGGTTTGAATCCGGCTCACGAGAATGTGTTTCTTCACATCGTTATGATAACAACCGTTTCCATATTTTCATTTTATTTCGGTTGATATCTAAACATAATTAAATATTACTTTATGGTTACCATTTCAGAATTATGTTTCTATACACTAAAAGGGCTTTGAATTTAATTAACAATAATTCCAAAAACACATTAAAATTGTTGATTTACTTTTGTCATTAGTGACCCGCTATTACTAGTAATATCTTTTTCAACGCTCTTTCTGAAATGGATGGTGGGGATCAAGATGCTGAGCAGCGCATGAGCTGCAGTGGTCAGCGACCATATCTGACTGCTAGCTAGCGTCAGGGCCAGCGAACCAGAGCTGTCAAGACCCTTCTATACTTCCACGCGGTGATCCTGGATAATAGGCTGCAACACAGCAGACTGGCTAAGGAGAAAGGATCAAAGAGGGAATGCTAACCTGGCACTCAAACAATGTCTGCTGAAGTCGGATGTGTTGGACCGAAAGGTGCAAATATCGCAATCAAGCTATATACTACGACACAACGCATTCCGTTATCTTGACTACGTTCTGCTATTTAGGCCCGTGTCAGGGTTTGGTAGAGGGAGATTGAGAATGAACTAAGCCAAGCCCAGCCCAAATGCACGTTGGGTTTTAATTTACAACGAGGCTGGGGTAGCTGTGACTTTCCACAAGGCACATCCGGATGCCATCATTTTTCTGGGAGTACCTTGTTTGGCTTCATACTACAATCTTGTTTTGTTTAGTCAGATTACATTAGTTCAGCCTGTTTCCAGGACCGCCGCTTGGGGGATGAATATAGTCTTAGTCAGCTCTGGTTCACTGACCCTAATGAAAGCAGCCAACTATGTGTCACTGGCTGTTGTGTCCCATCTTTGGTCACCACAGTAACGAGTCAGAGCAATTAGGAAAAACAGAACATTATTCTGGCGAGAAGAATACCCTGTTCAGTACCATTACTTGGCACTAGCCAGTTTACTCAGTTGTAAATGCGAGATGGACTTACTGTAAGTGAAGTTAAGCTGGCCTGGACAGCAACTGGTCACACCATCTGAGTAAAAATAAATCTCTAACACGGTATTTTCAATAACAGTGCCTGCTATGTGAACATCCTTGATCTTTTATTGTTATATCGCATTTGTATAGACTACTTAACCTTCTCACAACGCTCATTTGCAAAAGGGGCGGGAAACAAACTGACTGCATTTAGGATGTTTCCAAAACTATCATCCACAATCAGTGCAACTCAAATTGGAAGAAATACATGGACGTAAGCAAAGGGAGGTAACAAAATCCCACTGATTCACAGACACCAGCATTCCACAATCTTTCGCATGAGAACGGACAACTGCAGATTATTGGGCCACCTACATCGGCTCAAGATTCCACATACAAGTGACTGCCCATGTGGAACCTGAGTCGAAACCTCCGAACACATCATACAGAACTGTCAATCATACAGAGACTTACAAATGCCAGACTTGACTAGAGGGATCTGAGGTGACGCATCAGCTTTGGGGCTGCCACCTGGAGCGCGAGGGCTGGGGACTTCCTCCTAGCGACGGGACTACTGATCTAGCATGACTAAAAAGCTTGAACGCAGAAGAAGAAGGGTGTTGCTAATGTAGAGTTGATTCCTGGATAAGCTCTTCCCCCTCAGCCTCACCTTGCCCTGTACCTGCACAAAGAACCACAAGGTTTGGTAACATAATGTCATTGCATAAAAATGTAAAGTTTGTTAGTTTTTCGTTAACTTTTCCTGTTGAACGACGTGGGGAGTTTACCCCCCATATTTCTTCTCTTTACAACAACAAGACTGATATATTTATTGGTCATGTTCGTAGCAAGCGTAATAAGCAAGTAGGTTCAATTCGATGAACGAATACATATCAAATTGGGTCATTGGGTGATAGTGTGTCATACAAATGCTGTACCAACTCACTGGAGTGGCGAAAGCAAAATGAACGGTCGGTTCTGCGATGTTGACCTCAGTTAATGCACGTTCACCTGTTTTGGATAATAGAAGTCAAATATTTGTTTCGATGTCATTACAAAACACAGCACAATGATAGAAACGGTGCACAGAACTTATCATAATATGATCCACTAATGGTGGCATGCCATTTATATAATACTTTGAATCCATATCAGGCGATGGAAGCATGTGAAGTAGCACAAACAACCGGACTAAATGTGTCAGCTATTCCGATAACCAACTTCAGCACTACAACTACCTGGATTGGGACCAGCACATGATCTTGTAGATGAACGGGTCGCTTATGATTCCAATGATGATGATTTGCAGAAATCGTTTTCAAAATGTCTTCCTAATGATTATTAGTCAGACAGGAACTGTGGTGAGTTTTTTTTCTGTTTATATTTATATAGTAGGAAACGGGGATCAAGATGCTGAGCACCGCACGAGCTGCAGTGGTCAGCGACCCATAGCTGACTGCTAGCGTCAGGGCCAGAGAACCAAAGCTGCCAAGACCCTTCTACACCTCCACGCGGTGATCCTGGATAATAGGCTGCAGCAGGACAGACTGGCTAAGGAGAAGGGATCGAAGAGGAAATGCTAACCCGGTACACAAAACATGCTTGCTGAAGTCGGATGTGTTGGACCGAAAAGTGCAAATATCGCAGTCAAGCTGTAAACTACGACACAACGCATTCCGTTCTCTGGACTACATTCTGCTACTTAAGCCCTTTAAGGGTTTAGTAGCGGGAGATTGAGAACTAAACCAAGCCAGCCAAGTAGGAAATGTGTGTTGACAAATGTAGATAATGCCACAAATGCATAACTTCTTCACTGTAGGGAGAATTAGATCGTTGTGCTTGTCACTAACAGGACTTCTAATGATCTTATCCAAATTTCCGTAAACGCCGACCAGATTATCCACTGAACAATGAAACACACCGGGCAATGAAAGGGTTTACAGACTAGCAAAGTAGGGATCGAGGCAAGAACATTCACACAAAAGCAACAATTCTGCAGTCAAACAACTCATAAGAGAGGCAAATAGGAAACTTGACTGAAAAGATGAGTCATGTGAAGCACAGGTACATAGGTCTACAGACAATTGGCAAGCTATAATCCACATGCGAGCAACAATCAACTCACATGGAGAGATCAGACCACCATTTTCAGGCTCTGAATCCGATACATCCCACACAACACGATCCTGGACAGAATCCAACCACAACACACTCCTGGACAGAATCCAACCACAACACGCTCCTGGACAGAATCCATCCCCAACACGCTCCTGCACAGAATCCAACCACAACACGCTCCTGGACAGATTCCAATCACAACACGCTCCTGGACAGAATCCAACCACAACACACTCCTGCACAGCATCCAGCCACAAGACCTTCCTGGACAGAATCCAACCACAACACGGTCCTGGACAGAATCCAACCACAACACGCTCCTGGACAGAATCCAACCACAACACGCTACTGGACAGAATCCAACCACAACACGCACCTGTACGGAATCCAACCACAACACGCTCCTGGACATAATCCAACCACAACACGCTCCTGGACAGAATCCAACCACAACACGCTCCTGGACAGAATCCAACCACAACACGCTGCTGTACAGAAACCAACCACAACACGCTCCTGTACAGAATCCAACCACAACACGCTCCTGGACAGAATCCAACCACAACACGCTACTGGACAGAATCCAACCACAACACGCACCTGTACGGAATCCAACCACAACACGCTCCTGGACATAATCCAACCACAACACGCTCCTGGACAGAATCCAACCACAACACGCTCCTGGACAGAATCCAACCACAACACGCTGCTGTACAGAAACCAACCACAACACGCTCCTGTACAGAATCCAACCACAACACGTTCCTGAGTGTTAGGTGTGTAGAGACCCAAACGAAACCGTTAATCATAATCTCTAGTGTAATCACTTCCATTTTCCTCATAATCTCTACTTTGTAACCACTTATATTTCCCATCATAATCTCCTCTGTAATCACTTCTATTTCCCTTATTATCTATGCGACCACATTCATTTCACTCCTAATCTTTATTTATTAATCAATTCCATTTCCATCATAATCTGTACTCTTAAATCACTTCCATTTCTCTCATAATCTCTAGTCTAATCACTTCCATTTTTCTCATAATCTCAGTAACCACTTCAATTTACCTCATAATCTCTAGTGTAATCACTTTCATTTCTCTCCCAAATCTCAGCAATTTCTTCAATTTCCCCCATGGTCTACTATGCAACCATTTCCATTTCCCTCATAATCGCTACTTTGTAAACACTTCTATTTTCCTCCTAATCTCTATTCCGTAATCATTTCCATTTCCCTCATAATCTCTAGTATAGCCACTACCATTTCCCTCCAATCTCTATGATGCAATTACTTCTACTTCCCTCAAAGTCTCTATTATGCAACCACTTTCATTTCCCTCATAATCTCTACTCTGTAATCTCCTCTATTCCCATCATAGTCTCTGCTCTGTAATCTTCTTCTTCTTCTTCATCGTACGCTGTTTACAGCGATATACGTTGCACTGTTTTATTTTGTTAAGTCGGTGGCTCAGTGCATCCGATTTCAACAGGCGTTTTTGTAGGGATGCCCTCCTTAGCCTTTGGCTGTCCCCAGCCTATCTGCAAGGCAGCAGTTGTTTTTGGTCAGAGTTGTCTCTCTTAGGGAATTTGTCTTGCAGGACTATCGAGTCTTCCCCACTCGTGTCTATAGGGTTTGGCAATGATATGATATGATGGACTATGTACTAGTTTGTACTATCCGGGAAGAGAGGCAGTCTAGTGTGACTGTGTCTCAGGATCGTCACGTCCTGCCAGGAACGTAGCATATGCATGTGAGTGAGGTATCTCTTTGCTCCCTTTATTTTCTCGGCGCATCTGCAGTGATGGTACGCCTAGCATTCCCCGTCACCCGGGAGGTTATCACAATAGGGCAGAGGTGCAATGTCCGCTGGACTGCATCTCTTCTGTGTCCATTGGGATGACTGATAGCAGACAGACGCAAAGAGCGAGGCAGGAGTGCATTTAACCAGGTGCATTTCTGCGGCTCGACCTGGCCGGGCTGAGACGCGAGCCCCAGGTCCCAACCATATCGTAGCCTCCCATCATAGCTGTGCTGAGATTTAGGGCGGGACTCTGGCTTAGAGGCGTTCGGCCGTAGTCCCTCAGATGGTATCTTCGCACCATTGGCTTATCAGCCAGGCACGTGGACCAAATGTCAGTGACCTGCGATTCCTCTCGAAGGAGTGCATTCAATTAACCAGCGGACAAGTGTAGTAATGGCACGAAGATATTGTTCGCCTGATGTGCGGACATATGTCATGATCAAGGGTTGCGTCCCAACAGTTCGCAGTGAGGTGGCTGCTCTACTGCTTACGACACCCCGACCGAGAACTAAGTCTTCTTGCTCTGTAATCAATTCTAATTCCTTTTTAATCTCTACAATGTACCCCAGGCTTCCCTGACGGATATATAATGTAACGGCCAGCTGTTGGTGAGAGTTATACTGCCACTATGTTCCTCTCATGAAGCCAACAGACGTGCAGTACATGTTCTACTACTTGTCTACTCTCGACACGTAGCCCTGTTATATCGCCAAAGCCATGCTTAAGAAAGTAAGATAAGAAATATATAAAATTGAAGGACATCTTTTTATATCGAGCTAATCATAAATGCACATAATAGCATTACAAAATCAATGTTCACAACAGAATGGAAATGTCCAAAAGTATCAGGCAGTAAGAATAATGATAATATTAATGTATAAATTCAATTACCATATTGGTCTTATACAAGAATACAGAAGACGTATAATACAAAGCAGGACAAAAATATCGCCGGCAAAAAAAAAAGTCCTTCAAGGGGGAGATAATTACCAAGTAAAATCCACGAGGGAAAAATGTGAGAATGGTTATCTTGTGGTGCGGATCTGGAGTTCTTACTACTGTCTGCTTGTGGCCCTTAGCACTGTGTGCATGTGGTTCTTCGTATTATCTGCATGTGGCCCTTATTATTGTCTTCATGTGGTCCTTAGCATTTTCTGCATATGGCCTAAGGATAGTTTGCACGTGGCTCCTAGAATTTGCTACATGTGGCCCTAGCATAGTCTGCATGAGACCCCTAGTGTAACTGCATGTAGCCGTTAGCATTACCTAGATGCGGCCTCTTGTATTGTGCGTAGGCGCTCATTGGATTGACTGCATGTTGTCCTTAGCTTTGCCGCCATGTTGCCATTTGTATTGTCTTCTTGTGGGCCTTTATCTTGTCTTCCTATGGACCTTGGTATTGTCTGCATTTGCCCCATTGTATTGTCTTCAGATGACCTTTCCCGTTGTCTTCATGTAGCCTTAGTGTTGCCTTCATGTAGCCTTAGTGTTGTCTTCATGTAGCCTTAGTCTTGTCCTCATGTAGCGTTAGTTTTGTCTTCATGTAGCGTTAGTTTTGTTTTCATGTAGCATGTAGCGTTAGTCTTGTCTTCATGTAGCGTTAGTTTTGTCTTCATATAGCGTTAGTCTTGTATTCATGTAGCGTTAGTCTTGTATTCATGTAGCGTTAGTCTTGTATTCATGTAGAGTTAGTCTTGTCTTCATGTAGCGTTAGTCTTGTCTTCGTGTATTCTTAGTCTATCCTTCGTGCAGATCTTAGCTTTGTCTTTGTCTGGGTCTTAGCCTTTTGTTGACGTGGCCCTTACTTGTGTCTTCGTGCATTCTTTGAATCCTCGAAGGTGTCTTTGTGCGGCTCTCAGTGTGGCGTGAGTTTGAGAACTCTGTTTTACAGGGTAGTATAGCAAATCTTCCATAGAGGGGACGGCGTGGCCTAGTGGTTAAGTGGCACGGCTCACAACCAGAAGGTGCTGGGTTCGATCCCCATCACAGCACCGGCCGTTACCCCGGGGAAGCAAACCCTTAGAAAATGCAGGAGGAAGCAGACCCTTACATAAAATGCATGCTGAAGTCGGATGCACTGGGCCGACAGGCGCAAAATAAAAACCACAGTGTAACGCACATACGCCTTGGGGAATAGATAAATAAGGCGAACGCAAAAAAAAAAAAAAAAAAAAAAAAATCTTCCATAATCGCCTCTTTGTATGTTTAGTTTAGTTGAGTTAGTCGAAGAATCAACATCATTGAACAAGGTTTAACCCACAAATGCTCTTTACTTCTCCATATTAGGAGAATCTTAGCACAATCCACGAACTCCGTAGCACCCGCGAGGATCACGTAATAGATTGGCTAGATTTTTAACACAATTTTGAATTCTGACCGGGCAGCGTTAAGCATACTCTTTTCGATTTTCAACTGCCGAGGGATTTTTAACGTGCAAGACACTGAAGACGGGCGTCCGATCTCAACTACCCATACGTCAGAGGAAATATCAGAATGTCCACCTAAAAAATCCCGTGATTTGAACCCACCACCTCCAGCACCAGAGTCCGACTTCTTACCTCGAGAACAGCCAATTCCACAACTATAATTCTGTTTATGACTGACAGGTTGCAGTAATACTATTCTTTATTCCTAACTCGCGCCCCGGTAGCACACGGGCCTGCAGATATTATCATAATCTAATCAGTAATACTAAACGATAAAACGTGATAGAAAGAGAGAGAGAGAGAGAGAGAGAGAGAGAGAGAGGGCGGGGGGACAGGCGAGAAGAGAAACAACAATTATGGAGTAATGTAGCACCCAGCTGTGACTTAGAATTACAGAGACCGCAATAGAAACGTAAATCGTTCGTCAGTATGACCGGCAGATAAGCAACGGTAAATGTGAATTAATTAGCAATCCCTGCGCAGAAGATCTGCACGTCAATCGAACTGTACAAAATGAAACAAACAACTTTTTAACAATATAAGCATGTCCCCTTTGTCTCAACCCTCGTTTCTAATCCCCCACCCATCTCTCTCTCTCTCTCTCTCTCTCTCTCTCTCGGTGTCTCTCTTTCACTTCCTCTCCCAATTTTGACCAATGCCTCCATAAGAATAAAAACACATTTGCGTTCTTGGAGATACAACCAAACACTTTTAATGACGATGCGTTCTTCTTCTTCTTCTTCTGCGTACACAGTCAGACAATAACCATTATTTTTTCGAAAAAAGCGGCGGTCATCCTGAGGCTCTCGCCACTGCCATAGAGCTTGTCTTGCAGTTCCACTGGTAATGGCCACATCTGCTCTCTCTGATCCTCGTATGTCGGGCAGTTCTGCAGCAGATGTTCAGCGGTCATTTTACCAGTACCGCACGGGCATTCGTCGGTACCCCCTATCTTCAATTTGTTGAATAGGTGGTACCTCAGTCTGTTGTGGCCAGTGCGAAGTCTGAAGACAACGACCTGCTCTCTTCGGTTCAACTGGTAATAGGCATCGTTTTTGGTGTAACCAGTATGTTCGGTTTCCCATTTGGTCATGTATCTGGCTTTGATAAGCCGTTTTGACTCTTCGTACGTCATACTGGTATCTGTTTGTGGTAATCTTGCACCTTCTTTTGCCAGTCTGTCTGCCTCCTCGTTGCCTTGGATGTTGCAGTGTGATGGAACCCACTGTACCACTACCCTTTTTGGTGCGGACTGCTGGCACAGTTTGCAGAGTGCTGCTCTTAAGTCATTAAGCTCAGTGTTTTTCTGGCTTTTTAGCGCTGTGACTACGGCGAGAGCATCTGTCAGCAGGACTATATGGCTCTCATTTTCACTGTGTGTCACCATTTCTTCCACTGCCGCCCTCAGTGCCTCTGCCTCCGCTCTGAAATTGCTTGTGTACTTACCAGTAGCGAATGACAGTGTTATTTTTCTGCCATTTGGTAGGTTCAGGAATGCTCCTGCCCCTCCATTCTGTGTAGTGTTTGTTACAGAACCGTCGGTGTATGCATGGGTCCAGTCTATGCTTGGGTAGCTTTTCGTTATGAAGCTTAGGGTAGTGTCTCTCCTTTCTTTTTCAGTCTGGCAGTTTTTGTTTGCAATACCTGGTATATTTTCTACCACCTCTGGAAATATATCCTGCCTCCAGGTAGGTTTTCGTACAGTAGTGATGGGTTTTGGTGTTGTTAGTGCGTTTATGGGATCTTCGTGCATCTTTGCTTTGGCTATTTCTGCAAAGTTTCTCCGCTTTAGTTTCCCATTTCCCAAATTGTTTAGTCTCTGGTACATTGGATGGTCCGTCAGTCTTCGGAGTTTCTCTGACTGCAGCTGGGCTCTGCAGTCTCTTCTATCGGTCATGGATTGCAGTTTTATAATCTTTTCAAGTTCTACAATTGGTGTTGACTTCATGCCACCTGTTATAATTCTCATGGCTTGGTTTTGAAGTTTGTTGACTTTATCGAAGTTCGCCTTCGCTGCTGTTGTCCATGCCGCAATGCCATATTCGAGAACTGGTCGCACTCTTCCAGTGTACAGTTTCTTTAGTATGCTTTCGTCTGCTCCCCAGCTTGTGCCAGCAAGTTTCCTCATGATTGCCATTCTTTCTCTGGCTTTCATTCGGTTTCTCTCAATCTGACTTTTCCATGTCATGCGCCGATCAAATGTGACTCCCAGATAGGTTGGGTTGGCGTTTGGCTGCAGGATTTTGCCATTTAGACTTAATTTGGTACTTTGGGGTTTTAATGAAAGCGAGAATATTGTGCATGTGGTTTTCTCCTCGTTTATTTTGACCAGCCATGAGTTCGCCCACTCTTCCAGCGATGTTAGGGCCGTCTGCATCCGATTTCTTGCTATGGTGAGATTCTTTTCAGAGGTCCACATAGCCAGATCGTCTGCAAACATTGAGCTATGGACTCTTCTTGGTATATTCTCTGTAATATCGTTTATATATACCAGGAAGAGTGTGGGTGACAATACTCCCCCTTGGGGTACTCCCTGCTCGAGTGTCACCTTTTTGCTCATCTGCCCTTGTACTTGGACTCTGGCCGTTCTTTGTTTGAGGTAGTGGTTGATCCACTTGTACATCTTCCCACAGACATCACTTCTTCTTAGCTTGACTCTAAGTCCATCCTTCCAGACTTTGTCAAATGCCTTTTCCAGATCCACCCAAACAGCTACTGTGTGTTTCTGTGCCTGGTAGGCATCTTCTATCTCCTGGGCTATGAGGATGACCTGGTCCTCAGTGGATCTGTGCTGTCTAAAGCCGGCTTGCTGGGGAATTAGTATTCGTTTTTCTTCCAGATGCCACATCAGTCTGGTGTTTATCATCCGTTCCATCAGCTTGCCGACACAGCTCAGTAGGCTTATGGGCCTGTATCCATTTGGATCTGTTTTGTCCTTTCCTGTTTTTGGTACTGGTACCAGTATTGCATCTTTCCATGCCTGTGGTACAATTCCCCTTTTCCAGCTTTGGTTCAGGACTGATAGCAGTTTCCTCTTCGCTGTTTGGCCCAGCCCCATCAGCATTTCGTTTGTTATCCCGTCTTTTCCGGGAGATTTCCTTTTCTTTAGTGTTCTCATAGCCTCTTCCATTTCGCGCATTGTTAGTTTGGCCATCATGTGCTCTTCAGGAGCCGTATTTATGTTTTCGTGTCCCTTTAGCTCTTCGCTAATGTCTGTATGCTTATCTGCAGGGACCTCGATGTGGTTTGCTCTGGCATAGTGATCGACAAAGGCGTTTGCGGCTTTCTTACCTGTGATCAAGTTCTCGCCCTGCTGGATAGTAATTTGTTTATTTGACGGGGTTTCGTCGTTCATGGCTCTGACTAGCTTCCATAGCTTGTTCCCGTCTTTGTCCAGGTTTAGACTTTCCGTTTTATTTTTCCAGCTATCTCTAGCTGTTTGCTTGAGAGTGTGTTTGTACTTCGCCGCGGCGGCTTTGAGGGCGATGTTTGTCTCCATGGATTTTTCTCGCTCTGCCATGTTCCTAGCATTTGTTACTGCATCTTTCACTTTCTGCAACTCATCATTCCAGTAGGGCTTATAGTTTTTCCTAGCTCCTCTTGGGATGGTTTCAGTGGCGGCTTGCATTATTGCCTTGCTTAGGCTCTCTACCATGGGCTTCATTTTGGTGTTTCGTGTGTTGATGGTTTCACACAGCCCATCTGTCAGGATTGCAAATCTGTCCCAGTCGGCTCGTTTGTAATTCCAACGTGGGAGCGGTTTTGTTTCCTGTGGGCCTACTTCCATGTCAATGGTTAGCCTGATCGGCCTGTGGTCGCTACCTGCCAGTTGGTTTAGCACCTGGCGGTCTATTTTATGGTGTATGTCCTGTGTGGAGAAGGCCAAATCTGGAGTCGAGGTGGTATGCCATGTTCTTGAATAGAAGCTAGGGCTATCCTCCGGCCTATTGATTAGGGAGAGATTTGCATCTATCTCCCAATCTTCCACTTCGTCACCTCTGCTGTCTGTGTCAGAGTATCCCCATCTCTCCGAGTTGCTGTTGAAATCTCCAACTACTATGCAGTTGGAGTCTCTGATCTCCATACTCGAGAGCGATAGGTCTCTATTTGGTGGTCCGTACAGATTGAAAATGCGGAGCTTCGTCTCTTGAGCCATTATGTCAACTCCTACAATTTCTGCTTGTCCGGTGTGATTGACAGATACCGCGGTACTTGGTATGCAGTTTCTGGTCAGTATCAGGACCCCTCCTTTGTGGCCTTCTCTATCTAGACTGGTATCCTCTGATTGAGAATTTATGGTTATTGTTGAGGTGCGTTTCCTGGATACATGCCACGACGATGCGTTCAAAAACTGACATTTTAATGCTAATTTTTCACGGATAACGTCAAAAAGAAGCAGCTCTGTTTACATTTTGAGATTCAAAGAATTCTGGGTTCGCTAATTATGCTGTCAGTGACGCGTCAAATGTCGTATTATTAAGTGACGTCAATTCTACACAATGTTGAATATTGGCCGACTAACTTTACTTCATGTGGTCCTCGGTTGACTAACTTTACTTTATGTGGGACTTGGTCTAATTACGTTACTGTATGTGGTTCTTGGTCAACTAACTAAAGTTAATGTGGATCTTGGTCCACTAACTTTACTTTATGTCTTTCTTTGCCCACTTACTTTATTTCATGTGGTTCTTGGTCTACTAACTTTACTTTATGTGGTTCTTAGTCTACTAACTTTACTGAATGTTGTTCCTGGTCTACTAACTTTACTGAATGTTGTTCCTGGTCTACTAACTTTACTGAATGTTGTTCCTGGTCTACTAACTTTACTGAATGTTGTTCCTGGTCTACTAACTTTACTGAATGTTGTTCCTGGTCTACTAACACTATTTAATGTTGTTCCTGGTCTACTAACTTTACTGAATGTTGTTCTTGGTGTACAAACTTGACTTAATATTGTTCTTGGTCTACCTACTTTATTTAATTATGTTCTTGGTCTACCTACTTTATTTAATTATGTTCTTGGTCTACCTACTTTATTTAATTATGTTCTTGGTCTACCTACTTTATTTAATTATGTTCTTGGTCGACCTACTTTATTTAATCTTGTTCTTGGTCTACCTACTTTACTTAATGTTGTTCTTGGTCTACTAACTTTACTTAATTTTGTTCCTGGTCTACTAACTTTACTTTTGTTGTTCCTGGTCTACTAACTTTATTTAATGTTGTTCATGGTCTACTAACTTTATTTAATGTTGTTCCGGGTCTACTAACTTTATTTAATGTTGTTCCTGGTCTACTAACTTTATTAAATGTTGTTCTTGGTCTACCTACTTTACTTAATGGTGGTCCTGTTCCACTAACTTTACTTCGCTCAGCTCTTGATCTATTGAAATGACTTCAAGCAACCCCCCAGAATGATTTAAATATGTAAATTCCTCCTCTGAAACATAGGTTTCAATAGTATCCACAGTTGATTCAAATTTTTGGTCGTCCTTTTAAGCTCCTGCCATACATGTACAGCTGCTTTGATTTATTTTGTATCTGTACTTCGCATGTGTTTTTCGACATCCTTACTCGTCTCTTTCCATGAAAACGACAGTCCGTGTTTGACTATATTACTATACATCTCCAGCATATGGTCACCAGCAGTACCATTGTTGAACAAACTCAATGAAGTTAATAGTTACCACTGCTTTTAGTTTTATTCTTCAATATTATGTTTGCGAACTTCCTATGCTTAATCGTTAACTCTTAAAAAATTTTCAGGGAGTAGAAAATGCAACACAGTGGCTGCTCTAACTGGAGCCAGGAAATCATAGCTGGCTACCTGCATCAGGGTCAGTGAACCCAAACTTGACCAAGGCCTTATTCTACCTCCAAGGGGCAGCCCTGGAACTGGACTGCACCAGTGTAGTTGGCTAAGAGATTAGCCCAAAGAAAACCAGATGAAACCGGTTCTGTCACGCCGAAAGGGGCCGATATCCAAGCCACTGTAAACTACGATACAACGTCCCGTTCAGGATGAACGCAGAGATACACACTATTAAATGTTTGTTTCAGACTTCGCTTTTAATCTAATTGTATGCATCAGACTTCAGATTACCTGACTACGCATCAGACTTCTTATAACCTGACTGTATGCCTCAGACTTCGCTTTTAACCTGACTGTATGCATCAGAGTTTACTTCTAAATGACTTTATGCATCAGACATCACTTCTAAATGACTGTATGCATCAAAGTTCATTTGTAAATAACCGAATGTCTCAGACTTCACGTGATCATGTGATTATATAATATTGGTGACTCATTATCCACTGGTTCAGCCCGGCCTACGACAGCGACCGTTGAAAGAGGTGCAGATATCTCAGTCAAGCTGTAAACTAGCGACAAAACGTATTTCGTTCTCCGGACCATATCTTGCTACTTTCAAAGCCCTATTCAGGGTTTGGTATCGGGAGACTGAGAACGAATGCAGAAGAAGAAAAAGAAGAAGACGAAGAAGAAGGAGAAGTCAACCATCAATGTGGAGACGGCGCTTGATATCACACGCATGGTTCTGAGGCGTATGTCGAGACCAGGGGTCGTGGATAGCAAGAGGTCTAATGCCTCGGATATCAGACGCTCGTTAAAAGACAAGAGCGTTCGTGTATCTCGTATTACTTACAGAACAGGTCATCACATTAAACACTTGGTGTCTCATGCCCAGTTACTGAGCAATCACAGATGAATACTTGGCGGAGCGTCTAAAAACTCTTGCCGTAGTGCTGAGGGCACTTTCTGAAGGCCTGAACGATACGTGTTATGTCTCAATTTCCGCCGCGTGGTGGCAGCATCGTTCACGCCACAGAATTGATTACTGGGCCAATCAATAGACCGACCTGTCAGGGGTTTGAGGTTGGGAAGAAAATTGCTTTTCTGCTAGCAAAGGCAGTCAGGATGTTGCTTGTGTGGTGTTGGGTCCAGACTCGGGAGCCGCCCGCGAGACAAGGAGGAGCATTTCTCCTCTCTAGTATTGTCACTATTACCTTCTGCTAGGAGGTCAAGGTCGTGACTATAATTAAGTCTGTACGTTCGCTTTTTGGTACATTCAAATGCTACAGTCACAAACGGCAAATAACCCCAATGTATTCAAAGTGACCCATCGATGGTTGACCTCGGCAGTATGAAACATAGTTAAAGGTAATTTGACAGTATAAACTGCGCATGTGAGAGTTGTGGTTCTTGTTGTTCAGTGCGCACGATGAGTGACCTTACTCTTGTGAGCACTGAAAATAATGTTAGCTGGCAGGTTACGGGAGTATTCCTCACATCCCTAGCGGACTGATGAACTGAGGTCCTCCAGGAGATTGTGTAATACTTCGCTTCATCTTCGTATCGTTCACTACTATGGCGATCCCGTTGATCTCCCTCTTCGGTAGACATCATTTGATGAAACGGTCTGTTTCAAGGGAGAACTGCGTGAAAGTGAGGTTGGAGTCTTGGACAGTATATTTTGCCTGACTAACATTGTCCGATCAGCATATTTTGCCTTACTAAGATTTTCCGATTAGCATATTTTGCCTGACTAACATTGTTCGATCAGCATATTTTGCTTGATTAACATTGTCCGATCAGCATATTTTGCCTGACTCTAACATTATCCGATCAGTATATTTTACCTGACTCTAACATTGTCCAATCAGAATGTTTTGCCTATCCAGACGTTAGTCTCCACCACACACGCATGCGGGAGAGAATAGAAACATCAGGGTCAAGTGAAACATTCTGATCAAGACCTCACCTCTCGCACACGCTGTCCTTATGTAAACAGTCTGTGCCACAGCAGTCAGGTCAACGAGGTGGGTATCAGCACTGTGATCCCTGTAGTGGTGAGGTTACTGACTATCTAAATCTGCGGCGGTTTGACCTGTTCCCTCCACGCTGGATTGACTTCTTTTATAAGTCAAGTACAAATTTGCAGGGGTGTATAATGTAGGGCGCCGCTATTCAAAAGCCTTTATAATCATTTTCATCATCATCATAATCATCATCATCAACAACAACATCAGTGCCCTCACCTGAAAGGTCGTTGCAGTACGAATACTGCAGTTTGTTGGACCAGATCCAGCCACTCCACTCGGTCTTGTGCCAGGAAATTTGTTAAAGCTGTGGACCTTCCCGCTCACTCTCTGGTGTTGTCTTCCCATTTCTTGTTCTGCCTCCCTCTCTTATGCTTCCCATAGACAGTACCTTGCAGGGTCGTCTTGGTCAACCCAGACGATCTTGAAACATGCTCATACCATGTAAGCTTGCGTGTTTTTAACCATAGTCAATAGGTCTTTATATTGGTCGACCTCTAACTTAACGGTGTCCCGAGCTGTCTTATTCGTGACATGGTCTCGATACGAAATGCCGAATTTTCGATGCAGACATCTCATCTCTCTTTCACAAATGCTTCGCTCTAGTATCACTGTCAGAGCCCATGTTTCGGAAGTGACAAGTGCATACATTAAACTCAACTTAGATTACAGGCTGATGATTTTGTCCCTGCATTTCGGCTTCAGTTTGGTCAGAGCAGCCATGGCCATCGCTGTTCTTGCCTTAATCTTAGTTCTGGAACCTTTCGCATTCATCAGTGCTTCTTAGAATTTAAACTGTTTAACAATTTTAAATGGTTAGCCTTAGATCGCAATCGGAACTGTTAGTCCCTCTTGCACGTTAACCATGATTTTACACTTCTGTGGACTAATTTCTTTTTCAAACTTTTGAGCGGCGTTGTCAAGGTTTTAAATTAGGCTCGCTAGTTCTGGTTCCGTTCCAACCAGGCCGTTAATGTCATCAGCAAACCGGAGATTGGTGAGTGCACGACTACCTATGCATAAAAACAAACAATTTTATAACGTAACACGTTAAAGAGACGGCATAAGTTAAGCATTGCCTTCAATGGGCTCCATCCACATTGAAGTTAGTCAACCAGTTAAGTATTGCCTTCAATAGGCTCCATCCACATTGAAGTTAGTCAATCAGTTAAGTATTACCTTCAATAGGCTCCATCCACATTGAAGTTAGTCAACCAGTTAAGTATTACCTTCAATAGGCTCCGTCCACATTGAAGTTAGTCAATCAGTTAAGTATTACCTTCAATAGGCTCCATCCACATTGAAGTTAGTCAACCAGTTAAGTATTACCTTCAATAGGCTCCGTCCACATTGAAGTTAGTCAATCAGTTAAGTATTACCTTCAATAGGCTCCATCCACATTGAAGTTAGTCAACCAGTTAAGTATTACCTTCAATAGGCTCCGTCCACATTGAAGTTAGTCAACTACTGTTCACTACTTACTTGGGACGATGAGGCTAACGTCTGGTCAGGCAAAACACACTGATCAGAGAATGTTAGCCAGGGTCAGGAGAAATATACTGGCCAAGACTCTCATATGACCTCCTTGTTGATCGTCCTGGAAACGGCTGTTGTCGAGGAGAACAGTCTGGCTAACAAGATGAGGTTCGACGTGATCTCCGTAGTAATGAACGACACGCAGATGATGCCAAGCATAGCACCACCGCCTAGAGGATCCAGGTACAGCTTCATCAGCACACTCGGGATGTGAGGAAAGAAACTACAACCCGTCACTTAACGCCCTTTTCAGGGCGCACAAAATAGTAACTTACTCAATGTTGGCATTCGAAACAACAAGAAGAACTGCTTACTTGGGAAATATTTTTCTAGTCAGAGAGAGGGGAATCCTTGGAATGCATTGCCACAGGAAATAGTGCGATAAAGTCAGCTAATACATAAAAAAGAATAGATTGCCGGGATGCACTTAGATATTATACAATCAAATTTAGCTGGTATAATTTGGTTGTATACAAACTCTGCGAGGCCTTTCAAAGAAGTATAAAGAAGTTAAGTTGAGTTAGTCGTTCCCCCTCAACACTTGTATGTAGATGTTTGTCAGGAAGCGCAGACTAGTATATCTGATGTCATCCTCTGTACTTGGTTCCAGTCTAGCCCTCGGTCTCTTAAAGTCGAATAGACTGTCATCCCATCGGACTGAATCGTCCTGTAAGTCTCAATCCTTGGCTATCTGCTTCCCGTGACTTCCGTGGTAGCTGAAATCATTATATTCTGCAAGAATGGTCAAGCCATGCTAAGTTCAGATTGGTCTACTCTAGTTTGCATGAGGCTGGATTCCGAGATCGGACCGTTTTAACTAATAACAAAACAACAACAATAACAAAATAACACTAATAGCAAAGATACAAAAATAACAAAACAGGACTAATAACAAAACAACATTAATAACAAAACAACAACAATAACAAAACAACACTAGTAACAAAACTACAAAAATAACAAAACAGGACTAATAACAAAACAAAATTAATAACAAAACAATAACAATAACAACAAAACAACACCAATAACAACAACAAAAACAACAATAACAAAACAACAACAATAATAAAACAAAACCAATAACAAAACAACAACAATAACTACAAAAGAACACCAATAACAAACAAAATTAACAATAACCAAACAACAACAATAACAAAACAACAACAATAACAAAACAACAACAACAAAACAACAACAATAACAAAAGAACAACAATAACAAATCAATTACAATAGCAAAACAACACTAATAACAAAACAACACTAATAACAAAACAACAACAGTAACAAAACAATAACAATAACAAAACAACATTAATAACAAAACAACAACAATAACAAAACAACAACAATAACAAAACAACGACAATTATAAAACAATAACAAAACACAACCTCAACAATAACACACCAACAACAATAACACAACAACAACAATAACACACCAACAACAATAACACAACAACAATAACACAACAACAACAACCGCGTTCAGACAGCTGAGAAATTGTTTGTTATAAATAGGGTATGTGGGTGTGAGAGACATTTGTCAAAAGATAATCTTAATGGCTGGTAAAAAAGTGTGAGCTCACAGAGTTATTTGATTGCGAAATGTGTCAATTGGTTGTGTAAAGGGATTTCGAAATAACAAATGTTAGAGTTCAATCAGTGATATCCGGAATACTATCCGGAATTATAAGTATCTAACAAAGAGGGTTGTGCGTGGAGCTCGGAACCTCATTAAAAAGAACAAACACACACACATTGCTATTGTCATGAACCACTAGAAATGCTCGGATTGAGGCTTCCTGGAGACGGACCTGCTTTCCTTGAAACCCATGCTTTGCATTAGAGCTTTTAAGTGATTGACTGCAAGTGTTCGCAGACGGATGTTCTTAACAAGAGACGAGCTGTGGCAATGCTTCACATTGGAGGAAAAGCGTTAGGGAGGGTGAGAGTTTAAATATGTTTTCTTGCTTTAAGAATGATTTCATGGATGCTAATGGGTGGTAGGTCGAATTGACAAGTGATCCCATTTGAGTATTTATTGTCACACTTGAAATGTGAATCAAGAATGGTTGCCAGTCTACCTCCGTCTCGCCATCACCATGGCTGGAAAAGGGGTGAGGAGCTAAGTGGAAAAGCGAAGATGTGTGTTAAACAATTGATCAGTGATAATTATCGGACTAATGATGCCAAGTCGTCATATATGTCGAATGATCGGGACTGCGCTGTAAGAAATTCGATTAGGGTTTGTATGCAAGAGTGAGAAGTAGTGTCGTTGCAGGGTGCAGCGGGGTTGAGGAGTAAGGTTGTGAACTTAACTTAACTTAAATTGACTTAACTTGACTTGACTTGACTTAGCTTGACTTGATTTAGCTTAGCTTAGCTTAGCTTAACTTAACTTAACTTAACTTAACTTTACTTAACTTGACTTAACTTAACGTGACTTGACTTGACTTAACTTGACTTAACTTAACTTAGCTTAGCTTAGATTAACTTAACTTAACTTAACTTAACTTAACTTAACGTCTTTATACTAGTTTAGTCTGTGGTTACAGCACTCAAAAGTCAGAAAAATACAGAACGAAATTATTTAAAATCAATACTCTGTCAACTATGCCAGCAATCCACACCCAAAAGAGTCGTGGTACATGGATTCCATCCCACTGTAACATTCAAGGAAACGAGAAGGCAGACAGACTGACAAAAAAATGTGGAAGGTTACCACAACAAGATTCTAGTGTGACCTACGAAGAGTTCAAATGACTTATTAGGACCAGATGCATGGCTAAATGGGAAACAGAGCATACTGGCTACACAAAAATATGATGCTTACTACCAGTTGAACAGAAGAGAGCAGGTCGTGGTCTTCAGTCTCCGCACGGGCCACAACAGACAGAGGTACCATCTATTCAATAAACTGAATATAGCTAGTACTGACGAATGCACCTGTGGTACAGGGAAAATGACCCTTGAATATCTGCTGCAAAATTGCCCGACATACGAAGACCAAAGAAAGCATATGTGGCCATTTTAAACTGCCAACACTAGACAAGCTCTATCGCAGTGTCGAGACCGCCTCAGGATGACACCTGCTTTCTTAAAAAAATTTTTAGTTTTTTTGTCAGCGTACGAAGAAGAAAAAGAAGAAGAAGAAGAAGAAGAAGAAGAAGAAGAAGAAGAAGAAGAAGAAGAAGACACAGAAGAAGACGAAGAAGAAGAAGGTACTTGTTTAGAAGATTCTACAGAGCATGGATTCAACTAGTTTCTTGAAGGGTGGTTCTAATCGTTGTGCGAGTCCATCTTAATAGACTCAAACACTAAAGCTAAATAGACCCGCAGCCAATTACGCGCAATTTATAGCTGCCCTTAACAAACCACCAGAGGAAAGGTACAAATAACTTAGGTAGATTTTTAATTTGAATTTTGTCCGGGCAGCGGCCGTTAATCCTGCTCTTTTCCATTTCCAACTGCCAAGGAATTTTAAACGTGCTCGACACTGACCACGGGAGACCGATCCCACTATCCAGAGATCAGGGGACCTTTCGCCAGAAGATTCACGTGTAAAAATTCCCCCGTCTCCAACGTGATTCGAACACGCGACCACCGGTACCCGATGCGGACACCTTACCTCGAGGACACTGAATTGTTGTTGGGTAGGGCGCGGTTTAGGAAAGAAGTGGAGAGTGTCGCTGGGTGGAGATCGGTTAAAGAGTGAGGGCGTTGCTAGGCGGAGCGGGGTTGAGGAGTAAGGTTGGTGCTAGGCTGTGCGGGGTGGTTAAGTGAGGTTGTTGCTAGGCGGAGCAGGGTGGATAAGTGAGGTTGTTGCTGTGTGGAACGGGATTAAGGAGTAAGGTTGGTGCTAGGCTGTGCGGGGTGGATAAGTGAGGTTGTTGCTAGGCGGAGCAGGGTTGAGGAGTGAGGTTATTGATTGGTGGAGCAGGATTGAGGAGTGAGGTTGTTGATTGGGGGAGCGGGGTTGAGGAGTGAGGTTTTTGATTGGTGGAGCGGAGTTGAGGAGTGAGGTTGTTGATTGGCGGAGCGGGGTTGAAGAGTGAGGTTGTTGCTTGGTGGAGCTGGGTTGAGGAGTGAGGTTGTTGATTTTGGGAGCGGGGTTGAGGAGTGAGGTTTTTGATTGGTGGAGCGGGGTTGAGGAGTGAGGTTGTTGCTGAGCGGATTGGGATATCCAATATGAGAATGGCGATTGGTATAGGAACTTGAGAAGTGAGTTGGTTGTCTGAGAAGGGATATCATTATAGGTCTCAGACCTTCAGGGATATATGGTCCTCTAAGGTCCTGGCCAGTCTTGAGCTATCCTGCTGGCAGGTAAGCTACTCAAAGTGGTAACATTATAAATGAATAGGACTATTATTCCTCATACTGCAATTCATATACTGTCGATGCATATACAATTTTGAAGCTTATCGTCGTGTTAGCAGGGGGGGGGGGGGGGGTGGGGGGCACACGAGACAATGCAGCAGACGTGTGTATGATTAGTAATCTATGGGAACCATCAATATTCACACATTTCAGAACTTCCTGTAAGAACTAAATCACCCGTCGGTCTACATGGAGTGCAGCGATGTCGATTCTTAAAATCGTTACAGAAAGGCGAAATATGTGAACTGGTAGACTTAACAGGCTCTAGTTGAAGACGGCGGGACGGTAGTCTGGTCAGGAAATAATATGATCTTTGGACCAAACTATGAAGGCGGTATAGGGCGACTAGGAAGGATTAGGCATTAAGGGGGGATGTCAATTTCATTATGAAATACAGAGAAATAACTTTTGCGTAGTCTTCCTTCCTGAAGTGCAAATGTTGACGACAACGGATGTTGAATGGTAATGATCATACTAGAGTGTTGGCGATGTTTGTGAATTTGTTGGTCGTGATGACCTTACTGTCGGCCATGTTTGTGAATTTGTTGATCGTGATGACCTTACTGTCGGCGATGTTTGTGAATTTGTTGATAATGATGACCTTACTGTCGGCGATGTTTGTGAATTTGTTGGTCGTGATGACCTTACTGTCGGCGATGTTTGTGAATTTGGTTGTCGTGATGACCTTACTGTCGGCGATGTTTGTGAATTTGTTGGTCGTGATGACCTTACTGTCGGCGATGTTTGTGAATTTGTTGGTCGTGATGACCTTACTGTCGGCGATGTTTGTGAATTTGTTGGTCGTGATGACCTTACTGTCGGCGATGTTTGTGAATTTGTTGGTCGTGATGACCTTACTGTCGGCGATGTTTGTGAATTTGTTGGTCGTGATGACCTTACTGTCGGCGATGTTTGTGAATTTGTTGATCGTGATGACCTTACTGTCGGCGATGTTTGTGAATTTGTTGGTCGTGATGACCTTACTGTCGGCGATGTTTGTGAATTTGTTGGTCGTGATGACCTTACTGTTGGCGATGTTTATGAATTTGTTGATCGTGATGACCTTTCTGTTGGCGATGTTTGTGAATTTGTTGGTCGTGATAACGTCAGTGTTTGTGAATCGTTTGGTCGTGATGATTTAAAAAGTTGCGATATTCTGTGAATTTGTTGGGGGGAATGACGTCAATATTGGTGACTTTATGGATCTTTTGATCGTAATGACTAAAATGTTTGTGATGTTTGTGGATCTGTTGGTCGTGATGACTAAACTGTTTGTGATGTTTGTGGATCTGTTGGTCGTACTGACTAAAATGTTTGTCATGTTTGTGGATCTATTGGTCGTGCTGACTAAAATGTTTGTGCTGTTTGTAGATATGTTGGTCGTAATGACTAAAATGTTTATGGATCTGTTGGTCGTGCTGACTAAAATGTGTGTGATGCTTGTGGATCTGTTGGTTGTGATGACTAAAATGTTTGTGATGTTTGTAGATCTGTTGGTTGGGATAACTAAAATGTTTGTGGTGTTTGTGGATCTGTTGGTTGTAATGACTAAAAAGTTTGTGATGTTTGTGGATCTGTTGGTCGTGATGGCTAAAATGTTTGTGATGCTTGTGGATCTGTTGCTCGTGCTGACTAAAATGTTTGTGATGTTTGTGGATCTATTGGTCGTGATGACTAAAATGTTTATGGATCTGTTGATCGTGATGACTAAAATGTTTGTAATGTTTGTGGATCTGTTGGTTGCGATGACTAAAATGTTTATGGATCTGTTAGTCGTGATGACTAAAATATTTGTGATGTTTGTGGATCTATTGGTCGTGATGACTAAAATGTTTGTGATGTTTGTGGATATATTGGTCGTGATGACTAACATGTTTGTGATGGTTGTGGATCTATTGGTCGTGATGACTAAAATGTTTGTGATGTTTGTGAATCTATTGGTCGTGATGACTAAAATGTTTGTGATGTTTGTGGATCTGTTCGTCGTGATGATTAAAATGTTTCCAATGTGTGTCGTCTCGTGATGTCATGTCTTTAATTTCATGATGTCATGTCAGTAATCTCGTGATGTCATGTCAGTAATTGTATGATCTCATGCCAGAGATTTCATCTTGTCATGTTAGTAATCTCGTAACGTCATGTCAGTAATCTCGTGATGACATGTCAGTACTCTCATGCTGTCATGTCAGTGAGATTTGTGTTTCAAATAAACGAAAACTCTTTGCGGCACAAGGGATGGCAGCACACCAGCTCAATACACTGCCTGCTTTATGCGATGAATGTCAACTGGTCGACATCTTTCAGCTGTTAGAAACCGAATCACCGCCCGCTGATCAATTCTGGACGGATTCCTTATCACACCCGTGAAGTTTTTCTCAACGGTCTTTTGAGGAAACTATGAGTTGGAGGATAACGAAATTATGCAAACTTGACAGTTGGTATGTGCTGTTTACATCAGAAATGACGTCATCGTGCGCATCGTACGTATGTTCACTTAGTGCAGTTAGGTCCGGTTTCATTTGAACACGCCTAGTAGTTGTCCGTTAGTGTGCCCACCGTATTTGAGCTAAGATACGGTCCATTCTACCTTGTCTTTTTGGTTAAACAAGTTCACATGAGCGCCACCAATAGTTGGGCTCCATTCTTGAACTCTTTAACATCGCTGAAAATTATTCTGCTTTAAAAAAGAGCTTCTGTGAGTGTTGAGAAACTGGGTGATCTAGGGAAAAGTGTGCGCGGGAGAAACGAAGGGGAAGCAATCGTTACGGAATTAATGGCACTACAAGGGCAGTAATCAGTGATCACTTTCGGTGAACGAAGAGGCGTGGAGAAAGGAGATAACTGCCACATCCTGTCTGAGATACCCATGCTCTGTTGTGCTCTGAGTCGACGTCGCGTCACCCCAGGCAGACTCATAGGTCCTCATTGCTCTTTCATCAAATAGCGACGTATATGGATCCTGATGGTTCAATATGCTCCTGCGCTGTTCTCTAGATGCTAGTTACTGTTTGACCTAAGTCTAATTTAAAAATTATATAATCTGCGAATGGCAAGTTCATAGCTTGCAGTGTAATCATCATCATCCTCTTGTTCTTTTTCTTCTTCTTCGTCGTTCTCAAACTTCCCCTATCAAACCCTGAAAATGGCTTTGCGAGATGTTGTCCAGAGAACGGAATACGCTGTGTCGTAGCTTACAGTTTGACTGCAATATTTGAACCTTCCTATCGGACATATCCAACTTCAGCAGACATTTTAAGGTACCTGGTTAGCCTACCCTTTTCCATCCCTTCTCCTTAGCCAGTCTGCCATGTTACAGCATGTTATGCAGGAACGCAACGGGAAGGAGTAAAAGGAAATGAACAGCTCTGGGCCGATGGACTTTCACTAGCAGTCAGATTTGGGTCGCTAACCGTTGTAACTCATACACTGCTTATCATTGTGTTCCCAGTGTCATCATGCAAAAGGTGGTCTTCAGAATGTCACCCATATTCATACCCAATATACTTACTTCGGATCTGTCCGAAGCGAGGATGTCATCTCTTTTATTGCCACAAACTCCAACGTAACCAAGATGTACGCCATAGTCAGCTACTTTGTCCGTGAAACTGATGGACGCTTAAAAAATTATTAATTTGAGTTTAGCATGTGTATGCTTAAGGCACATACAAGTTTAACAGTGGTTATAGCGCTGACTTGTCACGACAATGGTATCGGGTTTATTCCCACGTCCCCGACAGGATCAGTAAGGATGTACATAACATACATTGAGCATCAGGAAGGATGTACACAACATACATTGAGCATCAGTAAGGATGTGCATAACATACATTGAGCATCAGGAAGGATGTACATAACATACATTGAGCATCAGTAAGGATGTACATAACATACATTGAGCATTAGTAAGGATGTACATAACATACATTGAGCATCAGAAAGGATGTACACAACATACATTGAGCATCAGTAAGGATCTACATAACATACATTGAGCATCAGTAAGGATGTACACAACATACATTGAGCATCAGTAAGGATGTACATAACATACATTGAGCATTAGTAAGGATATACATAACATACAATGAGCATCAGTAAGGATGTACACAACATACATTGAGCATCAGTAAGGATGTACATAACATACATTGAGCATTAGTAAGGATATACATAACATACATTGAGCATTAGTAAGGATGTACATGACATACATTGAGCATTAGTAAGGATATACATAACATACATTGAGCATCAGTAAGGATGTACACAACATACATTGAGCATCAGTAAGGATGTACATAACATACATTGAGCATTAGTAAGGATATACATAACATACAATGAGCATCAGTAAGGATGTACACAACATACATTGAGCATCAGTAAGGATCTACATAACATACATTGAGCATCAGTAAGGATGTACACAACATACATTGAGCATCAGTAAGGATGTACATAACATACATTGAGCATTAGTAAGGATATACATAACATACAATGAGCATCAGTAAGGATGTACACAACATACATTGAGCATCAGTAAGGATGTACATAACATACATTGAGCATTAGTAAGGATATACATAACATACATTGAGCATTAGTAAGGATGTACATGACATACATTGAGCATTAGTAAGGATATACATAACATACATTGAGCATCAGTAAGGATGTACACAACATACATTGAGCATCAGTAAGGATGTACATAACATACATTGAGCATTAGTAAGGATATACATAACATACAATGAGCATCAGTAAGGATGTACACAACATACATTGAGCATCAGTAAGGATGTACATAACATACATTGAGCTTTAGTAAGGATATACATAACATACATTGAGCATCAGTAAGGATGTACATGACATACATTGAGCATTAATGATAATGATAATAATAGCTGTCCATCGTTGTCGACGAGGACCGCCGACATCATCCTTGTCACAGATTTCCCTGTTGGGTGTAGGTGCGCATGTGGCTGAACAGGTCAATGCGAGCACGAAAACATCTGCTACATATAGGGCACACGAGATTTGTCGAAGGGGATGGTGTTCCCGCTGCTCGGGATTTCCGCGTCTCGCGTCTGCTCTGGGCTTTCACAACACGGTCGTCTTCACCGGCAGCTACACCCGATTTGACTGCGCTTCTTCAGTCAGATCTGTTTTGCGCAAGACCTTCCTAGGTGTCGATGTCTATCTGGCAACTTTTTAGTGAGTCTTTCAGACCGTCTTTAAAACGTTTCTTTGGGCGCCCTCTCTCGCGCCATCCCTCTCTCATCTCGCAGTAGAGAAGCTTCTTTGGGAGCCGCTCGTCTGACATACGGACGAGGTGTCCGGCCCATTCTAGTCGTGCTTTTTCTAGCAGTGCATGGATGCTGGGCATGTTAGCCCTCGAGAGAACCTCGATGTCAGTGACACGATCTTGCCATCGGATGTGGAATATTCGCCTCGGGCAACCTGTGTGGAAGTGGTTTAACCTCCTTGCATGTTCAGAGTATACAGTCCAGCTTTCGCAAGCGTATAGTAGGGTTGGAATGATGGTTGCACGGAAGACTTTGAGTTTGGTCTTGACGCTGATGCCACGACGTGCCCAGACCATCGAGCGCATTCTACCAAAGGCTGTGCTGGCCTTTGCTATTCTGCTTGCCACCTCATCGTCTAGGCTGACAGATCTCGATTGAGGATTAGTAAGGATGTGCATAACATACATTGAGCATCAGTAAGGATGTACATATCATACATTGAGCATCAGTAAGACGACAAGGAGTGATAGTCGGAATGTGATGGACTCCATCTAAAAAAGGCCGTTACCGAAAAGTCGATAAAACTTATTGCCGCCAAATTTTTTTTCGATCTTCCCCAAGACAGTGTGCGTTACACTATTTTTTTTATTTTTACGCTGGTCGGCTCAGTGCATCCGACTTCGGCATGATATTTATGTAAGAGTGTTTCCATCTGCATTTTTTAAGGGTTTGCTTCCTCGGGAATACTATACAATAATTTCTTACACTCGAGTCACTAACAACTAGATCCCAGACAATTATTTCTTACACTCGAGTCACTAACAACTGTATCCCATACAATAATTTCTTACACTCGAGTAACTAACAACTAGATCCCAGACAATGATTTTTTACACTCGAGTCACTAACAACTGTATCCCATACAATAATTTCTTACACTCGAGTCACTAACAACTGTATCCCATACAATAAATTCTTACGCTCTAGTCACTAACAACTGTATCCCAGACAATAATTTCTTACATTCAAGTCACTAACAACTGTATCCCTTACAATAATTTCTTACACTCGAGTCACTAACAACTGTATCCCATACAATAATTTCTTACACTCAAGTCACTAACAACTGTATCCCATACAATAATTGCTTACACTCGAGTCACTAACAACTGTATCCCAGACATTAATTTCTTACACTCAAGTCACTAACAACTAGATCCCATACAATAATTTCTTACACTCAAGTCACTAACAACTGTATCCCAGACAATAATTTCTTACACTCGAGTCACTAACAAATGTATCCCAGACAATAATTTCTTACACTCAAGTCACTAACAACTAGATCCCAGACAATAATTTCTTACACTCGTGTCACTAACAACTGTATCCCAGACAATAATTTCTTACACTCAAGTCACTAACAACTAGATCCCGGACAATAAATTCTTACACTCGAGTCACTAACAACTAGATCCCAGACAATAATTTCTTACACTCAAGTCAGTAACACCTAGATCCCAGAAAATAATTTCTTACACTCAAGTCACTAACAACTAGATCCCAGACAATAATTTCTTACACTCGAGTCACTAACAACTGTATCCCATACAATAATTTCTTACATTCAAGTCACTAACAACTGTATCCCATACAATAATTTCTTACACTCAAGTCACTAACAACTGTATCCCATACAATAATTTCTTACACTCGAGTCACTAACAACTGTATCCCATACAATAATTTCTTACACTCGAGTCACTAACAACTGTATCCCAGACAATAATGTCTTACACTCAAGTCACTAACAACTGTTTTCAAGACAATAATTTCTTACACTCGAGTCACTAACAACTGTATCGCAGACAATAATTTCTTACACTCGAGTCACTAACAACTAGATGCCATACAATAATTTCTTACACTCGAGTCACTAATAAGTGTATCCCAGACAATAATTTGTTACACTCAAGTCACTAACAACTGTATCCCAGACAATAATTTCTTACACTCGAGTCACAAACAACTGTATCCCATACAATAATTTCTTACACTCAAGTCACTAACAACTGTATCCCAGACAATAATTTCTTACCTTTAAGTCACTAACAACTGTATCCCATACAATAATTTCTTACACTTGAGTCACTAACAACTGTATCCCAGACAATAATTGTTACACTCAAGTCACTAACAACTGTATCCCAGACAATAATTTGTTTACACTCAAGTCACTAACAACTGTATCCCATACAATAATTTGTTACACTCGAGTCACTAACATCTAGATTCCAGTCAATAATTTCTTACACTCAAGTCACTAACAACTGTATCCCACACAATAATTTCTTACACTCAAGTCACTAACATCTAGATCCCAGTCAATAATTTCTTACACTCGTGTCACTAACAACTAGATCCCAGACCATAATTTCTTACACTCGAGTCACTAACAACTAGATCCCAGTCAATAATTTCTTACACTCGTGTCACTAACAACTAGATCCCAGACCATAATTTCTTACACTCGAGTCACTAACAACTAGATCCCAGTCAATAAATTCTTACACTCAAGTCAACTGTATGCCTGAAAATATCTCATCAATATTCCCTTATGCCATTGTATCTATCTCCCGCTCTATCCAATTCTATATATCTTTCTCCCTATCCATCCATCTCTGTCTATCTATCTCCCTATCTATCCATATCTATCAATCTATCTATCTATATATCTATCTATCTATCTATCTATCTATCTATCTATCTATCTATCTATCTATCTATCTATCTATCTATCTATCTATCTATCTATCGATCGATCGATCGATCTATCTATCCATCTCTGTCTATCTATCTCCCTATCTATCCATCTCTATCTAACTATCTTCCTATCCATCCACATCTCTCTCTATCCATCTCCCCCTGTTGCCACCTCAACCGTTAGCCATCTTCCCGTGTATCCATCTTCCTCTCTATTCATCTCTTTCTTTATCCATATCACCCTCCGGCCATCTTCCTCTCTAGCGATCCACCCATCTTGCTACTTCCCCCTCAAAACATCTTCTTCTGTATCCATCTCTCGCTCTAGCTATGTCTCCGACGTTAAAATACCTCACCACTTCAGCCATTACCACTTGATTGTTCATCTCGTCTTCTCTGTCTGCCTCTCTTCTTCCATCTCTCTTTCACTACTTCTGCCCCTTTAATCATCGCCTCTTCGACTTATTTCTCTCTCTTTACTCTTTTCACTTTTCCTCTGTATATCTATCTTCTGTCCAGTTTCCTCTCCAATCATCTTCACCTCATCTTTACAAATCTCCCGTTGATTGTATATCCATTCTCCTGTCTATCTCTCCTTCTACCATTACTCGATCTCTCTACCAATCGTCCCAGCTAGCCATCTCCATCTTTGCTAATGTCCCTCTCTAATCATCTCCCCCTCTACTCATTTACCTCTCTAGTCATCTCCCCTTGATTGTGCAATGGAGCTTCAAATGAAAACCTTAAATATATTTTTGTGGTAAATTAATTCTGAATAAGTGACCAAAAACTGCATCATTTCTCGACATAGTCACCATTGCGTTCAAGTCCCACAACGCCCTTAAAGTGCATGGATTCCTATCAAATAAATTCCTATTGTTCCCGTACACACATGGATCATCTGCTGTACCTCTTTATCAGACCTGAAACTCGTACCTCCGTGTCTCTTAGCCGTCGAAAGACGTGGAAATCACTTGGAGCTAGGTCTGGTGAGAACGGCGGATGTGGAAGGCAGTGGATGTCCTCGATAATTTCAGCCGTTGCACGGGCAGTTTGTGTTCGGGCATTATCATGCTATTAAAGGACACCTTTACCCAGCAACCCACGTCCTTTGGTTGTAATTGTGGGTCGGAGATTATTTATGAGAAGATCTGTGTATATGGCCATGGTGACAGTGTTTCCTCTGGGCATGTAGTGCTCTAAACGTACGCCTCGTTCATTCCAAAAGACAGCAGCATAACCATTCCTGCAGATTTGCTGCGTGCAAAACGTCATCAGTTTCGGTGGGGAAGGATACGCCATTCCTTGCTCGCTATTTTCGTTTCAGGTTCGTGGTAGTGAACCCAGATTTTCATCTCCAGTAACAATTCTTGCTAGGAACCCATCTCCTTCCGCTTCAAAGCGTCTCAAAAGTTCTTGACAATCAACGCATAGTGGTTTCAAATAATGAAATTGGGATCAAAATGCTGAGCAGTGCATGAGCTGCAGTGGTCAGCGACCCATAGCTGACTGCTAGCGTCAGGGCCAGCGAACCTGAGCTGCCAAGACCCTTCTATACCTCCACGCGTTGATCCTTGATAACAGGCTGCAGCAGGGCAGACTGGCTAAGGAGAAGGGATCGATGAGGGAATGCTAACCCTGTACTAAAAAAATGCTTGCTGAAGTCGGATGTGTTGGACCGAAGGGTGCAAATATCGCAGTCAAGCTGTAAACTACGACACAACGCTTTCCGTTCTCTGGACTACAATCTACTACTTAAGCACTTTCAGGGTTTGGTAGCGGGAGATTGAGAACGCACGAAGCCAAGTCAAGCCAAATAATGAAATAAGCTGCCGTGGAAACCACCTTGCAGATACTGTGTGGTACTGTAGCGCGTCATGGATTATGTGACGTATTAAACCTTGACTGATGTCCAGATATGCGGCATTTTAATTCACAATTAGTCCCCGATTTTCCATTTCGAGGCGCTGAACGACTGCAATCAACCCTGGGGTCACTCACTACTCGGTGTGCATGACCGGGTCTTGAACAAGTAATGTCACAGAACTCACGCAGTTTTTGGGACTTTGTCCTCCACTCATACACTTGCTGCAGGGAGTAAAAGGCAAGCATCACCGGATTGGACCCTCATTGGCCGATGAATTTCTATTGGTTTCATCCCTTCGCAGTTAATATAAACGGAAAACAAACTACTGCTCCTGTTTTGTGCATGTCAATAGTGGGGATGCCATTTTCTAACTGGAATTATGACGTCTTGTTGTTCGCCTGTACCGATATGACACATGCAGGATACACTCGACATTCTCAGCAAACACACTAACATGTTACAACAAAGTCATGGTTTTTATCATTTCTATCCCACTTTTAAGGTTTCCATTTGAAGCCCTTTTGTACATTATACCTTCTCATCTGGCTATCTTTCATATGCCCATCTCTTCCTCTACTCATATCTCTCTCTCTCTCTCTCTCTCTCTCTACCTCTACTCATCTCTCCCTCCCTACCTTTACTCATTTCCCCCTTTACTCATCTCTCACTCTACTCATCTCCCCCTCTACTCATCTTCCACCTCTATTCATTTCTCTCCGTCGCCCGCTACCTGTACTCATCTCTCTCTGCCTCTACTAATCTCTCTCTCTCGCTACCTCTACTCATCTCTCTCTTCCTCTACTAATCTCTCTCTCTCGCTACCTCTAATTATTTCTCTCTCTACTGCTACTAATCTCTCGCTCTCTTTCTACCTCTACTCCTTTCTCTCTCTACATCTTCTCTTTCTCACCGCCTCTAATATATCTCTCGCTCTCTTCCTTCCATTCATCTCTCCCTCTTACCCTCTACTCATCTTCCAATCAACTCCTATCCTCCTCTACTAATCTCTGGCCCTCTCTACCTCTTACCAGTTGCCCCTCTCTACCTTTACTCATCTCCCTCTCTAAACATCTCTCTCTCTCCCTACCTCTACTCATCTTTCCCTCCACTTATCTCCCGTTCTACACATCATCGCCTCTACTCCTCCGTCTCTTTCTACATTTACTCATCTACGTCTCTCTCTACCTATACTCATCTCTCTCTCTCTCTCTCTCACCTTCTACTTAACTCCGTCTCTATTCATCCCCTCTACTCCTCTCGCTCTCCCTCTACTCATCTCTCTCCCCCTCAACTCATCTCCGTCTCTCATTACCTTCACTCATCATTCTCCCCCTCTACTCATCTCTCTCTGTCTTCACTTAGCTCTCTCTACCTCTACTCAGCTCTACCTCTACTCATCTCTCTCTACCTCTACTCGTATCTCTTTACCTCTTCTCATCTCTCTACCTCTACTCATCTCTCTCTACCTCTGCTTATCTCTCTCTCTCCCTCTACATATCTCCCGCTCTACTCATCTCCCCCTCTATTCATCTCTCTCTCTACTCATCTCTCTCCCCCTTTACTAATATCCGTCTCTCTCTGCCATCACTCATCTACCCCCCCCCCCTCTACTCATCTCCGTCTCTCTCTCTCTCTACTCATCTCTCTCTACATCTACTCATCTTCTTTTTACCCCTACTCATCTTCTCACTCTCTACCTCTACTCATCTCCCCGCTCTACCAATCTCTCCCTCTTGCCATCACCCCCTCTACTCATCTCCCTCTATACCCACCCTCCTCTACTACGCTCTCCCTCTAACCATCCCTCCTTTACTCATCTCCCCATCTACTCATCTCTCTACCCCTACTCATCTCCCTCTTTACTCATCTCCCCCTCCACTCGTCTCCCCTTCTACTCATCTCCTCCTTTACTCATCTCCCCTCTACTCATCTCCCCTTCCACACATCTCCCCCGTTACTCATTTTCCCCTCTACTCCTCTCCTCTTGACTCATATCCTCCTTTACTCATCCCTCTCTACTCATCTCCCCTCTACTCATCTCCCTCTCTACTCATCTCCCTCTCTAGCATCTCCTTCTCTACTTATCTCTCGCTCTGCCCATCTCCCGTTCATTGTCTGTCACTTCTCTGTCTTATCTCTCCTTTTTAACCACTTCTTTTCTACCCACTTCACTTTCTCTCCACCAATTTTCCACCTTTTTCAATCCCACCACTGAAATAACAATTCTTTTCTTGGTCTCCTTTGCGAGATACCCACGTGTATCGATCACGAGCTGGGCACGTGTGTGGTGGTGGAGTGGATGGATCCCCCAATATGTCCTCCTCCATCTTTAAGCCGTCATCTACAACCCCCGCCCCCTCTCTGCGCCCCCCCCCCCCTCCGCCCCATTAGCTCACGAGATGGAGAGGGGAAGGCAAGTTGAGAGGGTGGTCTAAGGTCACGAACTCTGATCTGGTTGGCATCGATACTTGAGAATAATCGGCCGTTGTTCAGTTCCTTATTCTCCTTTGCACAATTTCCAGAACCGCCCCGGCTAATTTGGGATCGTTCTCTTTCTGTCACATAATCCCGGACATATTCAATCCTGGAATGGAATCAATGGCGGAGGCACAGGGGTTCGAAGTATGCGAAGGGCAATGGAAATGGACTGGTGAATGAACCTTTCTCTACACCACCTCCTGAAGGTGTAAGACAGGCTCGGAATGAGTGGACGTCACCGATCTTAAAAGAGATGTTATCACAGGTTGTCTGTACTCGTTGAGGAAGGAAAGGTAGTAATGGTCATTTTCGATTCAACACAACAATGCAAGTAAATATTGCCTACTGGAAGATGTTAAGCTTTTGATTTACGCGAATTATCAATAGAATAACTTCTTCTTCTTCTTCTTATTATTATTATTATTATTATTATTCATCTTAATTTCTCTTCTTCTTCGGTCTTAGTCAAGAAAAGGTCGTTGTGTCGTAGTGAAACCACGGCTGTGATATCAGCGCCTATCGGCATGACACATCCGATTTCAGCTGGCTTTTTTCGTACAGGATTTGGCTTCCCACTGCGAGCCAAATCCCATGGTTTGATGACAACTAGTGACAGGTGCAGTCTGATTCCAGGGCCACCACGTGAAGGCGGAATAACGTCACCGTCTGCTATGGTTCGCTGACCCTGATGCAAGCAACCAGCTATTAGTTGCTGGGGGCTGTCAGCTCATTCACTGTGCTGCGTCCTGGTCCCAAACCCAGCGATGTAAGGTCATTATTGCCTGGGCGAGGTTGTTAGATCTCTGAATGGATCTCCTACAAGGAAGAAAGAATTTCACCCCTATGCGTGTCGTAGAAGATGACTAAGAGAGATGTGCATGGGATTAACGACCGTATCGTGTAAAACAAATTGATACAGAAATGACAACTGCACAAGCACACAAAGTGCTTTGGCGCAGTCTTCCTAAAGGAGGGCAGCTACAGTGGTGACCCGATAGTCTTGTAGAACTGAAAATAGGATAAGAAAAAGACGTGCTATTAATGACCATTTTCAACACAGCGGTGCCATTAAATATTACCCAAGTTGTCAGAAGAAAAACAGACACACAAGGCACACTACTATCACACCGCGGATAATATATTAGAGACTTGATTGGGCGAGTTACCATCTTCAATGTTTAGTGAGCATTTCGTCTTTACACTTCCTTGCTCTAGCGAAGGTGTCAGCGAAGTTCCCACACTCATTTACAGGTGAAAATACTGCCGTGTACCTCTGGCAGAAAGCAAACACAACACCTGTGCAGTCAGATGAAATTGATTTAGCCATTCTGGCACTCGTGTGGTATTGTTTAAATATCTTTGGTTATTAGATTGACCTGTTCGAGTTTATCGTTTCCACTTATTATATCGTCTGTGCGATTCTCGGCATCTTCTATAAGTTACATTGATAAACTTCCTGCACTAACTTTGTGTTTTGTTTGGTTCAAAGTTTGTCTTTTTGGATTCTACTGACGAAGGCACGGCCCTTTGTACACCAGATCGTAGTACTTTGTGCTATATAAAGACGTATAGGCCAGTGTAAGAAGGTGTGCGTTGCGGGAGGTAAGACTAGAGTGTTTGCTTCCCGAGTTACCTCCAGTCGTCTCGACCGGTAGTCTTGCCACTGAACCAAATTAACTCGAGATAAGGGTGAGATTGATGACCAGTGCATAATCTTACTCACTATAATTTAAATACAGGGCACATCACATTATTGTGACAACCCCATCTGATGGTATGGCCATCATCGCTTCGCGATGGGCAATAACTTATTATTGCGTGTGTGTATTTGTTTGTAATGTACTCCACTATAGCAGTTTTGAAGAACAGTAGTTTGACGAATCATTTCTGTAGGCGAAGAAGTAGTCATACCGAGATTAATCCGCGACATACCCAGTCAAAGTCGACACGAAATGATTTAAAACCCGGTATGTTGGGTTTGCAAATGAAGCTTGCTTATAATATACACTCCTGCACCTCCCGCTAGACTCCTGCATTCACCTTTCCATACTGTGATTTTTATACAGTGTTGCAGAATACTGTTGACACATTTTGAACGTTCATTACTCGAACATAAATAAAAGGAAGCGTGAACTCTTTTTTATTTCATAAACTTTCAAGTTGAACGGGCTCAAGATGACCGACGTTGTCAGCAATACATTGTCCGCAACTCCCTAGAACAGATCAACAAACAACAGATATGGTTTCCATGGAAATGGAATCACAGTAACTTCAAATCGCGTCTCTCATGGCATCAATTGAATGTGGCTTTGTGGCGTACACAATGTTCTTCAGATTTCCCCACATAGAAATCTAACGGTGTTCAATTTGGGGATCTTGTGAAAGTCTGCAATATAGCCTCCGCACTTCTTTCGTTCGTTATCGTTGTCTGCTGCACAGTCTAATCTTTACATCACACACAGTTTCTTCCCTATCAAACTTGTCCGCAAAACCTCGTAATTGTAGTAGTATCAAATTCTGTCCTCCATCGTCTCTACACCTCAATCACATTCTCACATCTACACTTTAAAGTCAAATTCCGTTGCTCGAATGAAAACTTGTTTACATCTGCCAGTTTGTCTAGCACAATTATGCCCATAGCCTGGAAACTAAACGCAACAGAATGACTACATGCGCTCGCACAAACTCAACGTAATCATTAGAGTGTCAGATACAAACAGTTCAAACAGGTTATCTTTAATAAGTTCTCTCATATTTACGGTCAAATAGTGCGAACATTATTATGGGACAATCTGTAAAATATCAGTAATGTGGATTTTCGCTATCGGTATAATTACAAATTCATTGTGCAGACGTATAATTTGGTGTTCATGTGAATGTTTTGTTTTAATTATCTGTTTATTTTGAAATCGAATAACCATACCAAAGTCTCATGCTGAATTATCTTGTTCTTTTTAGATCATTGCTGAATGGTTGGCAAGACTGTCACTGACTGTCAAGGCTGTCAGTGACTGGTCAGATTATCAATGACTGACAAGGTCGTCGGTGATTGGCAAGGCTTTCAATGATTTGCAAAGCTGCCAATGGCAGGCAAGGCTGTCAATAACTGCCAAGGCTGTCAATGACTGTCAATAACTGTCAAGGCTGTCAATAACTGTCAAGGCTGTCAATAACTGTCAAGGCTGTCAGTGACTGTCAATAACTGTCAAGGATGTCAGTGACTATCAAGGCTGTTAATGACATCCAAGGCTGTCAATTTTTGGCAAGGCTATCAATGGCAATCAATGCTGTCATTGACCATCACGCCTGGGGGCGTTCTTAAATGCAGCAACAAAATCCCTCTACTTAGACCTGCCTGCAACCATCTTTCGCACTTCGTATTGGCTCTGATTCGTGGTCGCCATTTCGGCTTCCATAATTCTTCACCACGTTACTTTAGGTTGGCCTCTCTTTCGTCTTCTTCTTGGTTCTAAGCTTGGCTAATTTCAATGGCTTGGCTTGGCTTGGCTTCGTTCGTTCTCAATCTCCCGCTACCAAACCCTGAAAGGGCTTAAGTAGCAGAATGTACTCCAGAGAACGGAATGCGTTGTGTTGTAGTTTACAGCTTGGCTGCGATATTTGCACCTTTCGGTCCAACACATCCGACTTCAGCAAGCATATTTTTAGTACCGGGTTAGCATTCCATCTTCGATCCCTTCTCCTTAGCCAGTCTGCCCTGCTGCAGCCTGTTATCCAGGATAATCACGTTGAGGTGTAGAAGGGTCTTGGCAGCTCAGGTTCGCTGGCCCTGACACTAACAGTCAGCTATGGTTTGCTGGCCCTGACACTAACAGTCAGCTATGGGTCGCTGGCTCTGAGACTAACAGTCAGCTATGGGTCGCTGACGACTGCAACTCATTGCTGCTCGGCATCTTGACCCCTGCCATAAATATGATCACATTTCTTCATTCTTGTACATTGATTTCCGCTAAGAAAACACCATAACAGGACAGCCATCGTATATACGACTCACCATTCACCATCTTGGTGACGTACTTAAGGTTATACATGTTGTATAAATGTGTCTTTCGTCTAATGGTCCAGTGCATCTGACTTCTACGTCCGTTTTAAATCAGTTTAATGTCACATGTGTGTGACTTTGATCAACAGATCCGAATGCTTCAAGTGTGAGCCGTGTCACTAACCGCGTCACCATACATCACCGTGTCACATTTTATAGCTGAGCTGAAAATCTGCGTCTTTGCGCACAGGACTCCATCTTTCGGGAAAACACATCAGCTTTCGACCCGGCCAACCAGGTTTAGGCTCGGCCCACCCACTTTTGAACCTGCGAACCTGCTTCGGCTCGGTCCACCAGCTTCGGCTCAGCACACCAGCTTTCGGCGCAGCCCACCATCTTTCGGCTCGGTCCATCAGCTTCTGCTTGGCAAACCAGCTTTCGGCTCGGTACACCCGCTTTCGGATCGGCCCACCAGCTTTCGGTTCAGCCCACCAGCTTTCGGCTCAGCCCACCATCATTTGACTTGGTACACCAGCTTTCGGCGCGACCAACCATCTTTCGGCGCGACCAACCATCTTTCGGCTCGGTTCACCAGCTTTCGGCTCGGCACACCAGCTTTCGACTCGACCCAACCAGCTTTTGACTAGGCCCACCAGCTCTCGGATTGGCACGCCAGTTTTCGACCAAAAACACCAGCGTTTGGTCCTTACACCCTTTTTCGAAACATCTTTATATTTGGGGTGTTTTTGTCTAGCCTTGGACTGTTCCTATCTTACCCGCGTGGCTATAAGTGGTTTTGGGTCCAGTTTAGTTCTCCTAAATGTATTATCCTGCCACGGTAAACGGTCTCATCTACAAGGGTTGTTTCAGCCCCCCCCCTCCCTCCCCCACCAGCTTTTGATACGTCAGCATCTCATCTGCAGGACAGCAGATGGTTTTAGTACAGTTTAGCCCTGCAGGTTGACCAGCGCATCTACCAGAACTCCATTTGGCTTTTGTGCTCCAGAGGCTCACCTGCTGCTCCTTCTCATCTTGTTGAAAACTTAAGTGGTTTCTTTAAGAATTCGGCTACAAGCTGAAGTCGTTAACATGGTTGGTTTCTTTAAGAATTCGGCTACAAGCTGAAGTCGTTAACATGGTTGGTTTCTTTAAGAATTCGGCTACAAGCTGAAGTCGTTAACATGGTTGGTTTCTTTAAGAATTCGGCTACAAGCTGAAGTCGTTAACATGGTTGGTTTCTTTAAGAATTCCGCTACAAGATGTAGTCGTTAACATGGTTGGTTTCTTTAATAATTCCGCTACAAGATGTAGTCGTTAACATGATTGGTTTCTTTAAGAATTCCGCTACAAGATGTAGTCGTTAACATGGTTGGTTTCTTTAAGAATTCCGCTACAAGATGTAGTCGTTAACATGGTTGGTTTCTTTAAGAATTCTGCTACAAGATGTAGTCGTTAACATGGTTGGTTTCTTTAAGAATTCCGCTACAAGATGTAGTCGTTAACATGGTTGGTTTCTTTAAGAATTCTGCTACAAGATGTAGTCGTTAACATGGTTGGTTTCTTTAATAATTCCGCTACAAGATGTAGTCGTTAACATGGTTGGTTTCTTTAAGAATTCCGCTACAAGATGTAGTCGTTAACATGGTTGGTTTCTTTAAGAATTCCGCTACAAGATGTAGTCGTTAACATGGTTGGTTTCTTTAATAATTCCGCTACAAGATGTAGTCGTTAACATGGTTGGTTTCTTTAAGAATTCGGCTACAAGCTGAAGTCGTTAACATGGTTGGTTTCTTTAAGAATTCGGCTACAAGCTGAAGTCGTTAACATGGTTGGTTTCTTTAAGAATTCGGCTACAAGATGTAGTCGTTAACATGGTTGGTTTCTTTAAGAATTCCGCTACAAGATGTAGTCGTTAACATGGTTGGTTTCTTTAAGAATTCGGCTACAAGATGTAGTCGTTAACATGGTTGGTTTCTTTAATAATTCCGCTACAAGATGTAGTCGTTAACATGGTTCATTTCTTTAAGAATTCCGCTACAAGTGGTAGTCGTTAACATGGTTGGTTTCTTTAAGAATTCCGCTACAAGATGTAGTCGTTAACATGGTTGGTTTCTTTAAGAATTCCGCTACAAGATGTAGTCGTTAACATGGTTGGTTTCTTTAAGAATTCCGCTACAAGATGTAGTCGTTAACATGGTAGGTTTCTTTTAGAATTCCGCTACAAGATGTAGTCGTTAACATGGTTGGTTTCTTTAAGAATTCCGCTACAAGATGTAGTCGTTAACATGGGTGGTTTCTTTAAGGATATGGCTACAAGACGAAGTCGTTAGCATCATGCTGATTTCGTTTTATGTGCGTAGCTTAAGACATGGTGACAGAGATATCTGGGTAACGATACATCTTAGCATCCCTAACACACTTTATGTAGCTTTGGTTTTTGTTCTAAAACCACCGTTAACAGGTTTTCCCCATATCGTTGTATGAGCATGTTGGATTTAACACCGATGAATACAGTAGGCTTGTCTCGGGAGACGCCTCGCAGTGTGTAGGTTTTCATTCCACAGGTCGATAAAAATAGAGGAAATGAAGAGTAAAATCAGCCTCCTGAAAACATACTGATGTGATGAGGACCCCCCATCTCTCATCATGACCCCTCCCCCACTTTTCATCAGGACCCCCACCTCTTATTAGGACCCCAATCTCTTATCAGAACCTCACCTCTCATCATGACCCCCACCTCTTATTAGGACCCCAATCTCTTATCAGGGCCCTCCCACCCCAACCTTTCATCAGGAACTCACCCTACCGCCACCTCTCATCAGGACCCCGACCCTACCCATAACTCCGAACCTCTCATCAGGACCCCCATCTCTCATCAGGACCCCCATCACTCATCAGGGCCCCCCACCTCTCACCAGGAGCCCCCCCCCCCCCCGACCTGTCATCAGGACCCGCACCTCTCATCAGGGCCCCCACTTCTCATCAGGACCCCCACCTCTCATCACGACCCCCACCTCTCATCAGGACCCCCATCTCTCATCAAGACCCCCACCTCTCACCAGGACACCCCCCACCCATCTCTCATTAGGACACCCACCTCTCACCAGAACACACCCCCCCCACCTCTCATCAGGACCCCGACCTCTCATTAAGACCCCACCTTTCATCAGGACCCCCACCTCTAATCACGACCTCCACCTCTCATCAGGAACCCTCTAACCTCTAATCAGGACCCCCAGCTCTCATCACGACCCCCAGCTCTCATTACGACCCCCCACCTCTCATCAGGACTCCCACCTCTAATCACGACCTCCACCTCTCATCAGGACCCCTCTAACCTCTAATCAGGACCCCCACCTCTCATCACGACCCCCAGCTCTCATCACGACCCCCACCTCTCATCAGGACCCCCACCTTTCGTTATGTACCGACACTGTAATACCAATATCGTCAAGTGTGCTGAAAATCATCACATTGCAGCACAGCCAGGATAATCCAGGTTCTCCTTCCTAAATGCACCCGGGATATACAAATAGCCAGTGTACCCCGACACGTCGCTAAGAGTGAAACTAACTTATTAGGTGTGGCGTACACGAACAGCAGCAAGAAAACTTTTGAACATACTAGTATTCAAACTTGTGTCCCTCTAGCTAGAAGACAGGTATTCTACCCACTCGGCCACCCACTTTAATCTGATGTTTATCCATTGCATGACATTTCTTTCAATCCTAATCTGCATTGTTTTCTCTTCGTTTTTTTGCTGACTTAACGTCTCATGAAAACTATTCTTTAATTTAGTTTTTTACAATATGTAGTTACTGATTACATCAAAATTGGCAAAGACGTTTCATTAAAAAAATAAAAAATGTCATCAGTTACAACAACAAACAACCGACATAGAGAGCTTATGCTAAATAAATATTCCGCATCTCGGATATTCGATCAATCAGAAAATTCTCATGAGATAACTCTGGTTGGACTAAACACAGATCACGGAGTGCTGCAACTTTACCGCTAATGATCGAAATTATTCCTCTCTTTTTCTATCTCTCTCTCTTGCTCTCTCTCTCTCTCTCTCTCTCTCTCTCTCTCTCTCTCTCTCTCTCTGTTCAGTGTCAATAATGACATTCTGTTTACTTACCTTTTTCAACTTTTCCTCCTACTTTCATTTATATAATAGGTCTAACGGTCGTGGCTTGTTGCTTTTCCTTCTCATTGTACATTGCTCCAATTTCCCTTCTCCTTCATGTTGTGTCTCTAACTTTTATTCTCCTTCATGTTGTGTCTCTAACTTTTATTCTCCTTCATGTTGTGTCTCTAACTTTTATTCCCCTTCATGTTGCACCTCCAATGTCCCTTCCCCTTCACGTTGCACCTCCAATGTCCCGTCCCCTTCATGTTGCACCTCCAATGTCCCTTCCCCTTCATGTTGCACCTCCAATGTCCCGTCCCCTTCATGTTGCACCTCCAATGTCCCGTCCCCTTCATGTTGCACCTCCAATGTCCCTTCCCCTTCATGTTGCACCTCCAATGTCCCGTCCCCTTCATGTTGCACCTCCAATGTCCCTTCCCCTTCACGTTGCACCTCCAATGTCCCGTCCCCTTCATGTTGCACCTCCAATGTCCCTTCCCCTTCATGTTGCACCTCCAATGTCCCGTCCCCTTCATGTTGCACCTCCAATGTCCCTTCCCCTTCATGTTATACCTCCAACTTCCAATCTTTTTTATGTTGTACCTTCAATTCCCTTCTCTTGTACCTGTATTTCTCTATCTGTTTTCTTTTCCTTATCCTATCACTATTAATATTTTAGTTTCTTCGACCTTTTCCTCATAGTTTCTTATCCAACTCTACTTTCTCAACATCGTCGTTTCTCCTTCTTTTTTTTCAATTTTTCTTTAATGTGTTTGCCTCACTAGTTTCTACTGGCGGAGGCTCGCCTATTCCACACCAGACCGTAGTCAATTGGGCGATATTAAGACGCATAAACTAGTGCTTGGATGTATGTGTGCGTCTGTATGTACCTATGCTAGGTTTGTGCGCTTTCAGAAGGCAGCCCAATCAAAGTGCAATGGAAGGGCCTCATCCTGAGGGCGCGTGTGAAATTTGTGCAAGAGTGTGACTGTAGGACAGAGTAAAATGAAACAGAGTGAGGTAAGAAGAGAGAGGAAGAGGAGAATGAGTCGAGAGGCCCAGCCCAGAAGAGAGCTCTGAAACCAGAGTTTCTCCTTCTTTCAGTTTCGTTCCATCATACCCCCTCATTTCTGTTCCATTTTCTCTACTCCTTCCTCTACTTGTTCTCCATTCATCTTCTGGCCCATTTCTCCATTATCTCTACTTTTCCTCTACTTGTTCTCCATTCATCTTCTATCACATTCCTCTACTTGTTCTCCATTATCTCTAATCTTCCCCTACTTGTTTTCCATTATCTCTACTCCTCCCTCTACTTGTTCTCCCATTCATCTTCTGGCCCATTTCACCATTATCTCTACTTTTCCTCTACTTGTTCTCCATTCATCTTCTATCTAATTCCTCTACAATTCCCTTTCCAATTTTTTTCATTATTCATTTTTAATTATATTGTTTCGTCAGCATCTCTTCTCCTTATATTTTCCCATCAACATCTCTCCCTTCCACTAAATTGCTTCCGAATGATTTATCATAATTCTACAAGTTTTTTCAAAACAGTCTCTTCTTCTTCAACCTTTTTCCTATCTATCCTCTTCATTTTACTTTCTCTCCATCTTTTTCCCTCTTTCTACTATCACTCCGACGTCTTTTCCCTCTTTCTACTTTCACTCCCAACATCTTTTTTCATCCTTCATCTTTCTGTCCAATATTGTTTTCTTACTTCAATTGTGTTCTACGTCATAGTTTCACATTCTACGTTTTCTCTATTTGACATTTCCTTGCGACATCATCCATGAACTCTCTGCCTAACGACTGGTCTCAGCAAAGGCTCTTCCTTGAAGCTGCGCCTATATAGATCCGGTGTAATTGCAATCCTTTTGTACGGCTCCGAGACCTGGACGGATTTACAGGAAGGTCGGAAGCGGCTCTAGGGCTTCCTCGTGAGCAACCATCATCGTTTTCGCTGGCTAGATCTAGTTACTTAACGTGGGTGTCTCCCGGTGGACACAACCAGATATAATTTCAGCAAGACTGGATCGGCGTCGCCTCTTTTCATTATCCCATGCTGCTCTCCTCTCTCGTGACGTTTTGGTTCCACAACTGTCCCTGGACATAAAAGCTGGGAAAAGATCGCACCCCCGTCCTCATGGATTCGTCCACGAGGCCACCCGCGCAACACCTGAACGAGACACACTCCGTCTACCGAGAATGTTGCCAGGGACTCAACCAGTCAGGGCAGCGGACCCTGGTTACCTAGCCAGATTACTTGACTGCCGTCAACCAGTCATGGCAACGGACCCTGGTTACCCAGCCGGACTACTTAACCTGACTGGATTTGCCTTATCTTTTCTACAGATCATGTCGGTGGTTTTTCTCAGCATGACCACTTCTCCACGTACAGACAGGAATTGACAAAACTACTGTACTGCAAAATTACCTTATTGGAACCCTTTACAAACAGATACACCATGGTCACCCTCGTTCATACACTAGCTAATACGTCCTGATATCGTCCAAAAGACTACTATCTGCAGTGGAAAGAATCGTGCCTTAGTCAGAAGAATCCAGAAAGGCAAACATTTAATCGAACAAAAAATTCTACTTGAACCCACTGTTTGATCTGGTTACTTAAGACGGATTAGGAAATATTTGTTTAGTCAGAGAGTGATAAATGTTTGGAATGCATTGCTATGGGAGGTAATGGAGGCAGGGACAGTTAATGTACTTAAGAATAAATTGGATGCGCTTTGCTTTTAGAGCAAGGTGATGGAAATGAAACTGGTTGTATACTTCTCTGCAGAGTCTTCTAAGCCAGTATAAAGACGTTAAGTTAAGTTAACCTCTTATTTGCATATCATGTTCTGTCCTGGCCAACTGCAAGGTCGGGATCTAGATGCTGAGCAGTGTATGAGATGTAGTGGTCAGCCACCTATAACGGATTGCTGACATTAACTCCAGCAAACCAGAGCTACCAAGACCCTTCTACACCGCCAAGCGATGATCCTGGATAACATGCTGCAACAGAGCGGACTATTGAGAAGGGATCAAGAAGGAAAGCTAATCCAGTACCCAACAATGCATGCTGAAGTCGCATGTGTCGGATCACAAAGGTGCAAATACCGCAGTCCAACTGTAAACTACGACGCAACACATTCTGTTCTTCGGACAACATCTTGCTACTTGCAAAGCCCTTTTCGGGAATTGGTAAGATTCAGAACAAATTGAGAAGAAGGAGAGGAAGAAGAAGAAGAGAAGTGTTAGAAAAAGAAGAAGAAGAAGAGAATGCGTGAATTGTTCCCTTTCTATGAGGTGAAAACCGTCTTTACCGAAAACCTTACGTCACAATTATTCTCTGGTTTTTGAATATACATGTAAGTTTCAAATTATTTTATATCATTGTGTCCCGCGACAAAGGGACAGAGTTCTATCCCCAATTGTGTAATGCTCCAGTCTACCCAGCTGTAAATTGAGCTCTTCACTTACAGTTATTTATGGCAAGGTCACAATGAAGTGAATTAGTTACACCTCAACACCAGCATCATCCACTTTCGTTTTATTTTAGATAGCTGAGACGTAGCCCGATGGAGAATTTAGCACTTTATCCACGATGTTCATATCTGCTACATGGCTACTTTGACCTTTTTCACATGTAATAATACCCAGTTTACATAGCTGTCAACGGATACCTGACTCGTGATTAGGAAAGGAATAAACAACGATAAAGGGAATTGCCCACCCCCACCTGTGGCTTAGTATCGTGAAGTCGTTAACATTTCATTTCTGACCAGCAGCGGTTAAGTCTTCTGAATGGCACCTTTACATTAAAAAACAAACTTTCTTAATTGATTATGTAACTTCACGTTATTAGCCATTGCACATGTTGTGTTTGCTGGCAATGCTTTGTTCTGACTGACGAAGACTTTCCTCTGGAACGCCGAACATAATTAATTGGCTACTCTAGGGTAAAAATGACATTTATACCATCTTGTCTCCCACTTACGTGGATCAGTTGTGGTGTTTGTTCAAGACACCATTAAGCTCAATACAAATCCTGGACAGTATCGATGTTTGCATAAGTTTCGCTCGAATATTGACACGAATCGAGTCTTTGAAACGACGAGCAACGCTGATCTGTGGGTACGAGACAACAATATTTTTATTTGTTTATTTTTTGGTCTTTTTAAAGTTAGGTTTCCCTTGACAAGCCGCTGTCATTTATCGATTCCGTTCTTGCAACCGCCCGCTTTATAGACATTGATTTTTTTTTTGTCTGTCTAATGGAATTTCGTTAAAGTGGGGGAGAAAAAATATGTGAAACGTTGGAATAGGTGGGGGTTTGTCGGTTAGCGTTGGAAGTGGCAGGGTGGGATGATTAGAGGGGAGGGGGTGTCCGAGTGCCGGACTTAGGATGATAACCAGGAGAAGGAGAGAAGGACAGGGGAGAGATTGACAGAGGAGTTATATATATTAGTGAGAAAGAAAGATAGAGGTGGAGAGTAGGAGAGAGGAGGTAAGTGAAAGGTAGACAGAATAGGGAAAACATGCAGTTCATGATAGAGAGAGATGATGGGGACAGACAGGTAGAGATTGAGAGAGAGGTTGAGAGTGGGAGGGAGAGGATAAGTGAAAGGAAGACAAAGAATGGAAAACATGCAGAGAGTGGCAGACAGAGAGGATGGGGGTACACATGCAAAGAGAGAGAGAGAGAGAGAGAAAGAAAGATGTATAAATAAAGGAGAGAGACATGCAGATAAAGACATAGAAGAGGTAAACAGGAAGAGAGACGGTGAGAGAAAGAGGACAGAGGGATGGAAATACATAATGAGAGAAAGAGAGACAAAGAGAAATCGAACAGAGAGAGGCAGTAGAGATATACACACGGCGAAAAGCAGACAGGCAATAAAAGAGAGACAGAGAACATTAGAAAGAAAGAGATAGAAAGAGAGAAAGCGAGAGTGCCAGCAATCTTCTGGAAAGAGTAAACACCAATTCTCAAACAAATAAACAAGCCTGCAGACTGACAGCATGCTCGCTCGTCATGCCATGACAAGTGGACGGATGATTGTTGGGTACCGGCAGTTTGCCTGGCCAGAAATCTGGATAATGGAGAGGTTTCATCAGAGGCCCAGTAAACACGGTAATCCTACCCGGCTTCGAGGAAGGGTAAATAGCTTTCTTAACCAATGACGGGTTGTTTAAGCATCCGACTAGCTTTGTAGTGGTAGGGTGGACAGAACGGTGGTTTTGTCTATCGTGTCAATGGAGCTGGGTTTAATTCTCGCTATTGGCAAATTCTAGCAAACCCGGCTGAATATTGGTACCTTACTGTACGAGGGAAATGCTGCAGCTGCAATTAGCTGTTAGAGTCCAGTGGTTTACCACCTTTTATTTTGCGTCCGTATTATTTCTCTATTAAACAGGGCGATTTGCGTTGCACAATGTTTTTATTTTGCGCCCAGTGTAGGCTCAGTGCGAGGAGCGCGTGGCCGAATGGATTCGAGGCCTGTCTGCCGACAAAGAGGGCAGCGGTTCGAATCCCCGGTATGACATATGTTGTTTTTCTGTTGGTGGTGAAATAAACAAACATATCCAGCACACGACGTGCGACAGTAGTGGCGAAGCAGCCTGTAGTCCTCAGTCTTCAAAACCCCTAGACTACCCCAGCAATGAGAAAGATGTCGTATGGCAGGCCGTGTACATCCGACTTCGACTATGCATTTTAAGTAAACCTCTCCTTCTTCCTGTATTTTCTAAGGGGTTGCTTCCCCGGAGTAACGCCCGATGCTGTGATGGGGAGCGAACCCAGCACCTTCGGCTTGTGAGCCGTGTCACTTAACCACTAGCCTACGCCGTCCCCATGTTTTGTTTGATCTGAGTAGTCCTCTTCAGGGCCGTGTTAGCGAAACACAATACTGCAGCCGTAGATCTAGGCTATATTGTTGTGTAATGCCCACTGAGTAAATTTACTCTTTTGCGCGCACTGAAAATGGCGTTAGGTGGGGGGTTGTAGTAGCTTTTCATCCCGAGCGTGCTGACGAAGGTGGATCGCGATCATCTAGGCGGTTGTGATATCTTTGACTTCATCTGCGTGGATCTCATATCTCGTCAGCCAGACTCCCTTAAAACAGCCTGCTTCCAGGTAACGCCTCATGGAAGAGAGATGGTGGTCAGTATATTGTTCCTGACTCTGACGCAACGTCCTTATCAGTATGTTGTGCCAGACCGGACTAGAGTCTCAGCTCCCCTGATCAGTATGTTGTGCCAGACCGGACTAGAGTCTCAGCTCCCCTGATCAGTATGTTGTGCCAGACCGGACTAGAGTCTCAGCTCCCCTGATCAGTATGTTGTGCCAGACCGGACTAGAGTCTCAGCTCCCCTGATCAGTATGTTGTGCCTGACCGTACTAGAGTCTCAGCTCCCCTGATCAGTATGTTGTGCCAGACCAGACTAGATTCTCAGCTCCCCTGATCAGTATGTTGTGCCAGGCCGGACTAGAGTCTCAGCTTCCCTGATCAGTATGTTGTGCCAGACTGGACTAGAGTCTCAGCTCCCCTGATCAGTATGTTGTGCCAGACCGGACTAGAGTCTCAGCTCCCTTGATCAGTATGTTGTGCCAGACCGGACTAGAGTCTCAGCTCTCCGGGATCAGTATGTTGTGCCAGACCGGACTAGAGTCTCAGCTCCTCTGATCAGTATGTTGTGCCAGACCGGACTAGAGTCTCAGCTCCTTTGATCAGTATATTGTGCCTGACCAGACTAGAGTCTCAGCTCCCCTGATCAGTATATTGTGCCTGACCAGACTAGAGTCTCAGCTCCCCGTCGACTTTAATTTAACCAAAATGAGTGCATGCGTTGGAAAAGAACTTAAAGTAAGGTTATTTCGTATCCAACACTGCTGTTGGGGATGAAGTGTTTTGAGACTTCATTATACGAGGCCACATCTTATTCATTGATAATGAGGACGGATGGACACACTCTTTCCTCGCTATCTTTTCTTCAGTAACAATAAGCCAAATATTCTTTTACAGCTGGGTCGACTGGAGCGTGCCGGTAGCGAGAGTTGAATTATGTACTTTCGCTGTGAACACCGAAACGAGCTGACCTTACTCTAAAGAAGACACATTTCTAACAACCAACAGCACCACCATCAAGGAAGAGGCGGCGACAGGGACGGAAAATAGTCCACCCGCCTTAGACTGAGATCTATTACAATGGTAAGGTAACGCTAGTCTCATTGTAGATACTGCTGTCGGGAATCAAGTGTTAGATATTTCATTGTATAGTTTTAGCAGTATTACTCCACCTATACCTCTACTGGGGCGGATGCCTTGTGCAGGTCCCAGATCTGTGTGAGCTGGATGTAGCCGGTAGAAGGATTTCCTGCTTTGCGGGATAAGCTCGATCAGCGTATCACTGCGCTGCGTTGGGACAGACGGTGGTTAACCGATGTGCGAGTCAATCTTAACAGAAACAAACACTAGAACAAAGTAGATCCGCAGTCTGTTATGCGCTATCTATGCTGCTCCTAACAAAACACCTGACCATGGCCTGTGTTATGCCATGTTACGCAGATAGTCGCTTTTTAATCCATGCTCTCTGTGGAGCAGTGGTGCCAATCTTGTCCTTGTCGTACACAAAAAGTCACCAGTGGAGCAGTCGGGTACAATTCTGCATTTCCCCCCAAAACTGTAAGCCAATTACTCATTGACAGCTGAGTCGTCTGCAGAGTACTTGTAGCGGGGAGTCTCTAACGTATCCCCGGGCGCTTTTAGTGGTCAGTCCCAGCCTTTCCGATCCCCAGGATTAAGAATTTTCACATTTGTTTTCCCTGTGTCAGGAAGTGACATGTTTTCGTGAGGGTCGATGATGCAGAATGTTGGTGGTTGTTTCTGCAATTGTGTTGTTTGCCCATTGTAATCGACCAGGACTACCTTGTGATCATTCACTGTTCGCATGAGTTCGAAGATGGCTAAATAAACCTGAATTGTTTGTTGCTCTTAGCACAGGGAAACAGGACATCTCCTACCATCGATGTTGAAGAAGGATTGATGTGAACAGACTTGATGACCGATCGTTTCTGGATAACCTCGTCTATTCTTGCTACTTCATGTCTCTGAACACTCTCGGCAGTAGTGATTTGCCTGTCTGTACGATTTGTAGTGATTCTTTCCCAGTCATCATGGTCAATACCGCACTGCATATGTGATTTCTTAAGTGTGTTTTTGTACCCTCTTCGGCTGCCCATCGCTTGCTCTCTTGAAATTTTGCAGTTCACGATAGTTCTCCAATTATGACAATTTATGGCAATCCAGAAGATGGCGTTTGACTATTTCCTCTTGTCCGCTGCAATGCCTTTAGTATGGTGTATGTACTGTGTGCAGTCACTCATTCACTTTCTCTGTTTTTCTCTCTCTCTCTCTCTCTCTCTCTCTCTCTCTCTCTCTCTGTATCTCTGTCACTCTTCGTGGTCATTCGTCACCAAAAATATTGCGGATAAGAAGGAACTCTCCAGTTTGATCAGTTCGCCGGTACTCTCTGCAGTTTATGCACTCTTCCTGAAGAAGATCAACTAGCGAAAATGATGATGAGGAGGAAGAAGACGTGAAGATAAAAGAAGAAGAAGATCGCGATGGTTGAAAAAGTAGAAGAAGTGAAGATAAATGAAGAAAAAGATGGCGATGATGAAAAAGAGGAAGAAGAATAAGAAGATGAAAAAGAAGAATAGGAAGATAAAGAAGAAGTAGAAAAAGATGATGATGATGATGATGATGACAACGAAGAAGAAGAGAAATCCAACGTTATCTTACACAAAGCGTTATGTTAATGTTATGGACAAACACAACTTTTACATCTGGTATAGATTTATTTACCTTCTTTGTCGCTCTTATATGTCACGCAAGCCTCCGTACGATCACAGTGCTGGCCACCTCCCAAGAAGTATGTACCAAGGAAGCTAGGCACGGCTTGTAGATGCGGCTCTTGTGACAATTCGTTGTACATTGTGATGGTGCTAGTTATATGCACAGACAGCTTTAGTGGCTTTTCCCAAAACGCTGATTGCTAAAGCTGAAAGGTAAATGTGCTACTCTCAAGCAACGACAGCGCAAAAAGGGTGATGGTTTTTATTCCCACACGTTTCAAGCGTCTTTAGGTCCCAAGGAAAGTGAGATAAGCGTCAAGTCATATTGGAGATTGACGATAACCATGGAGAATTTGTGTACACTCTGATGGCGTAAAAGAACTTTTGGAAGTTGAAAATCGATAAGTTTGCCGATGTCCGAGCAAAGTTCTAAATTGTTATAAAATTTCTACCCAATAGGTAATCTGCTTTTCCACTGGCCTAGTAGGCCGCAGATAGTAAACATTGAAGATTAAAGATCGACTGCTTGTCAGAAGGGTTTACTTGCCTGTTTGAATACCAGGATTCCAAGCGTGGCCGGTTGCAGTGGTTCTATCTGTCATCACAGTGTCCCGCTCAGCTTTTAACTTTTTCATTACATTTTGTCCAGGCGGATCTTTTGGAAATATATGGCCATCAGTATCGATGACACCTTACAGGAAACGTGCGCCACAGGACGAGTGTAGATGACACCTTACAGGAAACATGCGCCATAAAACAACGAGTGTAGATGACACCTTACAGGAAACATGCGCCATAAAACAACGAGTGTAGATGACACCTTACAGGAAACATGCGCCATAAAACAACGAGTGTAGATGACACCTTACAGGAAACATGCGCCATAAAACAACGAGTGTAGATGACACTTTACAGGAAACATGCGCCATAAAACAACGAGTGTAGATGACACCTTACAGGAAACATGCGCCATAAAACAACGAGTGTAGATGACACCTTACAGGAAACATGCGCCATAAAACAACGAGTGTAGATGACACCTTCCAGGAAACATGCGCCATAAAACAACGAGTGTAGATGACACCTTACAGGAAACATGCGCCATAAAACAACGAGTGTAGATGACACCTTCCAGGAAACATGCGCCATAAAACAACGAGTGTAGATTACACCTTACAGGAAACGTGCGCCACAGGACGAGTGCAGATGACACCTTGCAGGAAACATGCGCCACAGGACGAGTGTAGGTGACACCTTGCAGGAAACATGTGCCATAAAACAACGAGTGTAGATGACACCTTGCAGGAAACATTCGCCATAAAACAACGAGTGTAGATGACACCTTGCAGGAAACATGCGCCATAAAACAACGAGTGTAGATGACACCTTATGTGAAACATGCGCCATAGGACAATGAGTGTCGATGGCACCTTACATGAAACATGCGCCATAAGACGAGTGTAGATGACATCTTACATGAAACTTGCACCATGTGACAACTTGTGTAGATGACACCTTACGTGAAACATGCGCCATAGGAAAACATATATAGATGATACATTATAGGTCTTAGTCTTAGGTTATTGAGTAATCGCTAACGCGTATCGATGACAGCTTACAAAAAACATGCGCCTTAGGACAACGAGTGTAGATGATACATTATTAGAGAAATGCGCCATAGGACAACGAGTGTAGATGATGCATTATTAGAGAAATGCGCCATAGGACAACGAGTGTAGATGATACATTATTAGAGAAATGCGGCATAGGACAACGAGTGTAGATGATACATTATTAGAGAAATGCGCCATAGGACAACGAGTGTAGATGATACATTATTAGAGAAATGCGCCATAGGACAACGAGTGCATATTGCTCCTTACGGGAGATGTGCTCCATAGCTCGGGATGTGAGGAAAGCTACTGCAACTCTCCACTTAACGTCCTCTTCAGGGCGCACAAAAGAGTAACCTACTCACCGTAGGCATTCGCAAACAACAACATAGCTGTGTCTTCGATAGCTGTGTGTATTATTTGACGGTGTTGGACCACCATACACCCTTGCTTATTCAAGTCATACTTGACATATTACACTGCGCCAGTCCTTTCCACCTCATACATTACTCAAGCAGCAATACCTGCATGTCGACAAGAGGGTAAGTGGGCTGCGTGAGACCAGAGGGTGGTGTTAAAGGTCACCGGCATGGATCAGACGGGAGGGCGTTGAAAGAACGATGTCGTTAAAGAAACAACTAGGTGGATATATCGTAGCTCTTAAACGAAGACAAGCAGCGTTGAGTTACCTGAGCGTATTAGGTTAGGGCGTTAAGGTTTGTCTGACAAGCGCGTACCCCCGGTCAAGTCCTGTTTGCGTCACTGTTTTGGTATCACGCATACGCACGTATGTTGCCACAGGCAAGGTTTCTAAAATTATTGCAAACTGACACTGGAATTTTGATATCTAGATGACCTATTAACATGATACTGACACTTGAATGTTGATATCTACATGACCTATTAACATGAAACTGACACTTTATTGTTGATATTCGCATGATCTAATAACATGAAACTGATTGTTCATTTTGAAATTTAAAAAAAGGTTTTTCTTTTGTTGTGTAGTCCTACGTTAGGATATTTAATTTAATCTTTTTTAAACCACCAGAGAAATTTTCCTCACACAGACACACACACACACGCACACACATATATACTCACATATACACACACACCAACACACACACACACACACATATATATATATATATATATTTGTCACCAATGTCACGTATACACACACATCTTACAAGTAACCATCTTCGAACTGTAGTTAAATCCAACAAACATGGACTCAATAGTACAGCTCTCCTGTTGCAAAATAGCAGTGCTCAGCTACATACGGCTCGTAAAACGGCTGCAACCATCGAAGACTTGCACTGTGAGTGTCTTTCACATCCGTCATACTCACCAAACCTCGCCTCAAGGGATTGCACGTCTCTAGGCCACTGAAAGTGGCGATGGGAGGAACGACTTTCAAGTTCAATGAAGAGGTTCAGTAGGCTGTGCATGAATGGCTACACGCGCGATCAGAAGACTTTTTTTCTGAATAAATCCATGCAGTTTGTAGGCTCTGGTTGACATATCTAAGGCAATGAAGCATACATCGGAATGTAGCATAAATGGATCATACATCGGAATGGAGCATAAATGAAGCATACATCGGAATGGAGCATAAATAGAGCACACATCGGAATGGAGCATAAATGGAGCACACATCGGAATGGAGCATAAATTGAACATACATCGGAATATGACACAGTTTGTTCTTAATTAATGTTGAAGAAAACAAGTATATATATTAGAAAAAAAATACATTTTTCAGTAAACGCTTGTTATTTATACTATGATAATACATGTCGCATCTGAAGTTGAGAGACAAAAGCAGTCCTGTGGTCAGATACGCACTCTTTTTGGATATACGCCAGAAAGAATGCGACTGAAATCAAGGACACGTTTTCTGCGGACAGTACAACCCTCAGAACAGAGTCCTGTGAGAAACCGCATAGAAAAGTTGCACCAAAAGAACGGCATAGATTAGATGGAGATCAAAGAAGAACCTGCACCAGGACATGATTTGCCAAATACTACGCGGAGATCCCTGAACAGGTTAAGATCAGGGGGGTCCAGATGTGGGTCTAGCCTGAAAGAGTAGAGAAATGCAGACGATGAATATTGTGAATGTGGGTCCATCCAGGAACACCTGATTATATGTCCCAGTATGCAGGACTTATGTACAGCGGAGAACTTGATAGTGGCAAATGAAGGAGCACTGACGGTGGCTGGTTTTTGGGCGTAGACTATGTGAGGCTGCCGAACATAGAAAGTAAGTTAGTATCTATTCTAAAACATGTTCTTGGTTGTTGGACTTCACGGACAAATCCGGTACAAGCTTCGATCCACCATATTCTGAAACTACAGTGTCGATAAGTCACGAGGACTATGAGTTACGGCAATTTAACATACACATACACAAATTATAGTGAATATAAAGGAACTAAGTTTTTCGGAAAGCTTTTGAATGACCTATCCAATATCCACCACAATTTGATAGATTAACAGGTCCCACTAGTAGAGTATATGTACACAATGTCCATTCTTGAGGTTATCGTGAAGTTGGTTAAATATGGATAAATAGGAGAACACGCGTGCGACGCGCATCCGGACAAATTCATGTCAAATTAAATAACGGGATCAAGATGTTGAGCAGCGCATGAGCTGCTGTAGTCAGCGACCCATAGCTGACTGCTAGCGTCAGGGCCAGCGAACCAGCGCTGCCAAGACTCTTCTACACCTCCACGCGATGATCCTGGATAACAGGCTACAACAGGGTAGACTGGCTAAGGAAAAGGGATCGAAGAGGGAATGCTAACACGGTACTAAAAAATGCTTGCTGAAGTCGGATGTGTTGGATCGAAGGGTGCAACTATCGCAGTCAAGCTGTAAACTACGACACAACGCATTCCGTTTTCTGGACTACATTCTGCTACTTAAGCCCTTTTCAGGGTTTAGTAGCGGGAGATTGAGAACGAACAAAGCCAAGCCAAGCCAAATTAAATAACAATTTTTAAAACATGTAATAGTTTTCAATGAAAGCCCCCTTCCTGCTTGGACTCGCCCAGTAAGAGCTAATCCACACGACGGCAATAGCTACTGCGCGTGGTACTAACCATTGAAGCTAATAAATGAACATAGGATAAGAGGAATGAGGCGACGATGCTGCAGGAAGTGAGAGCTAGTTGGACATAGATGGCTACTTGCGTCAGGGTCAGCGAACTAGAGCTTACGAAGACATTATTCCGTCAACAAGTGGGTGCCCTGGAAACAGAATGCACATTTGTATGCTGGCTAGAATAATAGGGATTGAAGAGAGATGGAAAACATGATCCCAGAAATGTCTTGCTGAAACTGGATGTGCCGGGCTGAATGACGCAGACATCGCAGCTCGCTGGAAACATAACGTCTTTTTTAGGATAATGAAGGTGAAAACGACTGAAAAAAAAGAAAATGTAGGAGAAGAAAAAGAAACAGAAGAAGAAGAAGAAGAAAAAGAAGAAGACATAGAAAAAGAAGATGAAGAAGAAAGAAAAAAGAAAGAAAAAGATAAGGAAAAGGATGAAGAAGAGAGATTTTTTTGAAGAAAGAAGAAGTAATAGTAGAAGAAGAAGAATAAGAAAAATAAAGAATAAACAAACAAGAACAAGGAGTAGGCGAAAAGCAGTAGTAGCAGAGAAAGAACCTCGCCAGGTGAAACAGACTGACCAAGACCACACATCACATCAGGTGAACCATACTGACTATGATCACACCGCCAGGTGAAACAGACTGACCAAGACCACACATCACATCAGGTGAACCATACTGACTATGATCACACCGCCAGGTGAAACAGACTGACCAAGACCACACATCACATCAGGTGAACCATACTGACTATGATCACACCGCCAGGTGAAACAGACTGACCAAGACCACACATCACATCAGGTGAACCATACTGACTATGATCACACCGCCAGGTGAAACAGACTGACCAAGACCACACATCACATCAGGTGAACCATACTGACTATGATCACACCGCCAGGTGAAACAGACTGACCAAGACCACACATCACATCAGGTGAACCATACTGACTATGATCACACCGCCAGGTGAAACAGAGTGACCAAGACCACACATCACATCAGGTGAACCATACTGACTATGATCACACCGCCAGGTGAAACAGACTGACCAAGACCACACATCACATCAGGTGAACCATACTGACTATGATCACACCGCCAGGTGAAACAGACTGACCAAGACCACACATCACATCAGGTGAACCATACTGACTATGATCACACCGCCAGGTGAAACAGATTGACCAAGACCACACATCACATCAGGTAAAACATACTGACTATGGTCCCACCTCTCGCCAGGTGAAACATACTGACTATGGTCACACCTCTCGCCAGGTGAACATACTGACTATGGTCACACCTCTCGCCAGGTGAAACATACTGACTATGGTCACACCTCTCGCCAGGTGAAACATACTGACTATGGTCACACGTCTCGCCAGGTGAAACATACTGACTATGGCCACACCTCTCGCCAGGTGAAACATATTGACTATGGTCACACCTCTCGCCAGGTGAAACATACTGACTATCGTCACACATTACATCATGAGAAACATACTGACTATGGTCACACCTCTCGCCAGGTGAAACATACTGACTATGGTCACACCTCTCGCCAGGTGAAACATACTGACTATGGTCACACCTCTCGCCAGGTGAAACAGATTGACCAAGACCACACATCACATCAGGTGGGACATTCTGACTAATACCGGGCCATCTTTTTTCGTTAAAGGCTTTGCCTTCATTATTGCGAGGTACGGTCTTTCTAGTCAGCTCAAACAGAATGAGTCGGGTCAAAAGATATCGCAGATATCGCTGTAAACTATGACACGCCGTCTCAACGTCCTTTTCAGGACGAACGTCGAAGAAGAAGAAAAAAAAGAAGAAAAATAATAATAATAATAAAAAGAAGACGACAAAGTCGTGTAGGTTATACCATGACAAGTCGGTCACTGTATCTTTGTGTGTGTGTATGTATATGCTGTCTGTCTACGTCTGTATGAATGTGCTGTATGTGTGCGTCTGTATATGTATGATGTATGTGTGCATCTGTATGTATGTGCTGTATGTGTGCGTCTGTATGTATGTTCTGCATGTGTGCGTCTGTATGTATGTGCTGTATGTGTTCATCTGTTTGTATGTGCTGTATGTGTGCGTCTGTATGTATGTGCTGTATGTGTGCGTCTGTATGTATGTGCTGTATGTGTGTGTGTGTCTGTATGTATATGCTGTATATGTGTGTCTGTATGTATGTGCTGTATGTTTGTGTGTCTGTATGTATGTGCTGTATGTGTGCGTCTGTATGTATGTGTGCGTCTGTTTGTATATGCTGTATGTGTGCGTCTGTATGTATGTGATGTATGTGTGTGTCTGTATGTATGTGTTGTATGTGTATGTCTGTATGTATGTGCTGTTTGTGTGTGTCTGTATGTATGTGCTGTATGCGTGCGTCTGTATGTATGTGTGCGTCTGTATGAATGTCTGCGTCTGTGTGTATATGCTGTATGTGTGCGTCTGTATGTATGTGTGCGTCTGTATGTATGTGCTGTATGTGTGCGTCAGTATGTATGTGTGCGTCTGTATGTATGTGTGCGTCAGTGTGTATATGCTGTATGTGTGCGTCTGTATGTATGTGTGCGTCTGTATGTATGTGTGCGTCAGTATGTATATGCTGTATGTGTGCGTCTGTATGTATGTGTGCGTCTGTATGTATGTGTGCGTCTGTATGTATATGCATTATGTGTACGTCTGTATGTATGTGTGCGTATGTATGTATATTCTGTATGTGTGCGTCTGTATGTATGTGTGCGTCTGTATGTATATGCTGTATGTGTGCGTCTGTATGTATATGTGCGTCTGTATGTATATGCTGTATGTGTGCGTCTGTATGTATGTGTGCGTCTGTATGTATATGCTGTATGTATGTGCTGTATGTGTGCGTCTGTATGTATGTGTGCGTCTGTATGTATGTGTGCGTCTGTATGTATGTGCTGCGCTGAGGTGATGCTCTTGCTGCGATGCCCTATTTTGACGATTGTTCCCGCTTCACTTCAGGGTCAGCTGATATTGGCTGGTCAACACTCCACCCCACCTCCCCCCTCGTCGTGCTTCTGTAAGCAGGCTGGGTCACAGCACTTCGATCAACGAGTTGGGGATCAATAATGTGATCCCCATAGTGGTGACCTTAATTAGGAGCCTCACGTTGCACTTAAGCCAGGACGAGTACGCTTCGGGATGTAGGATAAATCCCCTGTGACGTGTTACTTAATTAACATCACCAATGGTGTGGAACTTAATACACGAAGGTTAGAAACCAAACACTGAATGGTTATTGTTGTTTGCGAATGCCCACAATGAGTAGGTTACTCTTTTGTGCGCCCTGAAAAGGACGTTAAGTGACGGGTTGCAGTAGCTTTCCTCACATCCCGAGCGTACTGATGAAGGTGAACCGGGATCCTCCAAGCGGTTGTGCAATGCTTGGCGTCATCTGCGTGTCGCTCACTACTACGGGGATCACATCGAGCCTCGCCTTGTTAGCCACACTGTTGTCCTCGACAACAGCCTGGTTTTAGGACGACCAACGAGGACGACAGGGGAGGGTCTAGGACAGTATATTCCTCCTGAGCCTGGCTAACATTGTCTGATCAGTGTGTTTTGCATGACCAGACGTTAGCTTCATCGTCCCTAACACTGAATGGTACAAGGTAGTAGACGAACAACTAGGTCAAATAAGAGTTATCTGCCCTTGCATTCGTTCTCTCTTCTCTCCTCCCCCCCCCCCCCCAACACTTTACTTAAATTCTCTCACGTTAATTAAGTCATTCATTCTCTCTCTCTCACTGTCTCTCTCTCTCTCTTTGTTGTCTCGATCACTCTCTTCCGCACACTTTCTCTATCTATTTCTATGTGTATTAGTGTATAAATTAGAGCGTGACTCAACACATCCGATGATACAGGAAAAAGACAGACACAATAGCTGCAGTAACGAAGCATGGTAGGCAAGCACAGATCTACAATTCCGACATATTCTATAGAGTGCGTGATGAGGAGCCAGACTAAGAGTCTGAGCTGAGTCACACATGGAGCTCTATATTTGTAGCTTGCGGAAACCTCTGGAGAGCGGAATATGCTCTGGCCTGCATCAATCCACCCCCTATCACCCCCTCTGTGATTTAGTTGCACTCTCATGTAGTTCTTTGCTGCTTGTCCTCTTAAAATTGCTCCCCTGTATGACGAAGAGTTACAGACCAGCGGGTTGTCACCATCGATGACGAAGAGATGCAGACCAGTGGATTGTTCCCATGGATGACGAAAAGATGCAGACCAGTGGATTGTTCCCATGGATGATGAAGAGATGCAGACCAGTGGATCGTTCCCATGGATGAAGAAGAGATACAGACTAGTGGATTGTTTACATGGATGACGAAGAGATGCAGACCAGTGGATTGTTCCCATAGATAACAAAGAGATACAGACCAGTGGATTGTTCATATGGAGGACGAAGAGATACAGACCAGTGGATTGTTCCCATAGATAACAAAGAGATACAGACCAGTGGATTGTTCCCATGGAGGACGAAGAGATACAGACCAGTGGATTGTTCCCATGGATTAAGAAGAGATATAGACCAGTGGATTGTTCTCATGGATGAAGAAGAGATATAGACCAGTGGACATAACACTTTCTCTCTATTGCGACCATCACCAAGGTGACAGAGAGTTCTCGAAGAGTCATCACTACATATCAGCTGGCCGTGCTGACCGAGGAAAAAATGGCACTCAGATTTGAGTGCCGCGTCTCTGGTAGACACCGACACAATGGACTACTTCCTGTCAGGGATACTCGAAAGATGCATCAATACATTTGATGTTTTTGCGTGTTTGTTTTTTTTAAAGACCTTTGCTCAACAAGGAGTTGAAAAGGTGTTGATTAATTGACATTGTGTATAAAAACTGAATCCAAGATCAGCGAAGTCTACAGCACTTCATGCATCCTTGACTACAATGCCTGCTGGTTGACTTCTGCATTTTAAAATCTAAATATCACAAAATGAGGTGCGTAATATGGTCGTTCAATCAATTCACGAATTAAGTAACCAAAGATTGATGTTACAACTGAAGGTTTTCATAGCTTCTTCACATGATTTCTTCTTCCTCTTCTTCTTCCTCTTCTTGTTCATTTTCTTCTTCTTCTTTTTTTCTTTTTTCTTCGACTTGAAAACAGCTGCTTGTATTTTTTGTTTGTTTGTGTGTGATTTTGAATTGAGCGGAAAAGGAAATACTACAATTAGCTGAAGACCATAGAAACCATATCTTAAACGACACACCGTGATTCACACATTCTTGGCCACTCTCTGGTTAATGGTTGCCACCTTCCGTATTGTATTGCTTGCCAAGTCATTCGCTTTGTTTATCTTATGATTTGTTTAGTGTTTTCGCCTTTGTCCTCGACAAACGCCTCGTGGCATTAACATGATTTTCGTTCTGGTTCTGTTCCGGTAGCTCATCTCTACCTTTACGTTTTATCCCATAATGACATACACGTATTGGCACAGGGTTTCTCCGAGGAACTTTGCTGTAATGTTGGCCCTATTCTTATTAATTTATATATATATATTTGTGTGTTCGTCTTATTTTTCTATTTTCCAGGGTGGTGTGCGTTGCAATGTTTTTATGTTGCGCCTATCGGCGCAGTGCATCCGACTTCGACATGCCTTTTATGTATGGGTCTGCTTCCTCCTGCATTTTCTAAGGTTTTTTTCCCCGGGGCAACGGCCGGTACTGAGATGGGGAGCGAACCCAGCACCTTCGCATTGTGAGCAGTATCATTTAACCACTGGGCCACGCCGCCCCCTCCCCCTCCTTATTTAAAAGACAAAGAACTATCGTTCAACTTTATTTCCATTGCTAGTGTAGTCAAAGGCTTTTAGACTAAGTACGACAGACAGCTTCGCCACTGCTGTCGCCACGTAGTGCGGTGGATATGTTTGTTTATTTCACCCCCAACAGAAAAACAGTATGTGCCTTACCGGGATTCTTTCCGCTGCCTTCCTTATCGGCAGGGATGAATCGATACCATTCGACCACGTGCTTCCATATATCCTTATAATAGAGTGAAAAAGTAATGTTCTATTATTACCATATTGTGATTTCCGTCGCCAGAGTTAAAGTGCAGAGCAAAGACGCCGTTTCATTCTCTAACTTTGGAGAGTGTTGTCAAAAGGAAACAGATTTCCGGGCAGAACGTCCATCTGTCACTCTTTTATGAACCATCCCGTAGCCATGGTTTGTCCTTGTTCATTTTAGTATTAATTCAGTCAAGGGCAATATAACTATTCAGACAGTGGCGATGTTAACAAGATGAATCAAGCATGACCCTCCTTGATTTTCGACTTCCGTTCAGCATTTCGCGATCAAATGCAATGTATCGAAATGTATCTAAACACATTTTTTTTGTTTAATTTATAATTCAAAGTTGGAGATATAAATTTGTAAAATTATTTCTGAGTTAGTAAACAACAGCTAAAATGCTATTTAAAGCTGTAAAGTAATAGAAACAGTGATAGCGATTGTACACTGAATCCCAAATCTTTAGCTTCTCACGGCCAATCTGGCAATGTTGACCGTGTTTGCCCGAGATGTCTACGGGGTCACGTGCCAGACGCCATTAGACTTGCAGCAGTTCGGGCCAGAAATACACGAAATGTTTGCCGATAACGCGGGAAGGGACAATGAAAATGGTTTTTGGTACATAGGCGGATTTTCTTCGATAGTTAGGCATGTTGGTATCATTTTGGCAGGGTTTTAAAACCATGGACTAGGCAATTTGGTTATTTAAGGGCGATATAGCTGTGGTAGGAATGGGGCGAGAGAGGGTAAATGTAGATACACAGCTGAGACGACCGTAGGGAAAGATGGATTAAGAGACGCGTCTTCCTCGCATAAAGAATGCACATTCACAGTTGGGTCAACTGAAGCGTTTTGTAGACTAATAACAGGCCAAATGCCAAACTCAAAGCTACTGACCAAAATACTCTTTATCGGCCTTTTAAATTTGACTTTATGTAATGCTTTCGTCGAACTAAAACCAAAAACAATTACCAAGTTGAAATTTACTAAATCAAAAAAGATAGCACTCGGGAGTCAGGTGAAACAGTGTCTGCAAGCTAACTAGAAGTACGTACCGGTGACACAAATCATGTCGCTAAGGTGTCGAATCTTAGAAATTACTTCCAGAGTCCAGGAGTGGTGGCATTGCAAAATGTTTCGTCAATGCGAATTGTGACACTAAAATCGCCTATGTATGACTTTTTCTTTGTGTACATGTCCATCTCTTTATGTATCTGTCTGTGTGACGTGTCAATGTATGTCTATATGTGCACGTTCATCTGTCTATGTATATGACGTATCAAAGTATGTCTGCACGTTCGTCTGTGTATGTACATATTTGTATGACATGTCAAAGTTTGTGTTTATTTGTACGTCCTTCTGTCTATATATCTGTATGACGTGTCAAAGTATGTCTATATGTGTACATCCATTTGTCTATGTATCTATCTACATGATGTGTCAAAGTATCTATATATGTGCTTGTCCGTCAATGTATATGTACGTATGAGATGTGAAAGTATGTATATTTGGGCACGTCCGTCTGATTATGTATCTGTTTGAAGGGCGTGTCGAATTTTGTATATATGTACATGCCCGTCAATGTATATGTCGGTATGGCTTGGCTTGGCTTCGTTCGTTCTCAATCTCCCGCTACCAAACCCTGAAAGGGCTTAAGTAGCAGAATGTAGTCCAGAGACTAGAATGCGTTGTGTCGTAGTTTATAGCTTGACTGCGATATTTGCACCTTTCGGTCCAACACATCCGACTTCAGCAAGCATTTTTTGAGTACCGTGTTAGCATTCCCTCTTCGATCATTTCTCCTTAGCCAGTCTGCTCTGTTCCAGCCTGTTATTAAGGAACACCACATGGAGGTGTAGACGGGTCTTGGCAGTTCTGGTTCGCTGGCCCTGACGCTAGCAGTCAGCTACGGGTCGCTGACCACTGCAGCTCATGCGCTGACTCAGCATCTTGATCCCATATGTCAGTATGATGTGACGTGTCCAAGAATGTGTATATTTGTGTACACGTGAATTGTCCCAATCAACAGATCTATCTAGCAGATCTATATCACCATCAGCTTAACTCAGCGATCGACCCCAGCCAATATCCTCATTGTGCGTGGCCCCGTCTAACTAAGTACAACACAATGGATGTCAGCCACCATATTGAAGTTCAACACCCCGCCTTTCTGGGCTTGTCGGTGGCCGGTGTCAGCGCAGTGCCTTCTCTCACCCTCCCATAGCAAGTAATGAATAGAAATGATTCACTCCTCCGAATTCACCTCCTGCCACTCCCTACCAAGTTTCAAGCTCCCCATGAAGCCCATGTATACCGTCATCGTCCTTCTCCAACTCGCCCCTCCCCACCACTCTGTTCCCCCTCCCCCACCCGACCCGCCTCTCCTCCATTGAGAGGACAAGAAGTTGCTCCCCTTGTTTTCCAAGATTCACCTAGAGTTATCCAGTCTTGTCCCCTGCTCTGTGGTAGCGAGTTTATAGTTGCGCTTCTCTTTAGTATGTTGTACCTGACGTTAGGTGGTGATTTTGGTCATTATGCTGTACCTGATGTTAGGTGGTGATTTTGGTCATTATGCTGTACCTGACGTTAGGCCGAGATCGTGGTCATTATGCTGTACCTGGCGTTAGGTGGAGATCTTGGTTATTATGCTGTACCTGACCATAGGTGGAGATCTTGGTTATTATGCTGTACCTGACCATAGGTGGAGATCTTGGTTATTATGCTGTACCTGACCATAGGTGGAGATCTTGGTCATTATGCTGTACCTGAAGTTAGGTGCAGATCTTGGTCAATATACTGTACTTGGCGTTAGGTGGAGATCTTGGTCATGCTGTATCTGGTGGCGTTGGATGGAGATCTTGGTCATTATTCTGTACCTGACTAGATGTCGAGATCTTTGTCATTATGCTGTACCTGGTGTTAGGGGGGAGATCTTGGTTACCATATTGTACAATAACCAGACGTCAGCTCTTGCCTTGCACACTTGTCATACGACGTTCGCGACAGATCTGTGATTATCAAAGTGTCTCATACCACATCCCTTTTCTGGGCTTAATGTTTTAAAGTAATCTTCAAGAATATAAGCTTTGATGCCGACACAACTTTTTTGATAGTACAGTTCAATTAATCTATCATTTCCTCAACGAAGGTCTACTGCAATTGATCTCCAACGTCCTCTCTTCCTGTCCATGTTGGTAAGTCTTTTCTCTGACCATAAGTTGAAACCATCCTCCCATCTTTACCGTTGTTTAATTCTGGCACGTTTATCCTCCAATTGTCGAGTAATGTTTTCAGCAAGACGTTATGTCTTTTGATGCGGCTATAAATAGCTTAACTGTTTTCATCAGCCCCTTCTTTTTGCACACCGAACTTATCAAACGCTTCCTTAACATCATCAAAAATCAGTATATACACCAAAGGAGAGAAGACAGAAACATAAGCAGTACGCCAGACCCAATTCACCAACTCAAAAGAAATCAACAAACTACCTTGTTTCGCCTGAGAACTGGACACTGCAGACTACTAGAACATCTTTACCGACTGAAGATCTCACACACCGATGAGTGCCCACGTAGAACACAATGTCAGAACCCTGAGCATATTCTACAGGAATGCCCAATCTATAGGGAAATGAGATGCCAGACCTGGCCAGAGGGTGCGGAGCTGAGACAAAATCTGTGGGGCAGCCGCTCCAACCTGGTGAAGGCTTCAGACTTGATCATGGCGACTGGCCTGCAGATATAGCATGACCAGAAGATCCTGAACGCAAAGAAGAAGAAGAAGATTTGTTTTCGTTTTTTATCCAGCAGTTTCACCTCACATTTGTATATATATATTTTCACATTTCACAACTCTCTTCTGCGATCCTTTGTTCATTGTCCATATTTCAACGTCTTACCGCTGCTGTTGTTTCGAATGCCCACAATGAGTAGGTTTACTCTTTTGTGCGTCCTGAAAAGGACGTTAAGTGGCTGGCTGCAGTTCATTTTCTCACATCCCGAGCGTGCTGATGAAGGTGGACTGGGGTCCTCCATAAAGGCCAGTATTCATGCCAATTGATTGGTCTGCTCTAGATTATCGCTAATGGTTTGATCTGTTGTTGTGTGTTGGTCTGCTCTAGATTATCGCTAATGGTTTGAGCTGTTGTTGTATGTTGGTCTGTCCTAGATTATCGCTAGTCGTTTGAGCTGTTGTTGTATGGCGATGTTCTCATTTAGATCGACTATCTAGTGGTTATCACATGCTTGTACAGTCTCCACAAATATATCTTGCAAGACGCACTCGGCGTTGGTTCGCCTTAGCCATGCACATTACGCACGATTTTGCAATAACACATAACAGCTCTTCCCGCGCTAATTACATTTCAAGTCTGCGCAGAAGCTTGGACCTCGATTCTGAACATATTTCAGGAATCAAGATGCTGAGCAGCGCATGAGCTGCATCGGTCAGCGACCTATAGCTGACTGCTAGCGTCAGGGTCTGAGAACCAGAGCTGCCAAGACCCTTCTACACCTCCACGCGACGATCCTGGATAATGGGTTGCAACAGGGCAGACTGGCTAAGGAGAAGGGATCGAAGAGAACAGGTAGCCCGGTGCTCAAAAATGCCTGCTGAAGTCGGATGTGTCGAACTGAAAGGTGCAAATATCGCAGTCAAGCTGTAAACTACGAGACAACACATTCCGTTCTCCGGACAACATCCTGCTACTTGCAAAGCCCTTTTCATGACTTGGTAGATTAAAAACTAACGAAGAAGAATATATTTCATTGGTTAAGAGACACTTATATAATAAAATATATTGTTGTTGACAAACGAGTACCTTACTCGAAACAAGGTGAGAACATCGCCAAACAAACAAACAAATAAGCAAACAAACAAACAGAAAAATAGACAAACAAAAAAGAAACAAGCAACAATAACACTTAAACTGTTGCAGTAAAACTTGGTTTACATACTGGAACACAACCATCTTCTCTTGTTCTCATTGCCAGGGCTCTCAGACAAAGTAAGTGATAAGAGTTCTAAAATAAGTGTCTTCAAGCCGTCCCATCACCCGAAAAGCCCCTCCCCCCTCATCCTTCCTCCCCTCTCTCATATAACGTCTGCTTCGTGTCCTCCATCCCCCTCCTCCTGGGCTAGAGGAATTCCTCCCATTTCCAGACGAGTCGTCGACCTCATCTGCGCACCTATTCCCCCCCCCCCCCCCCTCCCCTTTCACAGTGTTTGTTCCACATTTCTTCCTTTCACGAAAAGCAACATTAGTGTTTGCCCTGATTCTCGTCTAGCTCTCCTATATGTCCTTCTTGTCTTTCTATCAAGCATTTCTCTCGTGTATTGTTTCTCGTGTATTACTCTGCAGTATGACTTTCTTGTGTTAATCTCATGTATTAATCCCGTGCATTGATCTCATGTATTGATCTCTCGTGTAATTCTTTCTTCTGTTACTCTTCAGTATTACTTTCGTGTATTAATCGGGTGCATTAATCTCACACATTAATCTTGCATTAATCTCGCGTATTTCTCTCTTGTGTTACTCTCGTGATTAACTGTATTGATCTCGTCAATCCTCTCTTATATTAGTATCTTGAATATCTCTCTTATTTTTTTCTCTTTAGTATGTGTCTTACATGTCTCTCCTGCATTATTTTCTTGTGCTGCTCCGTTATGTTTTACTCTTGTATTTGGCATCCTTCAACCCATTCTCTCTTTCTCTCTGTCTCTGTCTTTCTCACTCTCTTATATTAATCTCATGTACTTCACAACTATATTTTGACCTTACCATTTACTGTTTGTTCCTATCCTCATATGTATGCATACATACACACATACGTACACACTCACACACATACACACACATATATATATACACTCACACACACACATATACACACGAACTCACACATCGATGTACACACACCCACATGCACGCAAATACACTCACGGAAGTACGCATATACACACACACGTAAGTACATACACACGCACGGAAGTACACACATGCACACTCACGCAAGTACGCACATATTCAGGCACACACTCACACAAGCACACGTACGTTACCACACACACGAACTGCCGCACGCATGCACTCACGCACAACAAACCCTCACGCAAGTACAGACACACACTCACGCAAGTATACATACACACACTTACGCAAGTACGCGCACACACATACACACACGCACATTATAATACATATACGAACTGCCGCACATATGCACAGACGCGTAACAAACACACATGCAAGTACACCCACACTCACGCAAGTCCACACACACTCGCGCAAGTACACACACACGCAAGTACACAGACACACTCACACACACCCACATGCACACACCCACACATGTACACACACACACTCACGCAAGTACACACATACACACACACACGCGCGCGATATAATATCGTCTGCTGTACAAACAGCCTCAAGCTGTACACCGCCTGGTCTCCCATGTGTCTTGATGCTTGTTTTCACTGTCTGTTTCCAGTCCACTGTTATTATTCTTAATCTAGCTGTCAGCTCATCTATCTATCTTTACAAGAAAACAACACATTAATAAATATGAAACTTCCATATAGAAACGAAGCACAATCACACGTTCCATTCATCTCTGCCTGGCCGCTTTCCTTAAACGTTTCTGTCACTCCATCTTGAATCTGTAATAATTGAGGAAGAATGTCTCTTCTTTCTGTTGATCACTTCTTGATTTCAGAAGCTTCCATATATATCCGTGACATATTTTAATTAAACTCTATATTGTATGCACCGTACTTCATGCACTACCGTCAGGCTTGTGGCAGGGTCGTGACCTGCCGGCCGCTGGGTCCCCCAACAGACCCTATCCCAAGATTGACACTGTTTTTTTCCTGACTTTACTTAGCGATTTTCAATATTTTCATGAAAGAGGTACACTATGCTGAAGACGACTCTTTCACGGCACACTTTGTTTATATTGTAATAACGTTACATAAGAACTGATTGTTGATTGATCCATCGATTTTCCTTTTCTCTCCAACACTCAAGCATAGATATACCTTTACAGCTAATCGGCTAACATTGATCCCTTTTGAACAGGAGTTTCAAACTCAAACCGGCCCGTGAGCTGCGCGGGCGGAGGGGAGTGGGGAGGGGGGGGGGGTAGGTCTATTGGCCAGCGGGAGCACATTAGTTAAGCTCGTATTTTTCTCCGTTTTCTGCTCTGTAACCTAGCAGTTATTTTGGTTACAACATCTCGTCGTAATATGTTGTTGTTTACCGTCCACAATGAGTAAACTTGCTCTTTTTCTGCGAGCTAAAAAAGGCGTCTACTGGTGGGTTGCAGCAACGTTCCTTACAACTTGAGCGTGCTGAGAAAATGGGCCTTGCTGCTCCGGGCTGTGCTATGGTTGGTACGATATGCGAGCCCCTAATTACAACGGCGATCACGTATTAGGAATTGTTTATTAATGGTCAATAAGACCAGTTGACAATGTCTCTTTCAGCTTCAGTACCGCGTCGCTTCTCATTTTCCCATTCTGTAAAGTCATCCATTGTATCATTCCCCCCACACCCCCACACACCCCACATTTGAACACATTTATTGTTTGAAGTCAAACAAAGCCATCCATCGAATCATTGCGATGACCTTTTGCTTGAAGACAAACCAAACCATCCATTGCGGTGACTTATTGCTTGAAGACCAACCAAGTCATCCATCGAATCATTGCGGTGACTTACTGTTTGAAAACAGACAAAGTCAGCCATTATATCATTGTTGTGACTAACATGTGAGCACATTTATTGTTCGAAGACAAATCACACATCGTACTTCAAGTTAAGCTCTCTGAAAATTCACCAATGTAAAAATACATTTTTGTTTCCTTCCACGAGCGTTCTTTTTCTTTTTTAAGACAACTTAATTTTAGAGACGTCCTTTAAAAACAACAAAAACAACATCACAAGTTAGCCAGACTGGAGACTGGTGTTCAAGCCGTCTGATCATGTCACGCCTCTGTCCTCTGTTCTCGGCAGATCTCTTTAGCTCTGTATAAGTCTGCACCCCAATTTTATTGCACGCCTGTGTGATCTATTTTTTTTCTTAGGCATCATCTTCTTCTTTTCCCCTGAATTTTGCTTTCCATTATTTTCAATAGTAGATCTACATGTCGCATACCGTAGCCAAACAAAGGCAGTCTACTTTTCTGTTGACTTATCATTACTTGTTTCTACGTCTCTAAATCATTTAGCACGTACTAGGCTGCCCATTTGGGATCAAGATGCTGAGCAGCGCATGAGCTGCAGTGGTCAGAGACCCATAGCTGACTGCTAGCGTCAGGGCCAGCGAACCAGAGCTGCCAAGACCCTTCTTCACCTCCATGCGGTGATCCTGGAGAACAGGCTGCAGCATGACAGACTGGCTAAGGAGAAGGGATCGAAGAAGGAATGCTAACCCGGTACTGAAAAAATGATTGCTGAAGTCGGATGTGTTGCACCGAAAGGTGCAAATATCACAGTCAAGCTATAAACTACCACACAACGCATTCCGTTCTCTGAAATACATTCTGCTACTTACCCTTTCAGGGTTTGGTAGTGGGAGATGGAGAACGAACGAAGAAGAAGAAGAAGATTGCCCATTTTTCTGTCAAGCTCACTCTTTGCATCATGTGATAACACCGCATCTTCTTTTTATGCTTCTTCTGAGTTCATCCTGAAAAGGACGTTGTATTGTAGTTTACAGCGAGGCTGCGATATCTGCACTTTTCAGCCAGAGTTGCGATTTTAGATTACCTTTTGGGATATAACGTTCGCCTTTCCACTGCTATCCCTGCTCTTTCAGCCAGAATATACTAGTGCAGCCTGTTCCCAGGACCGTCCTATATGGAAGCAGAAGAGAGTGTTGGTCCGCTCTGGTACTCTGACCTTGATGCATGCACGCAGCTTTGAGTCGCGAGATTCTGCCAGCTCATCCAGTGTTTTCTATCCCTGGCCCCACAGTTCATCCAGTGTGCTCTATCCCCGGCCCCACAGCTCATCCAGTGTGCTTTATCTCCGGCCCCACAGCTCATCTAGTGTGCTCTATCCCCGGCCCCACAGCTCTTCCAGTGTGCTCTATCTCCGGCCCCACAGCTCATCCAGTGTGCTCTATCCCCGGCCCCACAGCTCATCCAGTGTGCTCTATCTCCGGCCCCACAGCCCATCCAGTGTGCTCTATCTCCGGCCCCACAGTACATCCAGTGTGCTCTATCTCCGGCCCCACAGCCCATCCAGTGTGCTCTATCCCCGGCCCCACAGCTCATCCAGTGTGCTCTATCTCCGGCCCCACAGCTCATCCTTTTTGTACAGAGTTCACGTCTCATAGTCATGCAGAGCTGCAGTCAGTACCGTCCACATATGGGGGGTCAGATATATGTGGCGATTATTCTTAATATTAATGTTACTTGATGTTATCAGTTTTTTGATTCTCCCACATAAAAAAAATTTAAAAAAACTTAAACAAAACTGTCATACGACAATTTTCCCATTGCTGGGGTAGTCGAGTGGTTTTGAAGGCTGAGGAATACAGACCGCTTCCGCACTGCTGTCACCACGTCGTGTGCTGGCTATGTTTGTTTATTTCACCCCCAACAGAAAAACTACGTATACCATACCGGGGATTCGAACCGCTGCGCTCATTTTCGGCAGGCAGGCCTCGAAACCCTTTGGCCACGCGCTCCTCACACAATTATAATAATTAATATAGATCATTATTTCTACAAGCTCAATTTAATTTAAACATCTATATCACAAAAAAGAAAAATTTACAGTTACTAACTAAGAATTGTTGTCACTTCAGAATTGTAGTCGGCAATTGATATATAACAAATTTTGTAGGAAAGAGTGTTACAATATAGAAAATATAACATGATCTTCTTCCCGTAAGATGAGAGTTATTTTGTCAGTTCAAAATTTTGAGGGAAATTTCCAATACTTTCGAATAAAATGTTAAGAAAAGGCGACTACTGAAATAAAATAAACACACACAAAAGGCACATTTCTCGACGCAATGAAAATGCAAGAGAAAGATTACCAGGTATTCAAAATAAATAAAAATGCAAAGACAATACAACCGCACTTCACACCCCCACACCCCATCTCCCGACCCTTCCACGCCCCCCACAGAAAAGGATCGGCTGATCTGGTTAACAGTTGTTAGTTGATCTGGTTAACAGTTGTTAGTTGATCTGGTTAACAGTTGTTAGTTGATCTGGTTAATTTTTTGTTGCTCTGCTTCACAATTGTTGGTTGTTATCACTAACATTTCTTGGCTTTAGCATGGGACATAACGGATTGAAAATCCATTTGCACAGGCTAAAATTGGCCCCATCACCAATGTGTATGTGTGGGCAGGCAGCACAGACATCCGAAGATATCCTTCAAGACTGTTATATGCTTGGCCAATTGCGTACTGAGCACTGGCCCACAGAGACAGATATCCACACAAAGCTGTCTAGAAGCCCCGAAGAACTCTCCATTACGGCAGCCTTTATCCAGAGAACTGGACTTCCCGTGTAGATGTAACAGGAACGAGCACGGTGAACGAGAAGAAGAAGAAGAAGAAGAAGAAGAAGAAGATTAAGAAGAAGAAGAAGAAGAAGAAGAAGAAGAAGAAGAAGATTAAGAAGAAGAAGAAGAAGAAGAAGACCAACAATTCTTTTTTCTCGGTGAAACAGTTGTTGGTTCGACTGCACTGGAAAACAGTTCTTGGTTCGACTGCACTGGAAAACAGTTCTTGGTTGAAAGCATGGGCCTACCTCAATTTACTCTGTCAAAGTAGAATGGCACTTAAAGAGTGACTACATGATATGTTTGAGTCTCATGGTGTCACCCTTCAGTTGGTTGCCCTTTCGAAATGTTAATATACACACGAAAAATGTGTACAGATACGAGATAACCTCAAAAAGAAATAATTAAATCTAAGCGATGTTTCATTTATACCTTATATAATTACTGCTTGGTAACCTGATAATCCCCGGTAAAACATCAAAATCTGTGGAGAATCATGACGGAAATGGGGTTTCCTTTGCATATAGTCCATCTCATTGAAACATTATACCAAGATCAACAAGCCGCTGTCCGAGTATCTGGGCAAACATCAGATTGGTTTGCAGTACAAAAGGGAGTCCGACAGGGATGTATACTCTCACCTTATCTGTACAACATATATGCGGAATGTATAATGAGAAATGTGCGAGAAGATGAGAACATTGAAAGTTTCGACCAATTTGCGATTGGGGGGTACGAGATTCCAGAGTTACGATATGCAGATGACACAGTGATACTATCAAGAAGTGCGGAAGGGCTAGAGCAGCTACTTTCAGCCGTTAATGGACATAGTAAAGATCAAAATCTGTTCATAAACATAAACAAAACAAAGATAATGACCACCGATAAAACACAATGTCAGCATACATTTACAGTGGGTGGTGAGGAAATAGATCAGGTTACACATTTTGAATATCTGGGCTCCAGAATCGTAAAATGGTGACTGCTCGAAAGAAATCAGAAGAAGACTAGCTATGGCAATGCAGAGACTGAACAGCCTGAAGAAATTATGGCAGGGCACCAACAAAACGATAAAAGTAAAAGTCTTGAGAGCCTGTGTTTTTCCTGTGGCAGCTTACGGCTGTGAAGCATGGACGTTTACCAAAACTTCTAGACAAAGAATCGAATCCTTCGAGTCAAAATGTTACAGAAAGATCCTCAGAATACCCTGGACAGAGAAAAGAACAAATGTAGACATTCGGCAAGAGTTGAGCATAGAGGAGAACTGGTTTATCAATTCCATTTTGGCTAGAAAATGCAAATACTTTGGTCACATCAAGAGACACAACGGTCTTGAGAGGACGGTGATGGAAGGTATGGTGCCAGGCAAAAGAGGAAGGGGTACACAAAGAAGACGATGGCACCAAGATATCCAGGAGTGCCTGAGTATGACAGTGGCGGAAGCTGGAGTTTCGGCAAGGGAACGAGTTTCTTTCAGACAGACTGTGATGGGAGCGACGTTCTACAAAGGACATGCTACATGATGATGAACCTGATAATCAGATATACAACATGCACAAATAACAATGGTAATGACGAGTAGGCTAACCGTTCCAAATGGGGCATAGGGACATGGTTGCAACTGTCCTAAACAGGAAGCATTTATCTGAGAATTTGCAATAGCTGTTCAGTGGCATGTATTTTACAAGATGATGTTGCTTGCACAATGCACTGTCTTCTTTAGTCTATGCGGTCTAATTGAAATATAATTATTTCACATAGTTTACAAAGTTAATGAGCAGTATCTTCTTCTTTTTCATCGTCGTTCGTTCTCAAACTCCAGCTACATAGCCCTGGCCGTTCTCAAACTCCCGCTATCAAACCCTGACCGGTCTCAAACTCCCGCTATCAAACCCTGACCGTTTTCAAACTCTCACTTTCAAAGTCTGACCGTTCTCAAACTGCCCTTATCAAACCCTGACCGTTCTCAAACTCTCACTCTCAAAACCTGACCGTTTTCAAACTCCCACTATCAAGCCCTGACCGTGTCAAACTCATGCTATCAAACCCTGGCCGTTCTCAAACTCTCGCTATCAATCTCTGACCGTTCTCAAACTCCCGCTATCAATCTCTGACCGTTCTCAAACTCCCGCTATGAAACTCCCTCTGGTTCCATGGCATTGACGCTAGCAGTCCAGCCTTGAGTTGCTGACCTCTACAGATCATGCTCTGCTCATCATCTTGATCCCAAAAAGATCGGTGTGGTTTGGCTTTTTTCAGGTAATTTAATCCATATTAGGCCTGCTTTGATTCAAACGAACTCTTTTCCCCACATAATCACAAAGATATATTGGAGGACCAATATTTATATGTCACATTATACCAGTTGAACCGAAGAGAGCAGGTCGTTGTCTTCAGACTTCGCACTGGCCACAACAGACTGAGGTACCACCTATTCAACAAATTGAAGATAGGGTGTACCGACGAATGCCCGTGCGGTACTGGTAAAATGACCGCTGAACATCTGCTGCAGAACTGCCCGACATACGAGGATCAGAGAGAGCAGATGTGGCCATTACCAGTGGAACTGCAAGACAAGCTCTATGGCAGTGGCGAGAGCCTCAGGATGACCGCCGCTTTTTTCGAAAAAATAATGGTTACTGTCTGACTGCGTACGCAGAAGAAGAAGAAGAAGAACTCCAAAATGGCAAGAGAGCAAGCGGTGGGCAGCGGAAAAGGTATAAGGGTAAACACTAAAGAGATCACTGATCCAGTGTGGTATTAACCACGATGACTGGGAAAGAATCGCCACCAATCACACAGTCTGTTGTGGCCAGTGCGAAGTCTGAAGACAACGACCTGCTCTCTTCGGTTCATTTTGGAGTTCACCCTAGAGCAGCTCTTTTGGAAGACCTGGATGTAATGCAATACTAGGGTTTCAAGTAAACTCAACACTATGGGGATCACAGCATTGATCCCCACCTTATTGGCCAGACTGCTGTTACACATCCTATTCCGGCAGCGACGTCGAGGCGGGGACTTGATAGGTATGTTTCACCTGACTTTGATGTTACCCATTATGCTGTGACTCATTCACTTGGGTGGAGTAAGAATAACACAGAAATATATATGCACTACCTGTACCACAGACCATGACAAAGACTATTCCAGCAGATGAGGTACTGTAAGGGGAACAAACTACACACACACAAAACACCCAATACCTGACTTGACCGTCTCATGTGTTGAGCAGATGTGTAATTTATCTTTTGGCACAACTTCGGAAAATAGCAGATGAAAATGAGGTCAAGTGTGTATCAAACCACTTTAGATGTTAGCCCATACATTGACAGCTTTGAGTCGGTCGATCACACGTAGACAGCAGCAACGTTTCGTGTGAAGCAGATACAGTTGCAAATAGTTTAGTTCAAATAATGTATAAATTTTTTGTTGCATGCATGCTAATATTACGGTAATACTTACTTTGGAATTTTGTAAATATATGTTTACAGTACTATACATTTTAGCGTCAGGTTAGACCTGTGTTAGGGCCCCCTTTTTCTGGGCAAAGGTAGAGAGTTTGACTTCTCCACGACCAGTCGACCCAGCTGTAAATGGGTATCTGACTTACTGTTAGGGGTGGAACGGTAGCGAAGAATGTAACTATTCACACTACCTCTTAAACAAACTGGGCTCTAACACTGCATCCCTGACAGCAATATTTAGTATGATCAACATCTTTCCTATTATGCATTTATATTTTATAAATAAAATTGTTTTATTCATGTTATTCTACGAGTATACATACTGTTATAACGGCATTTATCCCGTTGCTTGAGTCGACATGAGGTTTATGAAGCTCATGAATAAATGCCGGTTGTTCTTACAGTCGCCACGCAGTATAGAGTTTTATTTCAGCTCATGAAATTAAAAAAAGTACTGTAAAGTACCGAGGTTTTGAACACGTGTTCTCTTTGTCAATCTACCGGTATCAAACTGACCGTACGTGCTGCTCACTCGGCCAGAGCTCGCTACAGACGGAGGGAAGTTATTGTCAGACACCCCAACAGTCACTATTATTATATAGCTCCACTCACCAACTACAAAAGTAAGTAGCATGTTCTTTACAAAACGTCGCTCTATACAACCGCCAGCCTATTTGGCTGTCATAAGTTTATTGACAAGTGCGCAGTGCGGTAGATTACCATCACTTTCCGTACGTGGAGGAGTGGACATAAAACCATGCCTGCCGAACTGGTCACGAGCGTGATTCGAATCGGGAGATTAAAACTGACGCTTAGGGGACGGCGTGGCCTAGTGGTTAAGTGGCACGGCTCACAACGCGAAGGTGCTGAGTTCGATCCCCATCACAGCACCGGCCGTTACCCAGGAGAAGCAATCCCTTAGAAAATGCCAGAGGAAGCAGATCCTTACATAAAATGCATGCTGAAGTCGGATGCACTGGGCCGACAGGCGCAAAATAAAAACACAGTGCAACGCACACCGCCTTGGGGATTAGAAATAAGGTGAACGCAAAAAAACAAAAAAACAAACCCACGCTTCACCCATAGGCCTGCCCCACCAACTAGAAAACATCTGCATATTCTGTCCTACAATCACACTCTTGCACAACTTTCACATGCGCTCTCAGGGTGAGGCCCTTTGATTCCACTTTGGTTGGGTTGACCTACGGCAGTGCCCGAATCTAGCATCGGTACACACAAACACATACACGCACCGTTAATACGTCCTGATATCACACGAAAGGTTGCGACCCAGGGTGGAAAGAGTCGTGCCTCTGTCAGTAAATTACAGAGAGGTATAACCACTTTAACCACACACACACACACACACAAAATAACAAACACACTTGGCATTGACTGTGGAGAAGGAACAGCTCGGCATGCGTGATTGATCAACACCAACAACCCGTACGTCCATTGATCAACACCAACAACCCGTTCGTCCCTTGATCAACACTAACAACCCGTTCGTCCATTGATCAACACCAACAATCCGTTCGTCCATTGATCAACACCAACAACCCGTTCGTCCATTGATCAACACCAACAACCCGTACGTCCATTGATCAACACCAACAACCCGTTCGTCCATTGATCAACATTAACAACCCTTTCGTCCTTTGATCAACACCAACAATCCTTTCGTCCATTGATCAACACCAACAACCCTTTCGTCCATTGATCAACACGAACAACCCTTTCGACCATTGATCAACACTAACAACCCGTTCGTCCATTGATCAACATTAACAACCCGTTCGTCCATTGATCAACACCAACAACCCGTTCGTCCATTGATCAACACCAACAACCCGTACGTCCATTGATCAACACCAACAACCCGTACGTCCATTGATCAACACCAACAACCCGTTCGTCCATTGATCAACATTAACAACCCTTTCGTCCTTTGATCAACACCAACAACCCTTTCGTCCATTGATCAACACCAACAACCCGTTCATCCATTGATCAAGACTAATAACCCATTCGTCCATTGATCAACACCAACAACCCGTTTGTCTACCCGATCAAATATATCGTTTTACAGCTGTCAGTCAAATCCCGACATTGGCTAACTCAATAGTGAAAAATAGAGAGGACAATGTTTTATATAGGAACTCTAAATAAAGAGTGCCCATCCCTAAAATAGACCGACTCGTTTACTAAATACTTACTCATCTTGGAATGTATAGTCTTTCAACCGACGCATCATGATGGAACAGACGTCAGCAAATGTTTTGTCAGGTAGTGTACAAGCTGGCCACATGCATGCATACATACACAAACACACACATACAAACACACATACATGCATGCATACATACAGAAGCACACATACAAACACACACATTCATGCATACATACATACTTACAGACATAACATACATACATACATATATACATACATATATACATACATGCATACAACATACAACATACATACATAAATACATACATACATACATACATACACGCACGCAGCCATACATACATATATACATACACACACACACAAACACACACACAAATACATACATACATACATATATAAATACATACATACATTCATAATACATACATACATTTTTACATAGTACATGCATGCACATACATACATACATACATATATACATACATACATTCATACATACATACACACATACATACATACATACATACATACATACATGCATACATACATGCATACATACATACATACATATATACATACATACACACATAGAAGGATGCACCCACCCATCCATACGTCCGTCCGTACGTACATACATACATACGCACATATTACACAGTTAGTTTATGTGTACTTTCCTCTCTGTCTCTCAGATGTCACTGGTACATTCATTTGCTCTCCCTAGTCTCTGTGTGTGCATATTTGTATCTGTGTCTACTGAACAGATTTTCCTTTTCATTCCGCGTCAGTCCAAACTAGCCGTTTGTTGGTCAAGTCTTTCATACAGGGAAATTGAGTGTGTCCCAGATCGTTGAAAGTACCGGCGTCGAGTGTCAAGTTTGTTCTGTTAACTTTGAATAATCTCCAGGTTGTGGGAGGGAGACAGTCACGTGGCGACCTCCCATTGAGGTCTGGAGTGACCTACAAACATCAAATCTACATTAGATGGATGGACCTACAAATATTAGATCTACATCATATGGAGTAACCTACAAACGTCAGATCTACATCAGATGGAGTAACCAACAAACATCAGATCTACGCCAATTATAAACACGGCATTGATAAAGTACTGTGACCTGGATTTTCAGCCCTGCGAGGTTGCCTATTTTGACTGACGTAATCAACATGTAACTCTATCTTGGCATTTTGGTCACTTGCTGGAGAGGAAATAATAGTTCGTTATCCGTGACTTATGAGAGTTTTGCCTGGGGCTGGCAATCTTAACTTGTAAATGAAATACCAATATCAACAATCGCGAAGAGGAGAATAACGTTTGTTCAGGCAAATACATTGATCATACATGTTATTCTTCAACAAATGATGCTTATTAGTGGTTGAACAGAAGAGATCAGGTAGTGGCCTTAAGACTCCGCACAGACCAAAAAAACGGAGGTACAATCTATTCAATAAACTGAAGATAAGTGCTACTGACGAATATGGTACTGTGAAAATGACCCCTGACCATCTGCTGCAAAATTGCTCAACATATAAAGACCAGAGAAAGCGCATGTGGACATCACCGGTGCCAACATTTGCAGTGAGATGGGACCCACTGTACCACTACCCTTTTTGGTGCGGACTGCTGGCACAGTTTGCAGAGTGCTGCTCTTAAGTCATTAAGCTCAGTGTTTTTCTGGCTTTTTAGCGCTGTGACTACTGCGAGAGCATCTGTAAGCAGGACTATATGGCTCTCATTTTCACTGTGTGTCACCAATTCTTCCACTGCCGCCCTCAGTGCCTCTGCCTCTGCTTGTGTACTTACCAGTAGCGAATGACAGTGTTATTTTTCTGCCATTTGGTAGGTTCAGGAATGCTCCTGCCCCTCCGTTCTGTGATGTGTTTGTTACAGAGCCGTCGGTGTATGCATGGGTCCAGTCCATGCTTGGGTAGCTTTTCGTTTTGAAGCTTAGGGTAGTATCTCTCCTTTCTTTTTCAGTCTGGCAGTATTTGTTTGCAATACCTGGTATATTTTCTACCACCTCTGGAAATATATCCTGCCTCCAGGTAGGTTTTCGTACAGTAGTGATGGGTTTTGGTGTTGTTAGTGCGTTTATGGGATCTTCGTGCATCTTTGCTTTGGCTATTTCTGCAAAGTTTCTCCGCTTTAGTTTCCCATTTCCCAAATTGTTTAGTCTCTGGTGGATTGGATGGTCGGTCAGTCTTCGGAGTTTCTCTGACTGCAGCTGGGCTCTGCAGTCTCTTCTATCGGTCATGGATTGCAGTTTTGTAATCTTTTCAAGTTCTACAATTGGCGTTGACTTCATGCCACCTGTTATAATTCTCATGGCTTGGTTTTGAAGTTTGTTAACTTTATCGAAGTTCGCCTTCGCTGCTGTTGTCCATGCCGCAATGCCATACTCGAGAACTGGTCTCACTCTTCCAGTGTACAGTTTCTTTAGTATGCCTTCGTCTGCTCCCCAGCTAGTGCCAGCAAGTTTCCTCATGATTGCCATTCTTTCTCTGGCTTTCATTCGGTTTCTCTCAATCTGACTTTTCCATGTCATGCGCCGATCAAATGTGACTCCCAGATAGGTTGGGTTGTCGTTTGGCTGCAGGAATTTGCCATTTAGACTTAATTTGTACCAACTATTCAATAAACTGAAGATAGGTGGCACTGACGAATGCACCTGTGGTACTGGGAAAATGACGGCTGAACATCTATTGCAAAACTGCCCGACATACGAGGACCAGAGAAAGCACACGTGGCCATCACCAGTTTCAACACTAGACAAGCTCTATGGCAGTGTCGACATCCTCAGGATGACAGCTGATTTCTTTGAACAAATACAGGTTGACGTCTGACAGCGTACGAAGAAGAAGGAGGAATTATAGTTATAAGAAAAGACTAAAGAAAAAACCGAGCTACCGTGTCTAGAAAAGAGAAAAATTCGAAGTGACAGTACAGGTTTACAAGACAATCAAAAGAAAATGTAAATTAGACTACAGTTAGTTTTTCAAAGTACAGACGCCCACAAGAACAAAAAGGAAAAGCTACAAATTAATTAAAGAAAGGTGCAGATTAGATTTTAGGAAATCCTTTTTTAGTCAGAGAGTGCTGAATGCTTGGAATGCATTATCACAGGAAATAGTGCAGGCAGGGCAAATTAATGGATTTAAGAATAGATTGGATTATCATAGTTTTTAGATGAAGTGAAGTCAAACAAACTGGTTGAATACATACTCTGCAGAGTCTTCTGAACCAGTATGAAGATCTTCAGTTATGTTGAGTAAACTACAGATTACTATAGCATATACTAATATGAAGGTCTACTAAAGACCAATGGAGGATCGGGAATGTCTACAACCAGCAGTGTGTAGGAAGATTTACACAGTGAAATCAGTCTCACACTTGGAAAAGTGAAATCAGTCTCACCCTTATAAAAGTGAAATCAGTCTCACCCTTATAAAAGTGAAATCAGTCTCACCCTTATAAAAGTGAAATCAGTCTCACCCTTATAACAGTGAAATCAATCTCACCCTTATAAAAGTAAAATCAGTCTCACCCTTATAAAAGTGAAATCAGTCTCACCCTTATAAAAGTGAAATCAGTCTCACCCTTATAAAAGTGAAATCAGTCTCACCCTTATAACAGTGAAATCAATCTCACCCTTATAAAAGTGACATCAGTCTCACCCTTATAAAAGTGAAATCAGTCTCACCCTTATAAAAGTGAAATCAGTCTCACCCTTATAACAGTGAAATCAATCTCACACATGGAAAAGTGAAATCAGTCTCACTTGGAAAAGTGAAATCAGTCTCACCCTTATAACAGTGAAATCAGTCTCACCCTTATAAAAGTGAAATCAGTCTCACCCTTATAAAAGTGAAATCAGTCTCACCCTTATAAAAGTGAAATCAGTCTCACCCTTATAACAGTGAAATCAATCTCACCCTTATAAAAGTGAAATCAGTCTCACCCTTATAAAAGTGAAATCAGTCTCACCCTTATAAAAGTGAAATCAGTCTCACCCTTATAAAAGTGAAATCAGTCTCACCCTTATAACAGTGAAATCAATCTCACCCTTATAAAAGTGAAATCAGTCTCACCCTTATAAAAGTGAAATCAGTCTCACCCTTATAAAAGTGAAATCAGTCTCACCCTTATAACAGTGAAATCAATCTCACACATGGAAAAGTGAAAACAGTCTCACTTGGAAAAGTGAAATCAGTCTCACCCTTATAACAGTGAAATCAATCTCACACATGGAAAAGTGAAATCAGTCTCACTTGGAAAAGTGAAATCAGTCTCACCCTTATAAAAGTGAAATCAATCTCACACATGGAAGCCTGCTTAAAATCAAGATTTTACGGGTTTGTTGACTAAGATGCGTTTCTTTATATTTCTCTAACTTTGACCAACTTTATGATAGCCCAGAGAGTTGAAATTGTGTTCATATATATATACTCCACTAACAAAATCTGTTAATCTATCAAATTTGTATAGATAAAATAGATTCAAAATGTAAATTCAAAAAGTAAAATAAACAAGATAGTAAATTCAAATTTTTTGCACTGAAACAAGTTGTGTTTTATATTTGTTATTAAATATACATATGTCCAATTGCACCAACTCATAGTCTCATGACCCCACGTTACTCTATAGTCTCTGAAAGATTTGGGCCGAAGTTTGTAGCGGGTTTGCCCGTTAAGTTCAAAATACAAAAACTCATGTCTTATTAGAAATAAAGCCTTGTATTGAAAAACGTAGATATTTATATTTACTTGGTTTGTTGTTTTCTTTCCAATTTCTAGTTCCTGCGGATTCCAGTGAGAAGGTATGTGGGCGCATTTGGTTAGAATCTCGTTACTGGTTAGAATTTTGCCTGAACAGTCACTAACAGTTTACTCTTATCGATTTTCAACTGATTCTATTTTTTACGTGCTCATCGTGTACACGGGATCTTCGAGATTTATGTCGTTAGTCTTTAATATGACTAGGCGTAGTTTCCCTCCCACCGCTACTGAGACTAGAGGACGGTTGAAATTGTGAAACTCGTGAGATTCAAAACGCTGTCGTTTGAGAGGCCAGTGCAATTACCTCTTAGATAAAGTGACACCCCACCCCATCACTACCACTCCCCACCCCATCTCCCTCTCCACCCCTAGCCCCCAGATATTCGTAAAGGAGGATATCCACAAACATGAACCCAGTATCAGATTGCTAAATTAATTAGTAAAGTATGTTTGCAGTAAGAAATGTGGCAAAGATACGTACTTTCTGTACTTGACAAACAATTGAGAAATGCATGGGACCGAAGGCAAAGTAATGAATGAGCTGACAGCTGCGATCTACTCATGGCTGGTTTCTTGCATCAAGGCCAGCAAATCATAACTGACCAAGACTCCATTTTACCTGCAAGTGAAGGCCTTGAAAATAGAAAGCATCCAAGCAACCTAGCTGAGATGGAAGGCAAACCTGGTGCATAAACTGTTATGTTGAAACTTGGTGTCGCAACCACGCTCTTAACTACCACTCGGCATCCTTTTAAGGGAGAAAGCCGGAGGAGCAACAGGCTGATGGTGCAGCGATATTGTTTAGTGCTAGAAAATACCTATACTGTTTTAGTGATAGCAGTAAATGTCTACAATGTTTTAGTGATAGCAGTAAATGTCTACACTGTTTTAGTGATAGCAGTAAATGTCTACAATGTTCTAATGATAACAGTAAATGTCTACAATGTTCTAATGATAGCAGTAAATGTCTACAATGTGTTAGTGATAGCAGTAAATGTCTACACTGTTTTAGTGATATCAGAAAATGTCTACAATGTTCTAATGATAACAGTAAATGTCTACAATGCTCTAATGATAGCAGTAAATGTCTACAATGTGTTAGTGATAGCAGTAAATGTCTACAATGTTTAAGTGATAGCAGTAAATGTCTACACTGTTTTAGTTATAGCAGTAAATGTCTACAATGTTTTAGTGATAGCAGTAAATGTCTACACTGTTTTAGTTATAGCAGTAAATGTCTACAATATTTTAGTGATAGCAGTAAGTGTCTACAATGTTTTAGTGATAGCCGTAAATGTCTACAATGTTTTAGTGATAGCAGTATATGTCTACAATGTTTTAGCGATAGTAGTAAATGTCTACAATGTTTTAGTGATAGTAGTAAATGTCTACAATGTTTTAGTGATAGTAGCAAATGTCTACAATGTTTTAGTGATACTCGTAAATGTCTACAATGTTTAACTGATAGCAGAAAATATCTACAGTGTTATCGCTAATACCTGACTGTAAACGTGTCGGATTCTAGTTTTGCTACTAACTAGCTCAAGTCAACCCAGGTGTATATTGGCACCTTACGCACTGTTAAGCAGGTAGAACACAGAGAAAATGAACTAGTCAATTCTCCTGACATATAAAAAACTGAGACTTTGTATAATGAAGGCACCCTTAATTGCAGTGTCTGTTGTATGACTGACTACCTTTACTCATTTTGGTACGTCTTCCGTCAATTTAATAGTTTAAATGTTCTTTAGATCTTAGTTTCGTTGTGAAATCCCACGAACCAGATAAGTGACTGCCAGATGGATATTCACATCCTATTATCTATTTATGTTTTGTCAGTATTTCGTAAGGGACTTTAAGGAATAACACAATGTGACTGTCGCTAGATTACAACAACAACAAAAAAGAAAAAAAGGAAAAGAAAAAGAGAGGCCCGTGGAACAAATTGGAATGTGTATCTAAGAAAGCTGAGATCGACGCCAAAAGAGCACAGATTAAATTTTCATTCTTTGTTCACGGCGGCTGATTTATTTTCTGCCTGCCCCGCCTCTACCACCGGTAACTAGAAGTTAAGCCTTAACACGTTTTTTTTTACCCGGGGTTTGTTTTGCCGGGGGCATTCTTCTTTCTCTACGCCGGACGAACACCTTTTTTGTCTGGGGTCTTCTCCTATCCGAACACCGGGTGAACTATATTTCTTTGCTGAGAGCAGCGTTCCTCGACTTAAAACAACCAAATGGAGGAAATCGACCTGAAAAAAAGAAGGTTTTTGAGGCATGAAGAGATAGGGTACGAAGTACTGGGCTAGGATCACGTGACATAGAGATTTAGGAAGTTCAGAGAAAAGACGATAAAGGGTCAGGTATCCAATTCTTGACAGACGTCTTAGGAAGGAGGATTTTTATAAGTGGCTGGTTGTCTGGTAGGAAAACTTGACCCTCAATTCAACTGATGAGGTCCAGGAAATGCAGAATTCAATAGCCAGATTATGACCATCTCCAAATTGAAAGTCCACTTCAGATCAGCTGATATCCACATACCGAAAGTCGGGGGTCTCTGTGGAGAAGTGTTAAAGCCGTTTGGCTCGTGTTCAGACGGTTGGGTTCGAATCCGAGCTGCAACGGTAGGTTCATGATGTAAATTTTTCCGGAGATCCCTGGGTTCAGCGCTGGAGCCACGGAGTTCATGCTTTGTGCGATGCTCTCTGCAATCGGGGATACTTTTCTGCTGAGAGAGACTGAGCCATATGGGGAAACCCGAGGCGATGAAGTCGAGCTCTCTCCTTTAACATTCTTTAACATACTGAATGAAAGTCAGATTCAGTTGATCTGGAACAGCTTCCATCTCCTGCATTACCTGTGCTATCTGACATGTTTTTCCTGTCCATATCTTGCTGTTGTCATCTCACCTGTAGCAGTGTCTTCCTCATATTCGTGTGCAACTACTTTTGCTGTCTGTATGAATCGCTTGTTTGTAGATTTTCTTTGGACGAAGTTATTCTTTCTAATCTTCGTTCATCCCCAGATCAAGGTCCCGGTTTCTGCTACATCCCCAGATCAAGGTCCCGGTTTCTGTTACATCCCCAGATCAAGGTCCCGGTTTCTGCTACATCCCCAGATCAAGGTCCCGGTTTCTGCTACATCCCCAGATCAAGGTCCCGGTTTCTGCTACATCCCCAGATCAAGGTCCCGGTTTCTGCTACATCCCCAGATCAAGGTCCCGGTTTCTGTTACATCCCCAGATCAAGGTCCCGGTTTCTGTTACATCCCCAGATCAAGGTCCCGGTTTCTGCTACATCCCCAGATCAAGGTCCCGGTTTCTGTTACATCCCCAGATCAAGGTCCCGGTTTCTGTTACATCCCCAGATCAAGGTCCCGGTTTCTGTTACATTCCCAGATCAAGGTCCCGGTTTCTGTTACATCCCCAGATCAAGATCCCGGTTTCTGTTACATCCCCAATTCAAGGTCTCGGTTTCTGCTACATCACCAGATCAAGGTCCCGGTTTCTGTTACATCACCAGATCAAGGTCCCGGTTTCTGTTACATCCCCAGATCAAGTTCCCGGTTTCTCTTACATCCCTAGATCAAGCTCTTAGTTTCTCTTACATCGCCAGATGAAGGTTCCGGTTTCTCTTACATTCCCAGATCAAGTTCCCAGTTTCTCTTACATCCCCAGATCAAGGTTCCGGTTTCTCTTACATTCCCAGATCAAGTTCCCATTTTCTCTTACATCCCCAGATCAAGTTCCCAGTTTCTTACATCCCAAGATCAAGGTCCCGGTTTCTCTTACTGAGAACACCGTTGTTTGTAAATTTTTAAAAATGTATGTACATCTTTTGACTCATATCTGTCTCTCGAGACCAGTATTGTGCTCTCTCTTCCTGCGTGAGAATGCAGCTTTGCAGGATGTGTTCCACGGTCATGGTATGCTCCTCACATGGGCACCTGTCATCTGTCCCAATCCTCATTTTATTGTATAGATAACCATTGTATCTGTTATGCTCAGTTCCCAGTCTGAAGATGATGACTTGTTCTTCTCTAGTTAAATCAAAGTAGCTGTCTTCTTTCCGGAAGTCGGAGTATCGATTAGCCTATTTTACCCTGAAGTTGGCTTTAATTATGGGCTTGACCTCATTATATGTGATACTCAGGTCTGTTTGTGGGCTCCACCACACTTTACTAGTTTGTCTGTAGCTTCATTACAAATTGCAGTTGGATGGGATCCACTGAATGACCAACCTTGGGTGTTCTGCTGAGAGCTGTGTCAGGGAGTACATACATTGCTTCACATGTGTTGTGTTTAGCGCTATCAATAATGACGAGGCATCAGTCAGGAGTACTATGTTTTCTTGGTGAATATCTTTATATAGATTTAATTAGACGAAGATGAGTCTACTTCAACACAGGCAGTATTTTTTTAAATGTATTATTGCGATATATAGTTTCCTGTAAGGTCTCTTTATATACCAACAATGATCTAGCTGATTAACTCTGAATTTGTTAATTAACTATTCTTTCTCCACTATCCTGTCTGGTTAATCATATTTTTTAAATTTTCTTTCTATGAGATGCGTCTCATTCTTCTATGTATTCACATCCGCAGAGCCTCAGTTTTATCTGCCAGTTGCTTGTTCGTTTCCAGATTTTCTGCGACATATCGAAGTAGGACTTTCAGAATGACACATAAATGAAAGATTAAACATGGCATTAGGATCATATAAGGTAAAAGTACATAGTAAAAGATATATTTCCACAAGCATTCCTTAAAACACCAGAAGTACAGACAAAATTAATAGATGATACAACCAAAAGTTCAGATCCAAGTACTCTCATTCGAGCAGCTCAAAGATCTATTGATGCCTGTCCCGATGCATGGATACTTGTAAATACTTATGGATCTACGTTTAAAGCCATCATCAAATCAAGTTATGATGTTTATAATAAATATCCGGACGGATCCTCAGTTGCGCTGTCTAATGCTTTCAGAGGGGGGGGGGGGTGGGAAGAGGGGGGGGGGTTTGCTCCAACAATGAAGCTGAAAACACTGCCCTTGAAGCCGCTTTGTACCATCTGGGGATAGATTTTTATTCCTTTCCTTTAAAGGCCCAAAACATTGTTATTATCACAGATTCAATGTCAGCTATTTAAGAATTAGATGTTGCTGGTCATTGTAGACTTGACCCTATCCAAATATATCTAGACATTGACCATATTATCACTTCCAGTGCTGCCAAAATTGTTCTGCAGTGGATTCCTGAACACTTAAGGACACCTGGCAAAGACAAGGCAGACATACTATCAAAGGAGGGATCAAGACAAGAACAGCCACACACAGCAACCACTTCACAAACAGCAAAACAGCTCATAAGGTCAGCAAACAAAGAAACATGACTGCAAAGATGGGCCATTAGAAACACGGGAAGGGAGGTCTACAGACATGTGGCAAGCCCCAGTCCAAATGATCGTGTAAATTAACTCACAAGGAAGAATTAGAGCACACTTTTCCCCACTGAGAACCCAACACATCCCACTTACAACCATCTGAACAGAATCCAACCACAACACTCCTGAGTTCCAGCTGTGAACACACCCATCATCTCTGTGAGTGTTCAGCGTTCTACAATTTTAGGAAAATGCTTCTTCCTCCGCGGCCTGATACATGGAACACTTTGTATGACACTAGACAAAAGCTGATAAACACGTGCAGAAACCGTTGCATAGCATTGGGCCGAAGTGCTAGAGCACGGATGTTACTGGATTTGTAACAACAACAACAACAACAACAACAACAAGATATACAACAGGCAAATGCAACTTCATCAAGAACCAGAGACGGATAGCGAATTCTTTATGTACCCGCGGGCCATACCATTTACGTTATTTCAAAATGTAAGGATATTGGAATTTTTCTGGCAAGAAATGTTTCTTCTTCTTCATCGTACGCTGTTTACAGCGATATTTAGGTTGCACTGATTTAATTTGTTAGCCAGTGGCTCAGTGCATCCGATTTCAACAGGCGTTTCTGTAGGGTTGCCCTCCTTAGCCTTTGGCTGTCCCCAGCCTAACTGCAAGGCAGCAGTTATTTTTGGTCAGAGTTGTCTCTATTGGGAAGTTGTCTTGCAGGACTATCGAGTCTTCCCTACTCGGGCAAGAAATGTTTAAATGTGCACATTTCATATTAGTTTTATTCAGCCATTTATTATTTTATGTCCTTTTTAATTAGTATTATTTTGTTGAAGTTTCCTTAACGAATACATTTAAATTAGCTTAAGACAGATTAGATGAATGTAATGGGACGGTGGAAACTTCATGTCTCTCACACGACGCTTGATGATACGGGAATTAACTGAAATTGCAAACGTCAATTGTTTTATAGATGTGAATCCGTTGTGAATCCGTAATGATGCAGTGCATGAGTTGCAGTAGTCAGCGACGCAAGGCTGACTACTAGCATCAGGGTCAGCGGACCAGAGTTGCTAAGGCCTTTCTACACTTCCATGCGGTGATACTGAATAATCACAGGGGGGAGGGGAGGGGGGGGGTGAGAACCACACCAATCTAGGCAATGAGGAAACATACTAAACTACGCTCCCTCGACATCAGACGGGATGTACACAGTGAGAAGGTGTTTGTGCACAGTGAGAAGGCGTTTATGCATAATGAGGAGGTGTTTGTGCAGTGAGAAGGTGTTTGTGCATATTGAGAAGGTGTTTGTGCACAGTGAGAAGCTGAAACGCATACCAAATCATCCTATGCAAGCCAAACTTCAAAATCTGACAAACAACCGATTAAAGAGAACCAGCTTTTTACACAACTCAAAACACATGCAGCGCCACCGAGAAAACCTTCTCCCAAAGCAGTTCACACACAAGGAAATGCTGACTGACTACGAGAAGCCAAACTATTGCCATAAAAACATCATAATAACCACATAGATCTCAGAAAGAAAAAGGAAAATTGTCAGGATATCCACCTACAAACCCTAGCTCAGAAGACGATTGAAGACATATACAGCCCTATGGACTGGACTCACCTATACACAGATGGATCGGCAGAGTGCAGTTCAGAATGGTGGAGAATGCACCTTTGTAAAATGCAACAATGGGACAATAACACGTGGAGCTTTCCTTACTGCCTTAGGGCAGGGTATATGGCGCTCTTACATGCAATAAGAATGTTCACAAGACCAAACGAACACTCGACAACTCAGATTTTATTATTTACAGATTGCAGATGACTACTGGAAGCAATACAAAACACCAGAGGTGAACAATTGCTGCGGGAAATCAGATCGGAGCTCAACAAAATCCAAAGAACCTCAACTGTTGCTCTTCAGTGGCTATCCTTCCCCGTTATGAGATCACAGGGAATGAGAGAGTTGATGCCATGTCCAAAGCAGGTAGCAGGATGGAGCAACTTATCCATGCAGTGTCCTACCGAGAGGCAAGAACCTTCATACATCATCAGTACAACTCAAAATGGAAGAAAGACATGGAAGTGAACAATAAACTTGACCCAATCCACCAGCTCTACGGACACCAACAAAACACCATCTTTCGCACAAGAATATGCCACTGCAGACTATTGGGTCAGCTACATCAGCTCAAGATATCACACACAAGTGACTGCCCATGTGGAACCAGATTCCATCCAGACACCAGAACACATCCTACAGAACGGCCCAATACATAGAGACCTACAATGCCAAACCTGATCAGAGAGAGAGACGAGGTGACGCAGAAGCTGTTGGGCTGCCACCTGGATCTGGAGAGAAATGTGGACTTTGTCCTAGCGACGGGACTATAGATGACCAACAAGCTTGAACACAGAAGAAGAAGGATGCAACAGAGCAGACTGGCTAAAAAGAAGTGATCGAAGAGGGAAGGATAACCCGGTATTGAAGAATGCCTGCTGAAGTCGGATGTGTCGGACCGAAAGGGACAAATATCGCATTCATTCTGTAAAATACGATACAGCGCATCCTGTTACTTGCATGACTTGGTAGCGGGAGATTAGGAACGAAGAAGACGAAGAAGAAGAAGAAGAAGAAGAAGAAGAAGAAGAGGAAGAGGAAGAAGAAGAAGAAGAAGAAGACATAAAGACATGTTTGCAGAAGGCTACTACTGACGTGACATTGGCGATTTTATTTTTCACAGAAGTTTTGTTGGTTGTATAACAATGAAGCATACACATCTTCTATGGAGGTGTTCATATCAGATAACTGCCATCTGATTCTGACCCAAGCCTTGCTGGGGCCGCATCCGGTGATATCTCGTTTAGCTTGTCCCACTCAAATTTAGCTGACAAGATTCAGTGAAGTTTGGAAACTATGTGGCGGGCCTGTTTTGAAAAAAAAATGCGGGCGTCGAATGCGGCACGTGGGCTTTATGTTGTACACGTATGATATACAGTACAGGTTAGTCTGTGGGCGTCAGATGCGACAATCGGGCCTTATGTTGTACATGTATGATATACAGTACAGGTTAGTCTGTGGGCGTCGGATGCGACAATCGGGCCTTTTGTTGTACATGTATGATTATAATGATATACAGTACAGGTTAGTCTGTGGACGTCGGATGCGACAATCAGGACTTATGTTGTACATGTATGATATACAGTACAGGTTAGTCTACTTTTCGTTCCATATAATGAGTAGACGACCATGCAGGAAGCCTTTGGCAAGCACTTATTAAGATCCGTTCTTATGGTACTGGTTTGTGTAGAAGTACGGTTTGCATGTGTGTGCATATGTGTCTGTGTGAGTTTTGGTGTGTGTTTGCGTGTGTGTTCGCACACACGCGTTTGTATATGTCTGTGCGCATGTGTGTATGAACGTGAGAACTGCTTAGAATACGTGCCCACATATACAAACGAGAGAGGACATAAACGTGTATAGCAATGCAGATATCGGATGGGAGAAAGGAAACATAGAGATAGCAGTTATAAAAAATGTGTGAAAGACAGAACACATGCTTACAACAGCAATTGTGTGTGATAGAGGAGATATACAGGTAAAAGTTCTCAAAGTGTGTGGAAGACAGAAGGTGATCTTACTACAGCAGTTGTGTGAAAGTTTCTCTTATTCCATGTCTTGTAAGCCGAGAATTGAAAGCGTGTTCATTTGTAATCTGGTAGGCACGTGTGATGCTTTTCTCATTCCGTGTCAGAGCTGAAAGATAAATACAATTAAGACAAAAACAAACTAAATATGTAGTGTGGATTTACAAGCATGCTGCCAGTTTGCTCAACGAGCAACACAGATTCAAAACATCTGTTCTGTTAACTTAGTTATTTTTATATAGGGGGTGAGAAGAGAAATAACGCTCTTATTTACGTGTTGTTTCCCTTATATTTGAAATCTAATGCGTGGAAGAAACGAATCAAGATGTAGCTCAACAGATGTGAAGAATTAGCGACCTTCAGACTTTGTAGAGGCCACACGACGTGAACAAGTAGCGACCTTCAGTCTTCGTAGAGGCCACAAGACGTGAACAAGTAGCGACCTTCAGTCTTTGTAGAGGCCACAAGATGTGAAGAAGTAGCGACCTTCAGACTTCGTAGAGGCCACAAGACGTGAACAAGTAGCGACCTTCAGTCTTTGTAGAGGCCACAAGATGTGAAGAAGTAGCGACCTTCAGACTTCCTAGAGGCCACAAGATGTGAACAAGTGGCGACCTTCAGTCTTTGTAGAGGCCACAAGATGTGAAGAAGTAGCGACCTTCAGACTTCGCAGAGGTAACGATAGATTTAAACAAGTACCGACCTTTAAACTTTGCAGAGGTCACAACAGATTTGAACAAGTGGCGACATTCAGACTTCGTAGAGGACCTACGATGGGAACACGGGGCGACCTACACGTGCTGGTGAGCACTTTTTTTACTTGCATGACGCGATCACAAAATGCCATTAAAAGAGCACAGTGGGACTCGCAAGCGAGCACCAGTTTGAGAAAGCCTGACTTAATCGAACAGACGACAGTAACGCGTTCAACTACATTGTGATTCTTTATCGTCTTCTCCTTTCCGCTCCAGCCGGAGTTAATCTCCGTAATCACTGCTGCACAAACACATTTTGTTTGATTTTCCAGTTGTTTCCGTAGCAGTTTGTTTTACACGATGACATTTGTGTGACAAATAAGGCTCCACGAAGTCACTTGAGGAAAATTGTCAATCAAATTCTATGTTACTCGACAATTCTTTCGTTTTTCTCTTTGTCTATCATGGTTGGTGGTCTTCCCTGAACTGTTCCACCTCATCCCGTCTAGGCCGTGCAGACAGATCACAATCTTATTCCGCACCCACGATTTCATTCTAGCGCGCAAATATCAAACTTAGACCACCACGAAGGCTGAAAGACGAGAGGTTAATGTCCCAAGATCGTATGATGACAGGTTAATGTAGCAAAGGCCGAATGAAGAGAGGTTAAGGTCACAAGGGCTGAATGAAGAGAGGTTAATGTCGCAAGATTCGTATGATGACAGGTTAATGTCGCAAGGGCCGAATGAAGAGAGCTTAATGTCGCAAGGGCCGAATGAAGAGAGGTTAATGTCGCGAGGGCTGAATGAAAAGAGGTTAATGTCGCAAGGGCCGAATGAAGAGAGGTTAATGTCGCAAGGGCCGAATGAAAATAGGTTAAGATCACAAGGCCTAATGAAATCAGGTTAAGATCACAAGGGCCTAATGAAAAGAGGTTAAAATCGCAAGGACTAATGAAAAACTGTTAAGATCACAAGGCCTAATAAAAAAAGGTTAAGATCACAAGGGCCTAATGAAAAGAGATTAAAGTCACAAGGCCTAATGAAAAACGGTTAAGATCACAAGGCCTAATAAAAAAAGGTTAAGATCACAAGGGCCTAATGAAAAGAGGTTAAGATCACAAGGACCGAATGAAAAGAGGTTAAGATCACAAGGGCCTAATGAAAATAGGTTAAGATCACAAGGACCGAATGTAAAGAGGTTAATAATCACGGCCTAATGAAAAGAGATGAAGATCACAAAGATCGAATAAAAAGAAGTTAAGATCACAAGGGCCGAATGAAACAAGGTTAATATCAAAAGATTGGTGTGAAGCGAAGTTAGTATCACAGGTTCGCATGAAGCGAAGTTAGTATCACAGGTTCGCATGAAGCGAAGTTAATATCACAGGTTCGCATGAAGCCAGGTTAGTATCACAGGTTCGCATGAAGCCAGGTTACGTTCACAAGGTTCGCATGAAGCGAGGTTAAGTTCACAAGGTTCGCATGAAGCGAGGTTAAGTTCACAAGGTTCTCATGAAGCGAAGTTAAGGTTACAAGGACCTAATGAGTGGGGCTAATGTCTCTTTGGTCGAATGAAGAGAGGTTAATGTCGCAAGGGTCGAATAAAGAGAGCGTATGATAAACACCAGACTGATGTGGCATCTGGAAGAAAAACGAATACTAATTCCACAGCAAGCCGGCTTTAGACAGCACAGATCCCCTGAGGACCAGATCATCCTCATAGCCCAGGAAATAGAAGATGCCTACCAGGCACAGAAACACACAGTAGCGGTGTGGGTGGACCTGGAAAAGGCATTTGACAAAGTCTGGAAAGATGGACTTAGAGTCAAGCTAAGAAGAAGTGATGTTTGTGGGAAAATGTACAAGTGGATCAACCACTACCTCAAAAACAGAACGGCCAGAGTCCAAGTACAAGGACAGATGAGCAAAAAGGTGACACTTGAGCAGGGAGTACCCCAAGGGGGAGTACTGTCACCCACACTCTTCCTGGTATATATAAACGACATTACAGAGAATATACAAAGAAGAGTCCATAGCTCAATGTTTGCAGACGATCTGGCTATGTGGACCTCTGAAAAGAATCTCACCATAGCAAAAAATCGGATGCAGCAGGCACTAACATCGATGGAAGAGTGGGCGAACTCATGGCTGGTCAAAATAAACGAGGAGAAAACCACATGCACAATATTCTCGCTTTCAATCAAACCCCAAAATACCAAATTAAGTTTAAATGGCAAATTCCTGCAGCCAAACGACAACCCAAACTATCTGGGAGTCACATTTGATCGGCGCATGACATGGAAAAGTCAGATCGAGAGAAACCGAATGACAGCCAGAGAAAGAATGGCAATCATGAGGAAACTTGCTGGCACAAGCTGGGGAGCAGACGAAAGCATACTAAAGAAACTGTACACTGGAAGAGTGAGACCAGTTCTCGAGTATGGTATTGCGGCATGGACAACAGCAGCAAAGGCGAACTTCGATAAAATTAGCAAACTTCAAAACCAAGCCATGAGAGTTATAACAGGAGACATGAAGTCAACGCCAATTGTAGAACTTGAAAAGATTACAAAACTGCAATCCATGGCCGATAGAAGAGACTGCAGAGCCCAGCTGCAGTCAGAGAAACTCCGAAGACTGACTGACCATCCAATGCACCAGAGACTAAACAATGTGGGAAATGGGAAACTAAAGCGGAGAAACTTTGCAGAAATAGCCAAAGCAAAGATGCACGAAGATCCCATAAACGCACTAACAACACCAAAACCAATCACTACTGTACGAAAACCTACCTGGAGGCAGAATAAATTTCCAGAGGTGGTAGAAAATATACCAGGTATTGGAAACAAAAACTGCCAGACTTAAAAAGAAAGGAGAGATACTACCCTAAGCTTTAAATCGAAAAACTACCCAAGCATGGACTGGACCCATGCATACACCGACGGTTCTGTAACAAACACTACACAGAACGGAGGGGCAGGAGCATTCCTGAACCTACCAAATGGCAGAAAAATAACACTGTCATTCGCTACTGGTAAGTACACAAGCAATTTCAGAGCGGAGGCAGAGGCACTGAGGGCGGCAGTGGAAGAAATGGTGACACACAGTGAAAATGAGAGCCATATAGTCCTGCTGACAGATGCTCTCGCCGTAGTCACAGCGCTAAAAAGCCAGAAAAACACTGAGCTTAATGACTTAAGAGCAGCACTCTGCAAACTGTGCCAGCAGACCAAAAAGGGTAGTGGTACAGTGGGTCCCATCACACTGCAACATCCAAGGCAACGAGGAGGCAGACAGACTGGCAAAAGAAGGTGCAAGACTACCACAAACAGATACTAGTATGACGTACGAAGAGTCAAAACGGCTTATCAAAGCCAAATACATGACCAAATGGGAAACCGAACATACTGGTTACACCAAAAACGATGCCTATTACCAGCTGAACAGAAGAGAGCAGGTCGTTGTCTTCAGACTTCGCACTGGGCACAATAGACTGAGGTACCACCTATTCAACAAATTAAAGATAGGTGGTACCGACGAATGCCCGTGCGGTACAGGTAAAATGACCGCTGAACATCTGCTGCAGAACTGCTCGACATACGAGGATCAGAGAGAGCAGATGTGGCCATCACCAGTGGAACTGCAAGACAAGCTCTATGGCAGTGTCGACAGCCTCAGGATGACCGCCGCTTTTTTCGAAAAAATAATGGTTACTGTCTGACTGCGTACGAAGAAGAAGAAGAAGAAGAATGAAGAGAGGTTAAGATCATACGGGACTAATGAAAAGAGGTTAAGATCGTAAGGGCCTAATGAAAAGAGGTTAAGATCACAAAGATCGAATGGAAAGAGGTTAAGATCACAAGGGCTGAATGAAGAGAGGTTTATGTCGCAAGGGCTGAATGAAGAGAGGTTAATGTCACAAGATTAGTATGATGACAGGTTAATGTCGCAAGGGCCGAATGAAGAGAGGTTAATGTCGCAAGGGCCGAATGAAGAGAGGTTAATGTCGCAAGGGCCGAATGAAGAGAGGTTAATGTCGCAAGGGCCGAATGAAGAGAGGTTAATGTTGCAAGTTCCGAATTAAAATAGGTTAAGATCACAAGGCCTACTGAAAACAGGTTAAGATGACAAGGGCCTAATGAAAAGAGGTTAAAATCACAAGGCCGAATGAAAAACGGTTAAGATCACAAGGCCTAATAAAAAAAAGGTTACGATCACAAGGGCCTAATGAAAAGAGGTTAAGATCACAAGGGCCTAATGAAAAGAGGTTAAGATCACAAGGGCCGAATGAAAAGAGGTTAAGTTCACAAGGACCGAATGAAAAGAGGTTAAGATTATAGGGGCCGAATGAAAAGAGGCTAAGATCACAAGGGCCTAATGAAAAGAGGTTAAGATCACAAGGACCGAATGAAAAGAGGTTAAGATCACAAGGGCCGAATGAAAAGAGGTTAAGTTCACAAGGACCGAATGAAAAGAGGTTAAGATCACAAAGGCCTAATGAAAATAGGTTAAGATCACAAAGATCGAATAAAAAGAAGTTAAGATCACAAGGGCCGAATGAAACAAGGTTAATATCAAAAGATTGTTGTGAAGCGAAGTTAGTATCACAGGTTCGCATAGAGTGAAGTTAGTATCACAGGTTCGCATGAAGCGAAGTTAATATCACAGGTTCGCATGAAGCGAGGTTAATATCACAGGTTCGCATGAAGCGAGGTTAAGTTCACAAGGTTCGTATGAAGCGAAGTTAATATCACAGGTTCGCATGAAGCGAGGTTAAGTTCACAAGGTTCGCATGAAGCGAAGTTAAGGTTACAAGGACTGAATGAGCGGGGCTAATGTCTCAAGATTGGTGTTTTAAACGAAGGTAGTGTCACGTTTGAAGTTAAAACACTATTTAAAGGGCCGCTTGAAGCCTAGTTAGTCTGTCAAAAAACCGCTTGAAGACACGTTAACGGCTCAATTGCCGGATGAAGTCAAGTCACTGTCTAAAGAGCCAAATTAAGTCAAGTTAATGTTACAGACCGCTTGAAGACAAGTGAAAGTCTCACTCAATAGGCGACTGAAGTCAAGTTATTGTCTAAGGATATGATTTAAGCCAAGCTTATGTCTCCAGAGTCACAGGGACAAAATCGAAGGAACGGAAACGGAACAAAATACCAATATTGAAGACTATGGGGGAAACCCTGCGTATAACGTGATCTCTGTAAAAATCGAACTACATCCAATTAGTGTATTAATATTCGATAATGCAATTCTCGTAGTCTCCTTTATCCCTTTAGTGAGTTCTCTGTAAAACATTTGACACTCAACCTTCTAGTGATTTACCTGCATATATTGTACTTAGCATGAGAGACAGGAATGCCATCAGTGTCAGGTGAAACATACAGACCACATCCCAGCACATGACATGTCGCTTTCCTGAAAAGCAACCTGACCAACAAAGTGGCGATCGACACTACGATCCCCATATGATAACTGTAGCAATACGCCACACATCAATCTTCTTCAGTACGCTTCTTGATTTAAGAGGAGACACTGCAACCCGACACCCAAAAAACATCGCAAAGAGTGAAGACCTCAACTTGGAACAACAACAATATTAAACACTCAAATACAATTTGTTGATATCAGTTTTATCAGGGAGAGAAATAAAACACACCTTCTTAAAAATGTTGAAACAATTAACAAAAAAAAAACAATCAAACAAGAAAATAAGGTACATTAAAATTGATACTGCATATTAAGTAATCTGGTATGGTTGCATTATGCTTATCTTCACAAACCAAACCTAAGTGCACGTGTTTCGTTCCGCAGTCATCTGGGGTAGTTGTCTCGCCGCAGCGACTCAATTTCAACCAGTGTTCGTAAAGCGATCTCAGTCCCGCCAGGCGGAGCGATAGCGCGGGCTTGCGGAAAACGCTCGCCTGCCTTTCCCCGTAGAGCGAATTGGGTGCGGTTTGTTGCAGCGGCTCCTCCACCGAGGTGCGCTGGTCTGGTCCGTATCAGGAAATGTGGTCCGTCCGTGGTGATTTATCTAAGGCTTATAGCAGAGCTCGACAGTACGTCTCGCTGGTGGTCCGACTCTCGCAAAGAGCTTGTGACCGGCAAATGGAAAGCAGGAATCGTTGCCTCGAGGCCCTGCGTTCTCCCTACGGAGAAGAAGGCAGGCCGGCAGGCCAAATTGTCTCTAGTCCCAGTGAAATTCATCGCCGAGGTCGTTGGGATCCGTTCTGCACAGAGCGCTGCCATCCCTCCTCGAGCGAGCCCGGTCGGTCGGTCGTCTGGTGCGTGTGGGAGGCCCCTGTCAGGCGGTCCTAGGTCGACGGAGTGAGGGACGGGTGGAACAAACCGTCCGTCCGTCCCGTCAGTCGGTCCCTGCGGCCGTCGTCCCAGCGAGGCTTTTTACACACCCTTCCTCCGCCGACCGGTGTGTGCTGTACGTACGTCTCCGACAGATATCTGGTTGATCCTGCCAGTAGTCATATGCTTGTCTCAAAGATTAAGCCATGCATGTCTAAGTTCACACTGTCTCACGGTGAAACCGCGAATGGCTCATTAAATCAGTCGAGGTTCCTTAGATGACACGATCCTACTTGGATAACTGTGGCAATTCTAGAGCTAATACATGCTTACCAAGCTCCGACCCTCGCGGAAAGAGCGCTTTTATTAGTTCAAAACCAATCGTCGTTTCCCCTCGCGGGGTTGCGGCGTCCCCACTGGTGACTCTGGATAACTTTGTGCTGATCGCATGGCCTGATGTGCCGGCGACGCATCTTTCAAATGTCTGCCCTATCAAATGTCGATGGTACGTGACATGCCTACCATGTTTGTAACGGGTAACGGGGAATCAGGGTTCGATTCCGGAGAGGGAGCATGAGAAACGGCTACCACATCCAAGGAAGGCAGCAGGCGCGCAACTTACCCACTCCCGGCACGGGGAGGTAGTGACGAAAAATAACAATACGGGACTCTTTCGAGGCCCCGTAATTGGAATGAGTACACTTTAAACCCTTTAACGAGGATCTATTGGAGGGCAAGTCTGGTGCCAGCAGCCGCGGTAATTCCAGCTCCAATAGCGTATATTAAAGTTGTTGCAGTTAAAAAGCTCGTAGTTGGATCTCAGGCGCAGGCGGGCGGTCCGGCTCGCGCCGGTTCACTGCCCGTTGTCTCCTGCCCTACCGTCTGCCGGCTCTCTCCCACGGGTGCTCTTCGCTGAGCGTCCTGGGTGGCCGGCGCGTTTACTTTGAAAAAATTAGAGTGTTCAAAGCAGGCCTCGGCTGCCTGAATAATGGTGCATGGAATAATGGAATAGGGCCTCGGTTCTATTTTGTTGGTTTTCGGAACTGGAGGTAATGATTAACAGGGACAAACGGGGGCATTCGTATTGCGGCGTTAGAGGTGAAATTCTTGGATCGCCGCAAGACGAGCTACTGCGAAAGCATTTGTCAAGAATGTTTTCATTAATCAAGAACGAAAGTCAGAGGCGCGAAGACGATCAGATACCGTCGTAGTTCTGACCATAAACGATGCCGACTAGCGATCCGCAGGAGTTGCTTCGATGACTCTGCGGGCAGCTTCCGGGAAACCAAAGTGTTTGGGTTCCGGGGGAAGTATGGTTGCAAAGCTGAAACTTAAAGGAATTGACGGAAGGGCACCACCAGGAGTGGAGCCTGCGGCTTAATTTGACTCAACACGGCCAACACTGAAATGATTGACATGCCGAGACCACTCTTCTGGGGTCTAATATGGAACTGGTGCTAGATTTAGACCCTCAGAAATCTGGGGCTATGCCCCCTGTGGCCCGGTTTGGTCTGCATCCAGTGTCCTGAAAAAGGAACTGACGGAAGAGCACTATCAGGAGTGGAGCCTGAGGCTCAAATTAACTAAACACGCCAATACTGCAGAATGACTATAAAAAAGTACACCTCGTAGGGTCTAATAGAGAACATGTGCTGGAATTAGACCCTCGAAAATCTGGGGCTACCCCCTAAGAAACTTGATTGTCTCGCTAAGGGAATTGACGGAAGGGCACCACCAGGTGTGGAACCTGCGGCTTAATTTGACTGAACACGCCAATACTGTAGAACAACTGACAAATCGAGAGCACTGCCGTTTGGGTCTAATAATGAACGTACGCTGGTATTAGACTCACGAATGACAAGTCAGCTCTCAAACACTCAAATGAAAGAACGCTACGGAAATCGTGTTTAACTCCGCAGAAACCGCAGATTTCAAATACCTGGTCATTGACAAACAAAAGCCCTCAATAAACTCGTCTGACCAAATAGTGAACGGGTGCTGGAAATAGATCATCTGAAGACAGGTCAGTTTTACCCTACAAATGACAGGGCGTTGCTACGGAAAACCAGCTCAAATCGAGAGGAGCCGCAGACACTTTGGTCCACGTACCAGGCGGATAAGCCAAGGGCGCGAGGCTACCATGTGGGGGATTACGGCCGAACCCTTGTAAGCCGCAATCCCGCCCAAAATCTCAGCACCACTGCAATGGGAGGCTCCTACATGCTCGGGACCTGGGGCTTGCGCCCCAGCCCTATCAGGTAGAGCCACAGCAAGAGGCCCTTGCCGTCCGCCAATCAAAGCGGGCGGACAACTGCTTGATACTCACCTTATAAGGCGATTGGGTGCGAAACCACCAACCAAAGACTTAGTACCTGGTCGGGGTGTCGAAAACAGTAGAGCAGCCACCTCACTGTGAACTGTCAAGACTCAACCAGTGACCATGAGAGTTGTCCGCACACCAGGCGAACAACATCTCTGTGACATTACCAGGCTTGTCCTCTGGCTAAATGCACTCCGGCTACGATATCTACCTCTGTACGTTATCAGCCATATAACTATCATGCTGGACGCAGAAGAGATGCAGACCAGCGGACATTGCACACCTGCCCCACTGTGTCAACACCCCAGGTGGCGGGGAATGCTAGGCGTACCACCCCTGCATAGAAGCCAAGAAAATAAAAGGAAAAAGAGATACCCCACTCACATGCAAATGCTACGTTTCTGGCAGGACGTGACGATCCTGGGATACAGACACACTGGACTGCCTCTCTTCCGGGTAAACCAGTCCATCTCATATATCATCTCACATATCATCATTGCACCCTATAGACACGAGTAGTGAAGACTCGATAGTCTAGTAAGACAACTTCCATAAGAGAGACAACTCTGATCATAAACAACTGCTGCCTTGCAGATAGGCTGGGGACAGCCAAAGGCTATGGAGGGCATCCCTACAGAAACGCCTGTTGAAATCGGATGCACGGGGCCGCAAGCCTAACAAAACAGTGCAACGTAAATCGCAGTATGATGGCAGTACAACCTATCAGAAAAACGCATGGCGCTCATCCTGCGGAGTCCCACCAGGCAGCGATAGCGCCGGGCCTCACGCCTCGAAGGGGCCCACCCTTGACTACTGGTGGTCACCCACCCATGTGTCGTGGAGTCAAGGCACATGGCTATGGGGCAACTTCTATTGGCCAAAACCTCAAGACCTTCAAAATACTACAGTGGAATGCGGAGGGAGTCATTAACAAAAAACTTTCCCTAACACACCACCTGCACGAAGGTAAGATTGACGTGGCATGTATCCAGGAAACGCACCTCAACAATAACCATAAATTCTCAATCAGAGGATACCAGACCTTCCGTCTAGATAGAGAAGGCCACAAAGGAGGGGTCCTGATACTGACCAGAAACTGCATACCGAGTAGCGCGGTACCTGTCAATCACACCGGACAAGCAGAAATTGTAGGAGTTGACATAATGGCCCAAGAGACGAAGCTCCGCATTTTCAATCTGTACGGACCACCAAATAGAGACCTATCGCTCTCGAGTATGGAGGTCAGAGACTCCAACTGCATAGTAGTTGGAGATTTCAACAGCCACTCGGAGAGATGGGGATACTCTGACACAGACAGCAGAGGTGACGAAGTGGAAGATTGGGAGATAGATGCAAATCTCTCCCTAATTAATAGGCCGGAGGATAGCCCTAGCTTCTATTCAAGAACATAGCATACCACCTCGACTCCAGATTTGGCCTTCTCCACACAGGACATACACCATAAAATAGACCGCCAGGTGCTAAACCAACTGGCAGGTAGCGACCACAGGCTGATCAGGCTAACCATTGACATGGAAGTAGGCCCACAGGAAACAAAACCGCTCCCACGTTGGAATTACAAACGAGCCGACTGGGACAGATTTGCAATCCTGACAGATGGGCTGTGTGAAACCATCAACACACGAAACACCAAAATGAAGCCCATGGTAGAGAGCCTTAGCAAGGCAATAATGCAAGCCGCCACTGAAACCATCCCAAGAGGAGCTAGGAAAAACTATAAGCCTTACTGGAATGATGAGTTGCAGAAAGTGGAAGATGCAGTAACAAATGCTAGGAACATGGCAGAGCGAGAAAAATCCATGGAGGCAAACATCGCCCCCAAAGCCGCCGCGGCGAAGTACAAACACACTCTCAAACAAACAGCAAGAGAAAGCTGGAAAAATAAAACGGAAAGTCTAAACCTGGACAAAGACGGGAACAAGATATGGAAGCTAGTCAGAGCCATGAACGACGAAACCCCGTCAAATAAACAAATTACTATCAAGCAGGGCGAGAACTTGATCACAGGTAAGAAAGCCGCAAACGCCTTTGTCGATCACTATGCCAGAGCAAACCACATCGAGGTCCCTGCAGATAAGCATACAGACATTAGCGAAGAGCTAAAGGGACACGAAAACATAAATACGGCTCCTGAAGAGCACATGATGGCCAAACTAACAATGCGCGAAATGGAAGAGGCTATGAGAACACTAAAGAAAAGGAAATCTCCCGGAAAAGACGGGATAACAAACGAAATGCTGATGGGGCTGGGCCAAACAGCGAAGAGGAAACTGCTATCGGTCCTGAACCAAAGCTGGAAAAGGGGAATTGTACCACTGGCATGGAAAGATGCAATACTGGTACCAGTACCAAAAACAGGAAAGGACAAAACAGATCCAAATGGATACATGCCCATAAGCCTACTGAGCTGTGTCGGCAAGCTGATGGAACGGATGATAAACACCAGACTGATGTGGCATCTGGAAGAAAAACGAATACTAATTCCACAGCAAGCCGGCTTTAGACAGCACAGATCCACTGAGGACCAGGTCATCCTCATAGCCCAGGAGATAGAAGATGCCTACTAGGCACAGAAACACACAGTAGCTGTTTGGGTGGATCTGGAAAAGGCATTTGACAAAGTCTGGAAGGATGGACTTAGAGTCAAGCTAAGAAGAAGTGATGTCGGTGGGAAGATGTACAAGTGGATCAACCACTACCTCAAACAAAGAACGGCCAGAGTCCAAGTACAAGGGCAGATGAGCAAAAAGGTGACACTCGAGCAGGGAGTACCCCAAGGGGGAGTATTGTCACCCACACTCTTCCTGGTATATATAAACGATATCACAGAGAATATACCAAGAAGAGTCCATAGCTCAATGTTTGCAGACGATCTGGCTATGTGGACCTCTGAAAAGAATCTCACCATAGCAAGAAATCGGATGCAGACGGCCCTAACATCGATGGAAGAGTGGGCGAACTCATGGCTGGTCAAAATAAACGAGGAGAAAACCACATGCACAATATTCTCGCTTTCATTAAAACCCCAAAGTACCAAATTAAGTCTAAATGGCAAAATCCTGCAGCCAAACGACAACCCAACCTATCTGGGAGTGACATTTGATCGGCGCATGACATGGAAAAGTCAGATTGAGAGAAACCGAATGAAAGCCAGAGAAAGAATGGCAATCATGAGGAAACTTGCTGGCACAAGCTGGGGAGCAGACGAAGGTATACTAAAGAAACTGTACACTGGAAGAGTGAGACCAGTTCTCGAGTATGGCATTGCGGCATGGACAACAGCAGCGAAGGCGAACTTCGATAAAGTTAACAAACTTCAAAACCAAGCCAAGAGAATTATAACATGTGGCATGAAGTCAACGCCAATTGTAGAACTTGAAAAGATTACAACACTGCAATCCATGACTGCAGAGACTGCAGAGCCCAGCTGCAGTCAGAGAAACTCCGAAGACTGACTGACCATCCAATGCACCAGAGACTAAACAATTTGGGAAATGGGAAACTAAAGCGGAGAAACTTTGCAGAAATAGCCAAAGCAAAGATGCACGAAGATCCCATAAACGCACTAACAACACCAAAACCCATCACTACTGTACGAAAACCTACCTGGAGGCAGGATATATTTCCAGAGGTGGTAGAAAATATACCAGGTATTGCAAACAAAAACTGCCAGACTGAAAAAGAAAGGAGAGATACTACCCTAAGCTTCATAAAGAAAAGCTACCCAAGCATGGACTGGACCCATGCATACACCGACGGTTCTGTAACAAACACTACACAGAATGGAGGGGCAGGAGCATTCCTGAACCTACCAAATGGCAGAAAAATAACACTGTCATTCGCTACTGGTAAGTACACAAGCAATTTCAGAGCGGAGGCAGAGGCACTGAGGGCGGCAGTGGAAGAAATGGCGACACACAGTGAAAATGAGAGCCATATAGTCCTGCTGACAGATGCTCTCACCGTAGTCATAGCGCTAAAAAGCCAGAAAAACACTGAGCTCAATGACTTAAGAGCAGCACTCTGCAAACTGTGCCAGCAGTCCGCACCAAAAAGGGTAGTGGTACAGTGGGTTCCGTCACACTGCAACATCCAAGGCAACGAGGAGGCAGACAGACTGGCAAAAGAAGGTGCAAGACTACCACAAACAGATACCAATATGACGTACGAAGAGTCAAAACGGCTTATCAAAGCCAGATACATGACCAAATGGGAAACCGAACATACTGGTTACACCAAAAACGATGCCTATTACCAGTTGAACCGAAGAGAGCAGGTCGTTGTCTTCAGACTTCGCACTGGCCACAACAGACTGAGGTACCACCTATTCAACAAATTGAAGATAGGGTGTACCGACGAATGCCCGTGCGGTACTGGTAAAAAGACCACTGAACATCTGCTGCAGAACTGCCCGACATACGAGGATCAGAGAGAGCAGATGTGGCCATTACCAGTGGAACTGCAAGACAAGCTCTATGGCAGTGGCGAGAGCCTCAGGATGACCGCCGCTTTTTTCGAAAAAATAATGGTTACTGTCTGACTGCGTACGAAGAAGAAAAAGAAGAAGAAGTTCCGCAGTCTCTGCCATGTGTAACCCATATTCGTGAGTCTTTTTTAAAACCCGTTCCTCACAGCCTTATCTAATATGGCGGACATTTGTTTTACTGCGTTATCTGGAAGCGCATGTTACAGATAACTCTTGATATTTGTTATGAGGGGATGAAAGATACACGAACATAGACAAATATAGCTCGGTGATGTGTTGGAGTAAATGTGTAAAGGGATCGTACGTTCCATTCAAAAGGCGTTCATCGGGTACACAATTTTTGGTAATGATAGATTTGGTTGGGAGATATGACAATGATGATATGGCTTGGCTTGGCTTCGTTCATTCTCAATCTCCCACTACCAAACCCTGAAAGGGCTTAAGTAGCAGAATGTAGTTCAGAGAACGGAATGCGTTGTGTCGTATTTTACAGCTTGACTGCGATATTTGCACCTTTCGGTCCAACACATTCGACTTCAGCAAATAATGATGATATGACTTAACGTCTTTATGCTGGTTTAGAAGACTCTGCAGAGTATGTATACCACTAGTTTCTTTTATATTTGTTTGATCTAAAAACTATGCGCATCCAATCTATTCATAAATGCGTTATTTATCCCAGCTTCCACTATTTCCAAGGGAGGCTGCGTGGCCTAGGGGTGAAACTCGCTCGGTTTTCATCAATCCCAACGTTCCGGGTTCGATTCCCACTTGTGTCCAGTTTGGCAGACACTGGGTTTTTTCTCGGGCTAATGCTGCTACACGTACGGAAAGTAATGGCAACCTACCGTACTGCACACTTTGCCAAGAAACTTACAACACCCAAATAGGTGGCGGTTGTAAGAAGCTACGTTTTGTAAAGGAAATGCGACTTACTACTACTATTTTCTGTAGAAATGCATTCCAAGCGTTCACCACTCTCTGACTAGAAATAAAAAAATTGTCCTAATATCTAATATGTACTTTTCTTTAGTTAATTTGTAGCTATGTTCTCTTGTTCTTGTAAGTGGTTGTATTTTGAAATAAAACTTGTTATAGTCTAATTTATCCTTTCCCTTTGATTATCTGATTTATGCTTTCCCTTTGATTATCTAATTTATGCTTTCCCTTTGATTATCTGAAAAATCTGTATTGTCACCTTGGATTCTTCATGTTTGTTTGCCATTGGAGGCCAGTTTTTCTGAGGCTTTCTTCATAACTGTAATTCCAAGAATCTAACTATCAATGTATCGCTTTTCTTTGTATCCTTTCCAGAATGTTTATACCCCCCTCTACGATAAGGGCTCCGCTCTTGTACACAGTGCAGTAGGAAAGGCAGAGAGAGAGGGAACCTCAAAATCAAGTTATGGCCTTTAACACTTCATCCACTGCAGCCGTGTTCTATATGGGGCTACCTGTACCTTTGTCCAAACACAAAGGGCCGACATGGATCCCAACTGCATCAAATACGCTATTGGTTGTTGTAACAAATACACGAATCATTCAGGGTTCCTTCACGTCTCTGCATCTGCGCGTGAAGGCTTGTCGTGGCGGACAGGAAGTCCTGCGAGTAAAGATTAGCATCTGATAAAATAAAATGTTTGCAACGTTTGTCAGTTCTAGGAAATCCAAGAGCCTGTAGTTATTTTTAGCATATTAAAAACTTTAAATCAGGTGTTTCTTTATAGTTGGGTAAACTTGAACTGAAGTGCGGGTGGCCGAACGGTTTCAGTACATGTCTCCTTCCCATAAAGGAGCAAGTTCCAACTCTCGGTAAGGCATATTTTTTTTCAAGTCGAGGTTTAAATAAAATCTAACATGCACACCACGCAGTGACTGCACGGACAAGTTTTTATTCCTCAGCCTTATAAATGTCCGAGGCAGACCGTACACTAGGACTGGGAATAAACGCTGTAATGAAATTGATTATTAGAATGAAGCTTCCCCTGAGATTTCTTGATCTGTTTGTTATTGGAAAGGATATAATACAGGGGAGGGGAAGGGGGGGAAGCGGGAGGGGGGGAAGGGGGAGGCAGAGTGGTCTCGAAGTAAGATGTCCACCTCGGGGGCCGGAGGTCCTGGGTTCAAACCACGGTACAGACCGGGATGTTTTTCCGTGGACTTTCTGGTATTTCCCCGGATCTGTGGGTAGTAGAGATCGGACACCCGTTTACAATATTGTGCACTTTAGAAATCCCACGGCAGTTGCAAAACGAAAAGAGCAGGCTTAACGGCGACTGGCAGAGCAAAATTCAAAATTATGTTAAAAGGGTACCCAATCTGTTACAGGATGCTCGCCGGTGCTACAGAGCTCGTGCATTGTGCTGGGATTCTCCAAAAATATGGAGAAGAAGAAAGCTCTTATGTGTTATACCGTGTGTAGTGACGTTTATTCTTTGACTAAACTAAACTAAACTTGAATAGGCCCGCCCTGTCTCTGTGTATGTTGTAAAAATCAACTAAGAGAGTTGTGCATTGTATTAGCAAGGTAATTGTGTAGTAAGAATTGCTTGACGAACCAGTGTTAGTCCAAAGAAGTACAAGCTCCCTGTTAGGTCCCATCTACAGTGCAGAACCAAATGGTGGGGAAAATAGGGAGAGGAGAAAGAAGACATGGGTATTACTTTCTTTTTCGTTCCATACAAATGAAAGGGTTAAGCAAAGTAAATGGCTCCTAACAATTTATAAGGCCAACACAGTAAATGCCTCCTTACAGATTATAGAGTAAAGAGAACAGTAAAATGTTTAAGGCCAACAGTAAATGGGTCATTACAAATTATAGGGCACAATAGTAAATAACTCCTTACAATTTACAGGGCCAACACAGTAAATGGCTCCTTACAAATTATGGAGCCGACACAGTAAATAGCTCATCACAATGTATAGAGCCAGCACAGTAAATGACTCATTACAAATTATAGGCTACAAAAGCAAATAACTCCTTACTATTTAGAAGGCCAATACAGTAAATGGTTCCTTATAGATTATAGAGTCAATACAGAAAATGACATTTTACACATTTTTGGGCCAACATAGTAAATGGCTCCCTACAAATTATAGGGCCGACACAGTAAATGACTCCTTACAAATTATAGGGCCGACACAGTAAATGACATTTGACAAATTATAGGACCAACACAGTAAATGATTCCTTGCAAATTATAGGGCTACCACAGTGAATGGCTTTTTACAAATATCGGACGTGATCAAGATAGCTGATCAGTGCATGAACTGCAATGGTCAGCGACCCATAGCTGACAGCTAGCGTCAGGGCCAGCAGTGATCCTGGATAACAGGCTGCAACATACCAGACTGGCTAAGGAGAAGGGATCGAAGAGAAAAGGCTAACCCGGCCCTAAAAAATGTCTGCTGAAGTCGGATGTGTCGGACCGAAAGATGTAAATATCGCAGTCAAGCTGTAAACAACGACACAGCGCATGACGTTCTCCGGACTACATCCTGTTACTTGCAAAGTCCTTTTCAGGGCTAGTCAGCGGGAGTTTGAGAACGAACAAAAGAGAAGATATAATAGTGCCATAAAAGTAAACGGCACATTACAAATCATTGGGCAACCAGAATAAATGGCTCCTTACATTTAACCTACGCCAAAGCCCTTTTGTGTGTCAATAGGGTGCCAACTGCTATAGGAAAAACGTTTATATGGTTTATGCTGTTCCCTCAACTCACTTTAGTAATAACATATCACGGCATTCATTTCAGGCGCTGCGCCCCATTAGTTTTCCCCCGAGATTAGCCCAGAAAACTTACAAACTAGTTAGTTCAAGTACCACCATCTTAACGTATACGGCTCAAGATATACAATTCTAACTATCTATCTTTTCTCATCGTGTGCTGCACTGTGAGATGTGCGGCCACACAGCGGGTAGACGAGCCGAAAAGATGGCGCAGGGATAAATGTTCCCGGCTGTGAGTTGGTTTTTAAGAGGTTGTAATGTGATCTGAAACGGGATACGTCAGTGGAGGGTGTGTATGTACATGTGTGTGAGTGGTTGTATGTGTGAGTGGTTGTATATGTTAGTGGTTGTATGTGTTAGTGGTTGTATGTGTTAGTGGTTATATTTGAGAGTTTGGCTATGTGTGCGTATACGATTTATAATGAGAGCATGAAACAGTTGCGCGTTTGTGCGTGTCTTTGTGAGCGCGTATTTGTTTGAGCGTGCACGTTTGCTCTCGCGTGTGTGTGTGTGTGCGTGTGTGTTTATATGTTTACCCGCGTTAGTGTGTACGTGCACGCATCTATCTATCTATCTATCTATCTATCTATCTATCTATCTATCTATCTATCTATCTATCTATCTATCTATCTATCTATCTATCTATCTATCTATCTATCTATCTGTCTGTCTGTCTGTCTGTCTGTCTGTCTATCTATCTATCTATGTGTCTGTCCGTCCGTCCGTATGTCCGTCTCAACGTCCGTCCGTAAGTAAGCATGTCGATTTTAATGTCCGTATGTTCATTCATTTGTCTGTCTGTCTGTACGTCCATTCAAACGTACGTCGCTCTCTTCGTTCCTCTGTTTGTCTGCCTGTCCGTCCATCCACATTCTCTCTATATGTAAACCTCTCTCCGTGTATTTTAATGTCCGTCCGTTCATTCATTTGTCTGTCTGACGGTTTGCCTGTCAATCTCGTTTTGCCTTAAACTTGTAATCAAGTAAATTGTGTGGTTTTTCTTCTATCAAATCTCAGAATCAGATGTCACAGCGTCTGAATTATAAAGCTGTTAGAATTTATTTTTAACCAAACAAGTTAGGTGATAGTTCCGACGCTCTAAATTCCTCCCACCTGTAAATGACTACCCTACCTACAGTTTAATGGGGCTGCTATAATGATGACGGAAACTGGTCACCATATTAGACAAACAGCTGAGGCCTTTTCCAATAAAGTCTCTACCACTTCATCCCCCACGACAGTGACAACTACGGGATCACATTTAATTCCTTTAAGATGTTGGTACACAGACTTCTGTTGAAGTTCTCAAGCGCGCGGACTTGATTGTCTGACGGCGCTGGTTAATGTTTCGTGAAGCTGCTGGGCGAGGTCTCTTAGTCACAGTGTCAGTGTTTTTTAGCATAGAGGGCGGTGAGTGGTGGCGTAACATTAGATATGCGTGGGATGGTTGGAAAAAAGTGACATGGCTGTCTATATGCGACAGAAGTGAAAATATATGGTAACATTTAACAGCAGAGAAAGCAAGCATATGATCAAGGCAGACAATCTTGTGAAAAGTGGATAATTCAGAATCGGGTTATTTATTTGGTTTCAGTCATCTACTTCCTCTCTTTCTGATTTTGTAATTGTTTATTCCTGAATTACATATATAGAATTGATCCAGAGTTATCTTTTAAGCTAAGAAGGATACTCCACAATCAGCAGGCATCTGTCATGTGCCGTTTAGGGTGATTCGAATTTGCGGCCAGCACGATAAAGGAGGCGCAGTGTTAGTATATCGCAAGGACCAGTACGTATAGGAAGACCCCTATTTCTATAAACCACCCGCTGCTGATGCAACTGTCCCCTTCAGCAATGACATCTATAGTACAATCCTTGATTGCATCCATCCCCGTCAACTCCATCGTAGCGCCTCGAACCTCCCCCATCTTTCACAGCTACCTCGGTAAACCATTTTTCTATAAGATTACAACAGGTCGCAAACCAAACATCAGAGACAGATCCATTGTCTCGGCTTGCACCTGTCCTACTGAAGTCGTCTCCAACTTTCTCGAAATATCTTCTAGCCTAACATGGAGACTCTATCCACTTTCCTAAAGGACACTATCCATGCCTCGCCCACGATCTCCCCCACTTTTCTCTCCCCCGACAGACTACCATGTCTTCTTGATCGTTGCTTTTTCCTCTACACCTTCATCCCGCCCCCCCCCTCCCCCCTCGACGATCTATCTGCCATCCGGTTATTTCTTGACATAAGAACCAACCCTCCCATCTCTACTTTTACCATCATCCGTCTGGCCGATTTAGTAGATGCTCTTAATACGCTTGAGTTCAATGTACAGCTCTTTGACCATATCCGTGGTGTGGCCGTGTGCACTAAAATGAGCCACCTGGAGAACCGTATTTGGGCTCAGTACCAGTGCCCCTTCCTCCTGAGCTACTACCTCTGACTGACCTCTCTTACGTCATTGACTACGTCAACAACTTTCATCTCAATATACATTGATCATCCGATATAGCTTTCACATCGGTCAACATTCTTGACGTCATTTCCTCCATTTGTCCTTCCGGCCTCTCCAGCATTGTCTACTACAAACCTAGTAGCGACCACACCTATCTCCTCTACACTTCCTCTCACCTCAATTCATGTCAGGACTATTCACGTTTTTAAAACTACTACTCTGCCGCATTTGTCAGGACGAGTTGACAATCTCTGACAAGGCCTACGAGTTGCATGGCCTCTTCATAATTCGCTTCTACCCGAACACCACTCTCACTTCTTCCCTTCAGCGAGTTCCTCTTATCACCCACATTGACTCCCTTACTCATTTAACCGCACGAAACTAGTCCTCACCTGCCACCCATACAGCTCTTCCGTCCAGCATATCTTATGCCTTATACATCTCCTCAATCTCCATTCCATTCCGTCCGCCTTCTATATATTCCTAGATCCTCCCCTGCCTACAAACGTGACAAAAAGGCGATGTACCTGTTTGTTACCAGCCAATTAACACTCATCTTTACAACCGACATGCCTTGCATGAACGCACATATTTCTGTTACATATCCATAGGCTATCTAGACCCTTTCAGTGACCTCCCAAAATCAGTGTTCGCTATCAAAGAAAGATTCATCTGCGTGTCCAGCCACCTCAATGTCACATAGCATACATTGTAGAGACTGGGTTGAACTCCGTGCGGGCTACCAGCAACACCTCCAATAACTCCGGTTCCCCGGTCTCCAACCACTTCATCTGTCCTGTGCACCGGGGGAAGGCTGATGTCAGAGTCACGTGCATCTTATTCTATTCCTAGGCCGATCGCCATCGTTTTAAGCTGGAAAATAAATTGATCCTTCGCACGGACTGCCTTCAGCCATGACATCAGTATTTCCAGTAATACTTCTTAGGCTCTTATCACCTCATCTTATCTCACTACCTCGTTCCAATTTGCCTGTTATGTTCATGTCCTATGTTTTTGATTTACTTATGTATTTCTTCTCTTGCCACTGCCCGGTCTTTTCCGTTGGTCCCCTTTTACTTTGTGCACTTTACAGCCAGTTTTTATTACTTCCAGTTTAGTCACTTTCAGTTTTGTCATTTCTAGTTTTGTCACTTCGTGTTTTGTCACTTAATGTTTTCTTGTTCCTCCCCGTATAAGCACTATGACGGTGTCTTTCACTTAGTGTAATTTTATTTCCCTTTTATTTGTTCCCATCTCCTTTTGATGTATTCATATTTTTTTCCCATGATGTGTTTTTAAAATTGGTATTGTCCATTGTCACTGAAGAAGGCCATTGCATCGTACTGTAGGTTTCCTTTTTGTGTGCATCTCAGTGATGATTATGAACCATATCCATACACGTTTTGTTTTTAACAGTAAACATCTTCAACAATAATATCAAGTCGAACTCAGTGCTGCAAGTTTACAGGGGAAGTAACAAATTATACCTGGAACAAAGATTGACCTTTGACATCTACAGTTAGCCTGGTGTCAGAATTGTGAGTTATGCTTGGTTATTTCCCTTGCCGTAGCCAGACTAAGCTGATGAAAGCATTGCCAGTTTTTCAGTTACAATTTATTTGGATTGTGCGGATATGTAAAAACGGAAGTCATGAAAGTCAGCAGAACATAAATAACACTCTCTATCAAAGTAGGGAAAAAGAAACCTCACTAAGTTTGAGACTTAAGAGGCGCTGTGAGTGTGGCTTACATGCCAAACGGACTAGGTTCAAATCTTCTTCTTCTTCCTCTACTTCTCTTTTCTCTAATTCATTCTTTTTCTCTTCTTCTTCTTCATCTTTTCCGTTCATCTTTAACCAAATACTTATTCTTACTTTTCCTTTTCTTCTTCTTCATCTTCTCCATTCATCTTTAGATCAAGGTCCCGGTTTTTCATACACAGAACACAGCGGTTTGTAAGGCTGTTGTATCTCCGTACAGCTATTCTGTCATATCAGTCTCAGCATGCCATTATTGTACTTGCTTGTCCTGCGTAAGCATGCAGCTTTGTAGGATGTATTCCACGGTCATAGTATGCTCCTCACACGGACACTTGTCCCAATCCTCATTTTGTTATCAAGATGGCCGACCCTTAAGTCTATTATTCACAATCCTCAATGGTGACAATGATGACTTGCTTTTCTGTAGTTAAATCATAGTAGTTGTCTTTTGTTGTTGTTGTTGTCTTTTGTTGTTGTTGTTACTGTTGTTGTTGTCTTTTGTTGTTATTGTTGTTGTCTTTTGTTGTTGTTGTTGTCTTTTGTTGTTGTCTTTTGTTATTGTTGTTGTTGTCTTTTGTTGTTGTTGTTGTCGTTTGTTGTTGTTGTTGTTGTCTTTTGTTGTTGTTGTTGTTATCTTTTGTTGTTGTTGTCTTTTGGTGTTGGTGTTGGTTTCTTTTTTTGTTGTTGTTGTCTTTTGTTGTTGTCTTTTGTTGTTGTTGTTGATGTCTTTTATTGTTGTTGTTGTTGTCTTTTGTTGTTATTGTTGTTGTTGTTGTCTTTTGTTGTTGTTGTTGTCTTTTGTTGTTGTTGTTATTGTTGTCTGTTGTTGTTGTTGTTGTTGTCTTTTGTTGTTGTTATTGTCTTTTGTTGTTATTGTTGTCTTTTGTTGTTGTCTTTTGTTGTTGTTGTCTTCTGGTGTTGTCTTTTGTTGTCTTTTGTTGTTGTTGTTGTCTGTTGTTATTGTTGTTGTTGTTGTCTTTTGTTGTTGTGGTCTTTTGTTGTTGTTTTTGTTCTCTTTTGTTGTTGTTGTTGTCTTTTGTTGTTGTTGCTGTTGTCTTTTGTTGTTGTTGTCTTTTTGTTGTTGTCTTTTGTTGTTTTTGTTGTCTTTTGTTGCTGTTGTTGTCTTTTGTTGTTGTTGTTGTTGTTGCTGTTGTCTTTTGTTGTTGTTATTGTTGTCTTTTGTTGTTGTTGTTGTTGTCTTTTGTTGTTGGTGTTGTTGTCTTTTGTTGTTGTTGTTCTCTTTTGTTGTTGTTGTTTTGTTGTTGTTGTTGTTGTCTTTTGTTGTTGTCTTTTGTTGTTGTTGCTGTTGTTGTTGTTGTCTTTTGTGGTTGTTGTTGTTGTCTATTGTTGTTGTTGTTGTCTGTTGTTGTTGTTATTGTTGTCTTTTGTTGTTGTTGTTGTTGTTGTTGTTGTCTTTTGTTGTTGTTGTTGTTATCTTTTGTTGTTGTTGTCTTCTGTTGTTGTCTTTTGTTGTTGTTGTTGTTGTCTTTTGTTGTTGTTGTTGTTGTCTTTTGTTGTTGTTGTTGTCTTTTGTTATTGTTATTGTCTTTTGTTGTTATTGTTGTCTTTTGTTGTTGTTGTTGTTGTCTTTTGTACTTGTTGTCTTCTGGTGTTGTCCTTTGTTGTCTTTTGTTGTTGTTGTTGTTGTCTTTTGTTATTGTTTTTGTTGTTGTCTTTTGTTGTTGTGGTCTTTTGTTGTTGTTTTTGTTCTCTTTTGTTGTCATTGTTGTCTTTTGTTTTTGTTGCTGTTGTCTTTTGTTGTTGTTGTTGTCTTTTGTTGTTGTCTTTTGTTGTTGTTTTTGTTGCATTTTGTTGTTGTTGTTGTTGTTGTCTTCTGTTGTTGTTTTCTTTTGTTGTTATTGTTGTCTTTTGTTGTTGTTGTTGCTGTTGTCTTTTGTTGTTATTGTTGTCTTTTGTTGTTGTTGTTGTCTTTTGTTTTTATTGTCTTTTGTTGTTGTTGTTGTTGTTGTCTTTTGTTGTTGTTGTTGTTTTTTTGTTTTTGTTGTTGTTGTTGTTGTCTTTTGTTGTCTTTTATTTTTGTTGTTGTCTTTTGCTGTTGTCTTTTGTTGTTGTTGTTATTGTTGTATTTTATTGTTATTGTTGTTGTTGTTATCTTTTGTTGTTGTTGTTGTCTGTTGTTGGTGTTGTTGTCTTTTGTTGTTGTTGTTCTTGTTGTTGTTGTCTTTTGTTGTTGTTGTTGTTGTTCTCTTTTGTTGTTGTTGTTCTTGTTGTTGTTGTCTTTTGTTGTTGTTGTTGTCTTTTGTTGTTGTTGTTTTTTGTTCTTGTTGTTGTCTTTTGTTGTTATTGTTGTCTTTTTTGTTGTTGTCTTTTGTTGTTGTTGTTGTCTTTTGTTGTTTTTGTTGTTTTTTGTTGTTGTCTTTTGTTGTTGTTGTTGTTGTTGCTGATTTTGTTGTCTTTTGTTGTTGTTGTTGTTGTATTTATTTTTTGTTGTTGTTGATGTCTTTTGTTGTTGTTGTTGTCTTTTGTTGTAGTTTTTGTTGTTGTTGTCTTTTGTTGTTTTTGTTGTTTTTGTTTTTGTTGTCTTTTGTTGTTGTTGTTGTTGGTGTTGTCTTTTGTTGTTGTTGTTGTCTTTTGTTGTTGTTATTGTTGTTGTAGTTTTTGTTGTTGTTGTCTTTTGTTCTTTTTGTTGTTGTTGTTGTTGTCTTTTGTTGTTGTTGTTGCTGTTGTTGTTGTCTTTTGTTGTTCATGTTGTTGTTGTTGTCTTTTTTTTTTGTTTTTGTTGTCTTTTGTTGTTGTTGTTGTCTTTTGTTGTTGTTGTTGTTGTCTTTTGTTGTCTTTTGTTGTTGTTGTCTTTTGTTGTCTGTTGTTGTTGTTGTTGTTGTCTTTTGTTGTTGTTGTCTTTTGTTGTTGTTGTTTTGTTGTCTTTTGTTGTTGTTGTTGTTGTATTTTGTTGTTGTTGTTGTTGTCTTTTGTTGTTGTTGTTGTTATTATTCTCTGTTGTTGTTGTTGTATTATGTTGTTGTTGTTGTCTTTTGTTGTTGTTGTTGTTATTGTCTGTTGTTGTTGTTGTTGTCTTTTGTTGTTGTCTTTTGTTGTTGTTGTCTTTTGTTGTTGTTGTCTTTTGTTGTTGTTGTTGTCTTTTGTTGTTGTTGTTGTCTTTTTTGTTGTTGTTGTTGTCTTTTGTTGTTGTCTTTTGTTGTTGTCTTTTATTGTTGTTGTCTTTTGTTGTTGTTGTCTTTTGTTGTTGTTTTTGTCTTTTGTTGTTGTCTTTTGTTGTTTTTGTTGTTGTTGTTGTTGTCTTTTGTTGTTGTTGTTTTGTTGTCTTTTGTTTTTGTTGTATTTTGTTGTTGTTGTTTTCGTTTGTTGTTGTTGGTGTTGTCTTTTGTTGTTGTTGTTGTTGTCTTTTGTTGTTGTTATTGTTGTTGTAGTTTTTGTTGTTGTTGTCTTTTGTTGTTTTTGTTGTTGTTGTTGTCTTTTGTTGTTGTTTTTGCTGTTGTTGTTGTCTTTTGTTGTTCATGTTGTTGTTGCTGTCTTTTTTGTAATTGTTGTTGTCTTTTGTTGTTGTTGTTGTTGTTGTTGTCTTTTGTTGTTGTTGTTGTTGTCTTTTGTTGTCTTTTGTTGTTGTTGTTGTTGTCTTTTGTTGTTGTTGTTTTGTTGTCTTTTGTTGTTGTTGTATTTTGCTGTTGTTGTTGTCTTTTGTTGTTGTTGTTGTTGTTGTTGTTATTGTCTGTTGTTGTTGTCTTTTGTTGTTGTTGTCTTTTGTTGTTGTTGTTGTTGTCTTTTGTTGTTGTTGTTGTCTTTTGTTGTTGTCTTTTTTGTTGTTGTTGTTGTGTTTTGTTGTTGTTGTCTTTTGTTATTGTTGTTGTCTTTTGTTGTTGTTGTTGTTGTTGTTGTTGTCTTTTGTTGTTGTTGTTAAATGCCCACAATGAGTAAGTCTACTTATGTGTGTGCCCTTAAAAGGACGTTAAGTGGTGGGTTGTAGTAGCGTTCCTTACATCCCGAGCATGCTGATGAAAAGTGACCCACGCCCTCCAGATGGTTATGTAATGCTTGGCTTCATCTACGTGGCTCTCACTACTACGGTGATCAGATCGATCCACATCTCGCCAGATAGATGCCTTAAAAACAGTATGTTACCAGGGAACGCTACATGGAAGAGAGATAGGGGTCTTGGTCAGTGTATTGTGCCTGACCATGACACGACGTCCTGTTCAGAACGTTGCACAAGACTGGACTTGCGTCTCAGTTCCTCAGCAGATGTCTTCAGTTCGGATATGGGGTTGTTGATCTGTCCAGTTCCCCAGCAGTTGTCTTCAGTTCGGATGTGGGGTTGTTGATCTGTCCAGTTCCCCAGCAGTTGTCTTCAGTTCGGATGTGGGGGTGTTGATCTCTCCAGTTCCCCCTGAACTATGATCTTCTCTTCAATATAAGGGATGCTCATGTCTATTTGCGAGGAAGCTCCTACACACTTTGCTATTGTTCCTGCGTCTCTCATTGCCTTCCATATTGCAGTTGGAGGAAATCCAGCGAATGACTAATTTTGTTGTTGTTGTGTGTGCTTAGAGCTGTATGTTGGGTTTTTCATGATATGACCGCTTTTCCTACTCGACCCAGATTGAATGGGTACCTGAAGAAGTCATGGGGAAATTCTAAGCAGCCACTGAAGCTGCGGAGCTATACACGCTTTGACCATTCAGTGACATACACGATTTGACAATTCAGTGTCATACACGCTTTGACCATTCAGTGACATACACGCTTTGACCATTCAGTGGCATACACGCTTTACCATTCAGTGGCATACACGCTTTGAACACTCACTGACGTACACGCTTTGACCACTCACTGACACGCACATTTGCCAATTACTGGAACAAGCAAACATTTTAATAGAGGCACTAAGACATCAGATCAACATCATATTCCAGCTCTCTGTTGTCAGTGTCAAATTTAAGGCATGCATTCGAGAGGTCCGAAATCAAACGTTCTGTTCTGCTAACAAACGGTGTCACTGCACTTCTGGCAAACTCATATGGGTTCGGTCACTTCCAGAAAATGATAAGAGGTTTAGATACTGATCATTCCCGTAGCTAGCTGGTTGTACACACTCCTGAGCTGACCTGTCAGATCGCGTGACGGGTGAACTTCGTCTCTTATTGTAAGTTGCACACACTTCTGATTTCTAAATTTAGCAATAAGGCTCAGCGACGGCACCGTCACCGTCCACACGATGATCGATTTCAAAATTTTGCACCTACCCATATCCACTGTCACCCATATCCATGTCCACTGTAATCTGTATCCATATGTAATGTTCGTACAAGGGGTTACTTCAAGGGCAGCTTATTCAATGTAGCACACACCATCATGACAAGGACAATAAATCCACACACACCCTCACAACCAGAACAATAAATCCACAAATACCATCACGTCCATAACAATAAATTCACAAATACCACCACGTCCAGGACAATAAATCCACAAATACCACCACGTCCTGGACAATAAATCCACAAATACCTTCACGTCCAGGACAATAAATCCACAAATACCATCACGTCCAGGACAATAAATCCACAAATACCATCACGTCCAGAACAATAAATCCACAAATACCATCACGTCCAGAACAATAAATCCACAAATACCATCACGTCCTGGACAATAAGTCCACAAATACCATCACGTCCTGGACAATAAATCCACAAATACCATCACGTCCAGTACAAATACCATCACGTCCAGGACAATAAATCCACAAATACCATCACGTCCAGTACAAATACCATCACGTCCAGGACAATAAATTCACAAATACCATCACGTCCAGTACAAATGCCATCACGTCCAGGACAATAAATCCACAAATACCATCACGTCCAGTACAAATACCATCACTTCCAGGACAATAAATCCACAAATACCATCACGTCCAGAACAATAAATCCACAAATACCATCACGTCCAGAACAATAAATCCACAAATACCATCACGTCCTGGACAATAAATCCACAAATACCATCACGTCCTGGACAATAAATCCACAAATACCATCACGTCCAGTACAAATACCATCACGTCCAGGACAATAAATCCACAAATACCATCACGTCCAGTACAAATACCATCACGTCCAGGACAATAAATCCACAAATACCATCATGTCCAGTACAAATACCATCACGTCCAGGACAATAAATCCACAAATACCACCACGTCCAGGACAATAAATCCACAAATAACACCACGTCCTGGACAATAAATCCACAAATACCATCGCATCCAGTACAAATACCATCACGTCCAGAACAATAAATCCACAAATACCACAACGCCTTGGACAATAAATCCACAAATACCATCACGTCCAGGACAATAAGTTCACAATTACCATCACGTCCAGGACAATAAGTCCACAAATACCATCACGTTCAGGACAATAAGTCCACAAATACTACCACGACCAGGACAATACAAATACCATCACGACCTGGACACCAGATCCACAAATACTATCGTGATCGGGACATAAATCCACAAATACCATCACGACCTGGACACTAGATCCACAAATACTATCGTGATCAGGACATAAATCCACAAATACCATCACGACCAGAACATTAGATCCACACACACCATCACGACCAGAACACTAGATCCACGCACACCATCACGACCAGAACACTAGATCCACACACACCATCACGGCCAGAACACTAGATCCACAAATACCATAACGACCTGGACACCAGATCCACAAATACTATCGTGATCAGGACATAAATCCACAAATACCATCACGACCAGAACATTAGATCCACACACACCATCACGACCAGAACACTAGATCCACACACACCATCACGACCAGAACAGTAAATCCACACACCATCACGGCCATGACATTAGATCCACATACACCATCACGGCCAGGACATTAGATCCATACACACCATCACGGCCAGGACATTAGATCAACACACACCATCACGACCAGGACATAGATCCACAAACCCGACATAAGATATGTACAATAAGAGACAGATTTAGAAGCGCAGAAATAGAATACCTTCAATAAGAGACCAAGTTCATCAATAACAACACAAGCACAGAAATAGATGTGCTGTCAGTATGTGAGTAGGCATATTCTTGCCTATGCCACATACAAATTATAATAATATTCGCCTAGTCGTCTGAGGTCCGTTGCGTCGCTCGGACACATCCATGACCCACAGCTCTTTCGTGGTTGCAGGCGTCGGCCAAGTCGCAGGAGGAGATTGCTATTTGCTGGATCCACAGTATTTGGGAACGGCCTCTTCTGCATCTCAAGTCTTTTGCCGATGAAGAACGCCTGTGTAGTACCTTGTGGGCAGGGATTTCCTAGTCCAGCCGTACAGCATGCCCGAACAGAGAAACTCAGCGGTGGTCAAGGGTTTTCTGGTCCAGCCGTACAGCATGTCCGAACAGAGAAACTCAGCGGTGGTCAAGGGTTTTCTGGTCCAGCCGTACAGCATGTCCGAACAGAGAAACTAGGCGCCGGTCGAGTGTTTCTGAGATTGGGAGGAGCCTATTTTAGCGGATACCTCCACGTTGCGGACGTAATCATGTCATCGATGCCCAGGGTATGCCGCTGGTTGCGCAAGTAAAAGGCTTCCAGTCTAAACATGTCCTGTTTCATTTTAGGCATTCGAAACAACAAACAACAATAATAAGCTATACATGAAATGAAAGGACCGATGTTCGTTTACGTTAAATTCTCTTCTTCTTCTTCGTTCCCTCTTATTTTAACCTTCTCTATAACCTAAAGAACTGAAATAGTGTGCACAGCCTATACTAGTGAGACCTCTTCAACTGTCAAATTGTTAAGGATCATCGAATGATCTAGTTAAATGCATGTGACATTTAAAAGTATGATCTGTTGACAAAATAATCAGTGGATCAGTTCACTTCGTCACAGACAGGTCTCATCTTCAGGGAAGTTCCGAAAGTTGAGAAACTTTAGTGACTCGCCGAACTGTGAAGCAAAAATAAATGTTTTCTTACAGATTACAAATGTGCACAAAAACCACCACCCAAAAACAAAACACAATTTGACTGAATTAATTAGGTAAATAAAATAAATAGCAGGAGTGTAATGTGCATGTGTTAACGACATGTAGCTTTCAGAATGAGCAGACCCGAGACCAACTCCCAGCATGAGAGACGACTGTCAACGCGCCAGCAACAACGTCGTGCTCTTAATAAAAAGTAATAAAAGCTTGTACCGAGAAACGCGGTTAAAAAAAATGTTTACTTGTTTAGCTTGCAAATTCATTTTGGCAGGCGAAAAGCGGAAATAGCGTACTATATATAACTTGAGAATGCGTGCGAAAGCACTGCCAACGACTTCTTTAATACATAGAGTGAAGAGAAAATGGCTCCGAGTCGATCGCAAGAAAAAGCTGAGCAGGATCGCAGAAGTGGATCGGAAGTCAAGGTCGTGGAAGCGTGACGAAATAGGTCGAAAGTTTCGACCTTGCGTCGAATGTATCAGATTTGGTTTTAATTGAAATGAGTCAAAAGTGCAAATTGCAGAAAAAACGGACATCCGAGATGTACCTTGATTCGGGTTTGTGTCTCCAGGTAATCTCTCACACATAAATAGATGCAAGTTTCACATATTTCTGGCCATGAAGTTGAAAGACTTTATCAACAAACTTGACAGTGTTTGCATTTTATGTATGCATTTTTAGTTGAAAAAATGCAGTATTTAACTTAACATCTAACAGTTTCTAACAAAAAAATAAAAATCATCGTAAAAGACATGCCTCCATTTCGCTCCACGCCGAATATGTCGTCAGGACTTTAATTAACCACTTACAAGAACAAGGCCTCCACAATTCTGACATAAGACGATTGTCCCTGGTGAAGTATGCGGTAATCCATGCAGACAATGCAAAATAAAGATGAGCAGGTCACGTGTAAAGAAGAAACGATGGTCGATGAAGCACAGCGACAGCAGTCTGGTAGCCCCTAGTTAGAAGAAACCGTGGGGAAGACCTCTAATGCGTTGGTCCTTCTTCTTCTTCGTACGCTGTCAGACGTCAACTTGAATTTGTTCGAAGAAAGCAGCGATCATCCTGAGGCTGTCGACACTGTCATAGAGCTTGTCTAGTGTTGCCACTGGTGATGGCCACATGTGCTTTCTCTGGTCCTCGTATGTCGGGCAATTTTGCAGCAGATTTTCAGCGGTCGTTTTCCCTGTGCCACAGGTGCATTCGTCAATGCCACCTATCTTTAGTTTATTGAATAGATGGTAACTCAGTCTGTTGTGGCCTGTGCGGAGTCTGAAGACCACGACCTGCTCTCTTCTGTTCAGCTGGTAGTAGGTATCCATTTTTTGTGTATCCAGTATGTTCTGTTTCCCATTTGGCCATGTATCTGGCCCTATTAAACCTTTTGGACTCTTCGTAGATCACACTAGAATCTGGTTGTGGTAGTGTTGCACCTTCTTTTGCCAGTCTGTCTGCCTTCTCGTTGCCTTGGATGTTACAGTGGGATGGAACCCACTGTACCACTACTCTTTTTGGTGCGGACTGATGGCATAGTTGACAGAGTGCTGCTCTTAAATCATTGTTCAGTATTTTTCTCGCTTTTTAGTGCTGTAACCACGGCCAGGCCATCTGTTAACAGGACTATCTGCCTTTCATTGCTTTCGCCTGTCAGCATTGGTTCTACTGCAGCCTTCAGTGCCTCTGAATCCGCTCTGAAATTGCTTGAGAATTTTCCAGTTGCCACTGACAGTGTTATTTTTCGACCATTTGGTAGGCTCAGGAATACCCATGCCCCTCCATTCTGTGTTGTGTTTGTTATAGAACCGTCGGTGTATGCATGGGTCCAGTCCATGCTTGGGTAGTTTTCCGCTATGTACCTCAGGGTTATGTTTCTCCCTTCTTGTTCTTGTTTCTAATACCTGGTATATTTTCTACCTCCTCCGGAATAATATGCTGCTTCCCTGTGGGTTTGCGTACAGTAGGGATGGGCTTTGGTGTTGTTATGGTGTTCATAGGGTCTTCGTTTATCTTTGCTTGGCTATTTCTGCAAAGTTTCTCCGCTTTAGTTTCCCTTTTCCAAATCTTTTTAGTCTCGGTTGCAATGCGTTGGTCCGACTCCGTTGCTATACGCTGCAACATCCGAGATGCATATAGAAGAGCACTTACCACGCACTGGACTTCCGTGGCCCAAGACAGGGTCCACAGGAGACGAAGTTCGGACCCGCAGCTCGTTGAAGAATCTGTTATCAAGATCAAGAAGATTGAATCAAAACACGAAGAGCTACCCTTTCATATTTGGTTTCTATATCAGTTTCTTGTTTATATCTTGTGCATATTTTTGTCGTTAGACTGGTGTTGTTGTTGTTATTGTTGTTGTTGTTGCTGTTGTTGTTGTTGTTGAATGCTCACAGTGAGTAACCTAACTCTTTTTGTATGCCCTGAAAAGGGCATTAAGTTGCGGGTTTCATTAACTTTCTTCACATCTCTGTTAAAGGTGGATCGGGTCCTTCATGCAGTTGGGCTACACTTGGCTTCGTCTGCGGGTCATTCGATACTATCAGGATTATCTCGTTAGCGAGACTGCCATAAAATAGACTGTTTTCACGGACAACTGTGTGGAAGTAAAATCGGGGTTTTCGTCAGTATATTTTGCCTGGCTTTTAGGCTTGTGTAGAGATCTCCAATCTTCATCTGTGTTCTCTCTGTGTAACCAATGCTGTTAAAGTCAATGTCTTTGTAATATTTCTTTAATCACTTTCCATCCATCTTTTAAATAATTTTCCTGAACTCTGAGGCTCTGCTGTTTTCTCTTATAACCTAGTGTGATCGGAAGGTGTAGACACAGTATGACAAGAAGGTTTAGAGGAAGTGTGACAGACGGTTTTGGAGTCAGCGTGAACGGAAAATTTAGAGCCAGTGTGACGGGAAGATTTTGGCCCTGTGTGACAGACATTTTCAAAACATGTTGTTGGAAGGTTTAGACACAGTGAAGGAAAGGTTTAGAAACAATGTGACAGAAAGTTTTAGAGCTAGTGTATCTGGAATGTTTAGACACAGTATGATGGTAAGATTTAGACACAGTGACAGAAACATTTAGACACAATGTGACGGGAAGGTTTATTCACAGTGTGGCGGTTAGGTTTAGAAACAGTCTTGCCGTATAGCCACTCTTTCAATTCACTTTCTGTCTATATATTTATTTCGATACTTGCAGCTATATTTTAAGTCGGTCAGTCGTTACATTGTATTATTTTCTCCTACCATCATTATGGTATGCTAGCAATACCCGGGAAGAAGATCTGCCCGTCTAACTGTGCAATAGGAAAGAAAGAAAAGTAGTTTTAGAATGAAAGGTTTTTTTCCTTTCCGCACCCCTCTCCTGGCTCATACCACCTAGCCACCTCTTTCCTTGTCCCTCAACTCATGACATCATAATAAATACATATTTGTGTCTTAAAAGTATAATCAAACACTTACATTGAAAACGCAATTTAAAAAATCCTTTAATTTTCATTTTAATGTTTTATGGACAATGCTCCAATGGAAGCTATAATGTGTTCTCTTTGAGGTTACAAGAACGCTTGTGTTCACTAAATATTGAAGCTACAGCGGAAGAAGTGATCCACCTGGGGTTTTGTAAACGACCAGGACAAAAATAGCCCCACTGTTCCACAGAGAGCATGTCGTAAAAGGCGACTAACTGTGTGACATGGCATAACAAAAGATACGGTTAGGTGGTTTGTTAAGAGCAGCATAGATGGCGTCTAACAGGCTGCGGGTCAACTTTGCTCAAGAGTCTATTAAGATGGACTCGCACAACGGATAACCACTCTCCGTGACACTAGTCCAAACGCAGAGGAGTAATAACGCTGCTCGATCCTAGCCCGCTAGACAGGATATCCTTCTACCTTCTACATTCAGCTCACGCCAGAGCTGGGACCTGCACATGGACATCCGCCCCTATGTAACCTGCACATGGAGATCAGTCCCTGTGGAACCTGCACATGGAGATCCGTCCCTGTGGAACCTGCACATGGAGATCCGTCCCTGTGGAACCTGCACATGGAGATCCGCCATGTGGAACCTGCACATGGAGATCCGCCCCTGTGGAATCTGCACATGGAGATCCGCCCCTGTGGAACCTGCACATGGACATTCGCCCTTATGGAGGTACAGGTCCACTCAGACAGACACTAAGACAATGAAGGAAGCCGGAACGACGCCAAGCGACAAGCAAAATGTCGTATCGAGATTATGCATTATGAATCGACGTCGGTATAATGTTAACATGTTGTGAACGTTGGATGTGAAAGAAATGTACAATAATTTATTACATATTTGTCCCTTGTCAGTCAACATAGAAAAACAGGCTTTCCTTATTAAGCGAAACATAGAAAATTATGGATATTGATTTTCCGATGGCTGAGGAATTCCGGGATAATTTATTAGGGAATTAAAGATCGGTTTTCCCGGTATCTCCATGTAGCGTGGCAGGCTATCTACCACTTTCACCTCAACATTTTAAAAACAACGTAGGCCCTTACAGCAGTTTGGATCGTGTCCTCCTGTCTGTTAAACTGGCATCCAAACGGCTCGGCCACTTGCTCATCGCCTTGGTTGATATAAATGTATTCTCTAACTTGCGACGCGGGTATATACATCTGATATCACGAGAGCCGCTCTTGTTTGCTGAAATTTAAAATAAACAAAAGCAAAATATATCCCACAGATCTGATAAAGACAGTTTCTACAGTGTAGTTGCTCTGATAAATGAAACTGAGAATTGGCGGAGGAGGTAAAGTTGGCAAAAATTCAAATGAAACTGAGAATTGGCGGAGGAGGTAAAGTTGGCAAAAATTCAAATGAAACTGAGAATTGGCGGAGGAGGTAAAGTTGGCAAAAATTCAAATGAAACTGAGAATTGGCGGAGGAGGTAAAGTTGGCAAAAATTCAAAAATCAGCAGCAAATCTAATTTAATCTGCGACGGAAATTTCGTGCAGGTGCACTTGGTGTATTTGTGGAGAGCAACAGAAAAAGTTGAAAAATAACTTGTCTTTTTTTTTCTTGTTCGCTTTGTTTTACAACGCGGAGTGTCCAAATGAATCCGACAGAAGTACACATATTAAATGCGTGTTTACTTCCCACAAGCTGAAGACAAGTAAGTTTATGATCTGGGCTGTGCTCTTAACCGGTTTGATAAACTGCATATAGAAATGTTCAAATCGTTGCCTTGCCACACAACATGTCTAAGGAAATCATCTTTCCACACAACATGTCTAAGGAAATCATCTTTCCACACAACATGTCTAAGGAAATCATCTTTCCACACAGCATGTCTAAGGAAATCATCTTTCCATACAACATGTCTAAGGAAATCATCTTTCCACACAACATGTCTAAGGAAATCATCTTTCCACACAACATGTCTAAGGAAATCATCTTTCCACACAACATGTCTAAGGACATCATCTTTCCACACAACATGTCAAAGGAGATCATCTTTCCACACAACATGTCTAAGGAGATCATCTTTCCACACAACATGTCTAAGGAGATCATCTTTCCACACAACATGTCTAAGGAGATTATCTTTCCACACAATATGAATAAGGAGGTCATGTGTCCACATAATATGTCTAAGGAGTTCATATGTTCAGACAATATGTCTAAAGAGGTCATGTGTCCACACAATATGTCTTAGAAGATCATCTTTCTACACAACAAATCCAAGGCGATCATCTTTCCACACAACCAATCTAAGGTGATCATCTTTCCACACAACAAATCTAAGGAGATCATCTTTCCACACAACAAATCTAAGAAATTCACTTTTCCATACATGTCTGAAGAGGTCATCTTTTAACACAACAATTCTAACGAGGTCATATTTCCACACAATATGTCTAAGTATATTATCTTTCCACACAATATGTCTAAGTATGTCACATTTCCACACAATATGCCCAAGTATATCATCTATCCACACAGCAAATCTAAGGAGATAATCTTTCTACATATCATGTATATGGAAGAATCTTATCATCTTCTTGCCGAAATCCATCACCAACCAAGGACTGCTTGTCTAGAACAACCAAGAGAATATTTACAAAATCCAAACCTGTCGCCCACGTTCAACGAAACAAACCTGAAACTGGTATCGGAACCACCATTCAATGGGACCCAGAGAGAAGACCAAGGAGATGTTGACCAATTACAATTCGGTGAATAACCGTAGAAGTTGAAGTTACCATTAGGATCAAGGGTTAGGGTATGGTTTGGAGGACAGATGCTGGTCTGGTGAAGTGGAAGAATTTGTTGATATCCTGAGAAACGTAATTAGGCGTGAAAGCAACATATTGTGTGATCAATTATTGACCAAAAATTTACGAGTGTCTTATAAAGACAGTCTCGATCCGTTGGCTGATCTGGAAGGTAGATGGTCAATGGCTGATAGGACTGACGTCATTCCACCTGGGCTCAGTGTACGTGCAGAGTGCCTTTCATTGCTGAATGTGCTGACAGCAGGCACAACCTCTGTAGCTCCCGCGGAATACTTGGAATACTTGCAATCCAGGTATTCAAACAGACATGTTTATGTCTGTTGCCAGATAGCCGAAGGCTTCCGCTATACGTAGTAAGATATTTTAACTTTTCTGTGGCTTACTGGGTCTGGGGGAAGGTACAAATAATTTGGGTTGATTTTTAACAAGAATTTTTAAATTTTGTCCGGGCAGCGGTCTTCTCTTTTTGAATTTCTGCCAAGGGATTTTCAACGTGTTCGACACTGACACCGGAGTCCGATCTCACTACCCAGACATTTTGGAAATTTTTTCCAAAAACTCCCGGTCTCCACCGTAACTCGAAACTGTGATCTCCGGTTCCCGAGGCGGGCACCGTACCTCGAGACCACTGAGCCCCACTGAGCTGCCGCGGTGGGTTCGACATTTTTCCTGACTTTGTAGGGTACCCATTTACTACTGAGTCAACTTCAAGTTATAACATAAAATAAAAACCTAAAGACATGCCAGTCTATGATACTAATCTCGACGTGATTCGAACTCCGCACTTTAACATTGTAAACCTCAAACTGGCATCCTCAGCCACCGAATCTCTTGTCGGTTCACGAAGGGCGGGGAAAGTAAAGTTTGCCAAAATGACACAATAATCAAAGAAAATATGTTGAAGTTATTCTCATTATATCTGCCAGGCATATCTCATGCACGTGTTGCGATGTGTTTTAAATCACATGAACCATTGATGCCTGTCCTTGTGTGCTTGTTGATGAGACTGTGTGTGTTTTTAGCTTCTTTGTGCGAGTCTAGTTTAAGATGTTGTATTTATGTATAGTATACAAAAACACATACTCAAGTAAACACACACATGTGATTGAAACTCACATGCTGTAAGATACGTTCTTGAAATACATGCATACATACATACACATACATTCTTGCAAGAGTAAGGAAGCGGGAGAGAGAGAGCTGAGGAGAGTGTGCGGGAGGGAGGGCGGCGGACCCCAGGGAGGAGGAGATAGAGAGGAGGAGAGGCTGAGAGAGAAAGGAAGAGAAGGAGAGGGCGAGGGAGGGAATGAGAGAAGAAGAGATGGAGAGAGTGGTTTTGGGGGGAGAGGGAGATAGGGAGATAGGGGCGAGAAAGAGAGGTTCAGAGAAAGACAAGGATGGAGAGAAAGGGAGAGAGAGAAAGAGGTACAGAGTGAGAGGGAGAAGGAGAGTGTGAGCGAGGGAGAGAAGGAGAGATAGAAAGAGGGAGAGAGGGGATGACAGATGGAGAGAGATGGAGCGGGAGAAAGAGAGAAGGAGGAAGAAATAGGGGGAAAGAGGATGAGAGAGGGGAGAGAGAGGGAGAGAGGAGGACGGAGAGAGTAAAAAGGAGAAATAGTGAGGGGGAGAATGAGGGAGAAAGAGAGAGAAAGAGAGAGAGGGAGGGGTAGTGTTAGAAAGAGAGAGTGGAGAGAGAGGACGAGAGGGAGACGGAGAGAGAGAATACTAACAAATTAGGGAAAGAGTGGGAGGGAAGATGGAGATAGATAGAGGGAGAGAAAGAGGATGGGAATGAGAGAATGAAAAAAGAGGGATATGGAGCGTAAGAGTGGGAGAGAGTGATAGAGAGCATGAGAGAGAGAGAGAGAGAGAGAGAGAGAGCGGGGTGAGTTCAATATTTCATAGAATGATACCATTTCGTTATTGAAACCGGCTACGCTCAAGCTGAAAATCTGAACAAACCGAATTATGCTTCAAATCAATAAAGAAAAATCTTTGAGCTTTGCGTGAAGTGCAGATCATCAACAAACAAACGCTGAGGTCTGTTGTCATGTGCCGTACTTTCCAGCTATCTCTACAATTTGCTCTATTTTATTTATCTCGATCTTTCTTCTCCATGTTTGTTTTTTTGTTTCCCTCTACTTATCGTACATAGCGAATTTCAGAACATTGCCTTATAATGCTATCAGCTGATTTTCTTACTGTGTTGCTGTATCTTCTTCTTCTTCTTCTTCTTCTTCTTCTTCTTCTTCTTCTTCTTCTTCTTCTTCTTCGTTCGTTCTCAATCTCCCACTACCAAACCCTGAAAGGGTAAGTAGCAGAATGTAGTCCAGAGAACCGAATGCGTTGTGTTGTAGTTTACAGCTTCGCTGCGATATTTGCACCTTTCGGTCCAACACATCCGACTTCAGCAATCATTTTTTGAGTACCGGGTTAGCATTCCCTCTTCGATCCCTTTTCCTTAGCCAGTCTGCCCTGCTGCAGCCTGTTATCCAGGATCACCGCGTGGATGTGTAGAAGAGTCTTGGCAGCTCTGGTTCGCTGGCCCTGACGTTAGCAGTCAGCTATGGGTCGCTGACCACTGCAGCTCATGCGCAGCTCGACATCTTGATCCCGAGGCGGTATCTGATATGTATTTAGCACAAATATTCTTCATTGAAATTACGGCGCTGAAGACGCTAGTTTACAGCAGTCAGCGATGTACAGTCCCATACCCTAGTCCACCTCAAAGTGGTTGCATCATTGCAGTCTGACTGAGAGAATAGGAATCCAAACAAACCTATTCACAAAAATGTGTATTGCTGAAAGTTGACGAATAGAGCGGAAAGGAGTATCTTCATCGTACGCAGTCAGATATCAACCTTTATTTTTTCGAAAAAAGCAGCGGTCATCCTGAGGCTGGAAAGGAGTAGATATCGCAGCTTCGCTGTAAAATACGATACAGCGAAAATAAACGTCATTTTAAGAATGAACGCAGAAGAAGAGGAAGATTTGAAAGGACAATTGTCGCTGAACAGCGTGTAAGAAGAAAAGATTAATCAAGTAAACATTTATAGAAGGGTTACGGTGACAATCAATGCCGTCGAGGATAAAGTGCTAGGTAGATACTATATTGAACTACTTCTCATCTTTTTTTCTGAGAATGAGTTTCTAGTTTTCTCTCACCGCCTTGTATTCTCTTAATGTTTATTAGTTACCTATTAACCCCTGGATAGGCAGGTACATGTTAAGACTGTCCATTTTACCCGACTCTTTGCAGCGACAGACAAGCGTTCTTACTGCTTTGCCACTTTGACGTTAATCCTAATCAGTACATACATGAGCAGATAAATGTTTGTCATTGATTTAATCATGGCCTGATTTAGGTATGAACTCAAATTAAAAATATATTTTTGAAACATTCTGTGTTGCAGTAGTCTGGTCAATGAGGTGGGGATCGACATTGTAGTCCCGATACGGATGAACTTACTGAGGAGCCTTGCATAGCATTACAGCCAGGAGGTCCTTGGTCCACTTCTTCAAGTATGCATCAGTATGTAAGAAGTCACCATAATAATAATAATGTTCAATAGCCCTTTGCTACCAGTACCATGTCCAAGTGCTGAAGCTGTGTTCATACATAGCGTATCGACCGAAATCCCTAGTGGAGCCGTATACTTCGCAGCCTTGGGATGAGGGCTGCAAGGAGTATGTTAGACCAATGTTTGTGTCAAGCCTTCCGTGTCTGTCCATGTCAAACTCCCTATTTTTACGTGTCCCGCCGCCGAGCCTTCTGATTGTGTTCACCTGTTGGTCAGTGTGATGCTTGTTGTGCCCAGACTACGAGGTTGGCAGAAGTATTGTGTAACCTCCGGTTGAGGGTGAGGTTAGCAGGAGAAAGTCGGCTTCAGTCCGAGCAAAAAGGCTCTTTAGTGATAAACTGGACTGAGTTCTGGTGTCCAGTTAAGCGGAGCGTTGAACTCCGTCATGGACTGGTCTCCCACGGCTTGAGCCAGGCGTGAAATGCAGCGAAATGCAGCAAAACAAACAGAATAATTGATTAAAAGCACATCAGTTCCACAGAATAAAGTCCTTGATACCACATGGTGAAGGAGTAGGAAAATATAATCCGAACAGGAACCACCAAACATCGGAAAACTCGACACAAACACCGGAGCGAGTCGCGAGCGCAGCCACTAAGGCTCGGCCATTTTACTTTTTTCCTAGCTACCATAACCCGTTGCTAAAGAAACGTCGTCGAGAATTAAATTAAATTGGCAGTACGAGGGGTTAACAACAAAAGCAACAGCAACAACAACAGCAACAACAACAACAGCAACAACAACAGTGGACTTGAATAAATCTAAAGTTAGTCCGTGTCAGAAACTGATGTCGGGGATGGATTGTTAGGGACTGTATCGAACTAATCCAAGCTTGTTTATGATATGATATTTCCTTCCTCATTACCTATAGGAAGGGAACAACAACAACTAATAGAACAGCAAGCCAAATGTAGGAAATGGGGTTGAATGGGACACACGACACGGAAATCACCATCAAACGTGGCCAGACAGACTTTGATATGAAATCCACAGAAGAAAAAGAAAAGAGATAAACTAAGGAATACCTGAAGAAAAGACTGAAAACGAACTTCGATCCTGTGACTTCAACTGAAGAGAGGCAGATAGGCCCCTCAAGACCGAGCTTGCTTGATGAGGGTTGTCAATAGTCTAAGCCCGGAAAGGTGCGACGTACATTACTGATGATATGTATAAAAAGCACGTCAAATGTCCCATAAGTTTAAGAGCTTTGTCTATTTTTAGAAATCTCCATAAGTTTCTCTTGTAAAGAAGGAATTTCATCTCTGACAAATACAACGGCTGGAAACTGGAAACAAAAGAATTCCTTTACGTGCTGATGAAGAGCGAATGTTTGTCTCCAATCAAATTTGATATAAATAAGTGAAGAGCTGATAGAATGTCTGTCCAATCAAATTTCATATTTGTTTGGGTTTTTGTTTGTTTTGTTGCGTTGCCTTCGCCTTATTTCTCTATTCCCCCGTTGCACTGGGATTTTTATTTTGCGCCTATCGGCCCAGTCTATCCGACTTCAGCATTAATTTTATGTAAGGGCCTGCTTCCTTCTGCATTTTCTAAGGGTTTGTCTGTCTCCAATCAAGTGTGATATAAATTATTGAAGAGCTGACAGATTGTCTGTCTCCAATAAAGTGTGATATAAATGAGTGAAAAGCTCAGATTGTCTGTCTCCAATATAAGATTTTATTTAAATGAGTTGGAACAAATATTGCGACTTTGTTGTATAGTTGCTGCGTGGGGACTTATTGGCACACGGTATAAAGTTTGCTTGTATCTGCAATCACTACACAGTGTGCAGGTTAGGGTTCTACTTCTGGACTGATAACCGCTGCTGTACAAAACTTCAGATCAAATTGTGCCTGGAATGTGATCGATTATTGGGTAACATCTTTCGATTATTGGGTTTTCTGGGCAGAGTGTACACATGCTGAAACTGGCGGGATGGAGGAGAGAGAGCTGAAATTGACAGGGGCGACTGAGGATGGCGGGGTCTATGGGTGCAGCTGTGGTGCATGAAGTTAACGTTTGACTAAAGCTAATGTGAGAGTAGGTATGACGGAAGCTGGTGTGAGAGTAGGTATGACGGAAGCTGGTGTGAGAGTAGGTATGAAGGAAGCTGGTGTCAGAGTAGGTATGAAGGAAACTGGTGTGAGAGTAGGTATGAAGGAAACTGGTGTGAGAGTAGGTATGAAGGAAACTGGTGTGAGAGTAGGTATGAAGGAAACTGGTGTGAGAGTAGGTATGAAGGAAACTGGTGTGAGAGTAGGTATGACAGAAGCTGGTGTGAGAGTAGGTATGACTGAAGCTGGTGTGAGAGTAGGTATGAAGGAAACTGGTGTGAGAGTAGGTATGAAGGAAACTGGTGTGAGAGTAGGTATGAAGGAAACTGGTGTGAGAGTAGATATGACAGAAGCTGGTGTGAGAGTAGGTATGACTGAAGCTGGTGTGAGAGTAGGTATGACTGAAGCTGGTGTGAGAGTAGGTATAAAGAAAACTGGTGTGAGAGTAGGTATGAAGGAAAGTGGTGTGAGAGTAGGTATGAAGGAAACTGGTGTGAGAGTAGATATGACAGAAGCTGGTGTGAGAGTAGGTATGACTGAAGCTGGTGTGAGAGTAGGTATGACGGAAGCTGATGTGAGAGTAGGTATGACTGAAGCTGGTGTGTGAGTATGTATGACGGAAGCTGGTGTGAGAGTAGGTATGAAGGAAGCTGGTGTGAGAATAGGTATAACTGTAGATATTGTGAGAGTAGGTATGACTGTAGATTTCAGTGGTAGGGTGAAGGGTGAAGGGGGAGGGGGGGGGAGTGAATGAAGATGATCGGTGGAAGAAGAATGTCTTAAGCTGGCGAAGGAAGGGAGAGGGTAGATGACTAAAGCTCTAGACGGGGGCAGGGAGGGAGGATGGATACGAGTGAAAGAAGCTTACTGGGTGGGGTGTATTGCAGCTGGTGGAGAGGAGGCAACACGCTGTTGGGGGTGACTGGTACCGGGGGAGGTGATGTTAAGCTGACATGACGTGATGAAGGTGACAGAGGGTTGGGGAGGGTATGATTGAAGCTGGCGAGGGGTTGGTGACTTTAGCTGCTGGAGGGGAAGTGTGACTGAACCTCGTGGGTAGGGGTGGTGGGTGGAGTGTGTGATTGCAGCTGGCGGGAGTGGGAATGAAACTGGGGAAAAGGTGAAACTGCTGAGAAAGGGGAGGGGGGTTGGGGGGAGTCAGGGTCTACTGAATCTGGTGGAGGGGGGATGGATGAATTAAGGCTGACGAACTACTCAACTTGAATATCGCTCTTCTTGAGATGTTGGGATGGGGGGGGGGGGGGGGCTGATAAATTCGGCAGCCCTCACTTTCACCCGTTGTAATTGAGAAGTTTTAACCCCACAAAGTCTGATAAATATACCTTGCCTTACGACCAGGAGTGAGCAGCTACTAGCTGTGATGCTATTCTAGTCTTGTGACTTGTTATTAAGACCACCATATCTTCTTCTTCTTCTTCTGCGTACACAGTCAGACAGTAACCATTATTTTTTCGAAAAAAGCGGCGGTCATCCTGAGACTCTCGCCACTACCATAGAGCTTGTCTTGCAGTTCCACTGGTAATGGCCACATCTGCTCTCTCTGATCCTCGTATGTCGGGCAGTTCTGCAGCAGATGTTCAGTGGTCATTTTACCAGTACCGCACGGGCATTCGTCGGTACACCCTATCTTCAATTTGTTGAATAGGTGGTACCTCAGTCTGTTGTGGCCAGTGCGAAGTCTGAAGACAACGACCTGCTCTCTTCGGTTCAACTGGTAATAGGCATCGTTTTTGGTGTAACCAGTATGTTCGGTTTCCCATTTGGTCATGTATCTGGCTTTGATAAGCCGTTTTGACTCTTCGTACGTCATACTGGTATCTGTTTGTGGTAGCCTTGCACCTTCTTTTGCCAGTCTGTCTGCCTCCTCGTTGCCTTGGATGTTGCAGTGTGACGGAACCCACTGTACCACTACCCTTTTTGGTGCGGACTGCTGGCACAGTTTGCAGAGTGCTGCTCTTAAGTCATTAAGCTCAGTGTTTTTCTGGCTTTTTAGCGCTGTGACTACGGCGAGAGCATCTGTCAGCAAGACCACCATATCTAATTTTAATGAATTAAACGACAATACGAAGCTACCTGTTTCTGATGTGCCTCACCTGTCCAAGTGTTTTTCATGAGGCTCTTTGTGTCTTTCTACTTTTCGCTTGTGTCCTGATTGTGCCTTTCAGCGTCAGGTTATGAAGAAGTTTCTTGACCGGGCCCTAGTATGTGCTTCGTATACGGGTAGCTTTACTGCTTCTGTTATTTTTGCCATCCATCGTTTGCGTGGTCTGCATTTGGCTTTGTATCCATTGTATCTGAATAGCATTGCTGTCTGATGGATACTATCTGGTGTTTGACGTGTCACTTGGCCGCTGTCTCTTGGTGAGGTCTAGCACTGGTGTTGTACCTTATTGTTTTTCTAATACCTTCGTTTCTGATTATATCCTTTATTGTTGCTCCAAGCATTCTGCGTAAGCATTTCATTTCAAACTAAAATAGACCGACTACCACACTTAGACTATGTCATACGATCAAAAGGACAAATAATGAAATGGAAGAGGCCATGAGAACTTTAAAGAAAAAGAAATCGCCCGGAAAAGATGGCGTAATAAACGAAATGCTGATGGGGTTGGGCCAAACAGCAAAGAGAAAGTTACTATCAATCCTGAACCAAAGCTGGAAAAGGGGAATTGTACCCCAGGCATGGAAAGACGCTGTACTTATACCAGTACCAAAGAAAGAAAAAGATAGAACTGATCCAAATGGATACAGGCCTATCAGTCTACTGAGCTGTGTAGGAAAACTGATGGAGCGTATGATAAACACCAGATTAATGGGGCATCTGGAAGAAAAACACATACTAATTCCACAGCAAGCAGGCTTTAACTTAACTTAACTTAACGTCTTTATACTGGTTTAGAAGACCCTGCAGAATATGTATACAACCAGTTACATTTACATCACCTTGCTCTAAAAGCTATGCGCATCCAGTTTATTCTTAAATGCATTAACTGTCCTTGCCTGCACTACCTCCCATGGCAATGCATTCCAAGCAGACACCACTCTCTGACTAAAAAAATATTTCCTAATATCTAACCTGGACCTTTCTTTAGTCAGCTTGTAGCTATGCCCTCGTGTTATTGTAGGTGGCTGTATTTTAAAAAAACTTGTTATAGTCTAATTTATCGATTCCTCTGATCACGTACGAAGAGTCAAAACGGCTTATCAAAGCCAGATACATGACCAAATGGGAAACCGAACATACTGGTTACACCAAAAACGATGCCTATTACCAGTTGAACCGAAGAGAGCAGGTCGTTGTCTTCAGACTTCGCACTGGCCACAATAGATTGAGGTACCACCTATTCAACAAATTGAAGATAGGGTGTACCGACGAATGCCCGTGCGGTACTGGTAAAATGACCGCTGAACATCTGCTGCAGAACTGCCCGACATACGAGGATCAGAGAGAGCAGATGTGGCCATCACCAGTGGAACTGTAAGACAAGCTCTATGGCAGTGGCGACAGCCTCAGGATGACCGCCCCTTTTTTCGAAAAAATAATGGTTACTGTCTGACTGCGTACGCAGAAGATTCCTCTGATCATCTTATAAACCTGTATTAAGTCACCGCGAATTCTTCTCTCTTCGAGACACTGTAGGCCGGTTATTCTGAGTCGTTCCTCATAACTGTAATTCTGGAATCCCACTATCATCTTTAGACAGCACAGATCCACTGAGGATCAGATCACTCTCATTGCACAGGAAATAGAGGATGCTTATCAGGAGAAAAAACGCACCGTAGCGGTTTGGGTGGATTTAGAAAAGGCATTTGACAAGGTCTGGAAAGAGGGACATAAAGTCAAGCTACGAAGAAGTGAAGTTTGTGGGAAAATGTACAGATGGATCAGCCACTGCCCCAAAAACAGAACAGCCAGATTTCAAGTACAAGGGCAGATGAGCAAAAAGGTGACACTTGAGCAGGGAGTACCCCAAGGAGGAGTACTGTCACCTGGTGTATATAAATAACATCGCAGAGAATATACCAAGAAGAGTCCACAGCTCCATGTTTGGAGACGATCTGGCTATGTGGACCTCTGAAGAGAATCTTACCACAGCAAGTAATCGGATGCAGTAGGCCCTAATATCGCTGTAGGAGTGGGCGAACTCATGGCTGGTCAAAATAAATGAGGAACAAACAAAATGTACGATATTCTCGCTTTAAAAGAAAACCCAAAACACCAAAATAAGTCTTAACGGCAAATATCTGAGGCCAAACGACAACCCAAACTACATGCGAGTCACATTTGATCGGCGCATGACATGGAAAAGTCAGATCGAGAGAAACCGAATGAGAGCCAGATAAAGAATGGCAATCATGAGGAAACTTGCTGGCACAAGCTGGGGAGCAGACGACAGAATACTGAAGAAACTGTACACTGGAAGAGTGAGACCAGTTCTCGAGTATTGCATTGCAGCATGGACAACAGCAGCAAAGGAGAACTTTGACAAAATTAGTAAACTCCAAAACCAAGCCATGAGAATTATAACAGGAGGCATGAAGTCAATGCCAATTGTAGAACTGGAAAAGATTACAAATCTGCAATCCATGACCGACAGAAGAGACTGCAAAGCCCAACAGCAAGCAGAAAAACTCAAAAGACTGACAGACCATCCAATGCATAAGAGACTAAATAATTTTGGAAATGGGAAACTAAAGCGGAGAAAATTTGCAGAAATAGCCAAAGCAAAGATGAACGAAGACCCTATGAACACCATAACAACACCAAAGCCCATCACTACTGTACGCAAACCTACCTGGAGACAGCATATATTTCCAGAGGTGGTAAAAAATATACCAGGTATTGGAAACAAGAACAGCCAGACTGAAAAAGAAAGAAGAGACATAACCCTGAGGTACATAACGAAAAACTACCCAAACATGGACTGTACCCATGCATACACCGACGGCTCTGTAACAAACATAACACAGAACGGAGGGGAAGGGGTATTCCTGAGCCTACCAAATGGTAGAATAAAAACACTATCAGTCGCAACTGAAAAATACTCAAGCAATTTCAGAGCGGAGGCAGAGCCACTGAGGGCTGCAGTAGAAGAAATGGTGAGATGCAAAAGAAATGAAAGCCATATAGTCCTATTTACAGATGCAAAAGAAGGTGCAAGACTATCACAACCTGATACTAGTGTGACATATGAAGAGTCAAAAAGGCTTATTAGAGCTAGATACATGACAAAATGGGAAACAGAACATACTGGCTACACGAAAAACGATGCCTATTACCAGTTGATCAGAAGAGAGCAGGTCGTGGTCTTCAGACTTCGCACTGACTACAATAAACTGAGGTACCACCTATTCAATAAATTGAAGATAGGTGGCACTGACGAATGCACATGCTGTACTGGGAAAATGATCGCTGAACATCTGCTGCAAAACTGCCCGACATTCGAGGATCAGATAAAGCAGATGTGGCCATCACCAGTGACAATACTAGACAAGCTCTATAGCAGTGTCGACAGCCTCAGGATGACCGCTGCTTTTTTCCAAAAAAATAAAGGTTGACGTCTGACAGCGTACGAAGAAGAAGAAGAAGAAAGAAAAGGACAAATACCAACTGTATCATAGGAGCACATGATGACAACGTTTACCCAACCAAAATTAGAAGATGCACTAAGGCAAATAAAAAACAAAAAATCTCCAGGGAAGGATGAAATTACACGTGAAATGTTTAGAAAACTTGGACCCAAAAGTAAAAAAGAAACTGCTAGAAATCATAAACGTGAGCTAGAAAGAAGGGACAGTAATGCAAATCTGGAAGGAAACAACTATGATTCCAATATTAAAACATAGTTAGGACAGAACAAAACCTGACAGTTACATACCTATCAGCTTGCTTAGCTGCACAGGTAAACCGATGGAAAGACTGGTAAATTCCAGACGTATGTGACACCTGGAGCGAAAAATATGCTTATACCCCAACAAGCTGGCTTCAGACAAAATATGTCAACAGAGGACCAACTAACACACATTACACAAAAGATTGAGGATACTTTCCACGATAAGATAAACACACCGTCAGTCTGGATATACATGGAAAAAATACATTTCACAAGGTGTGGAGAGTGGGAATAAAAGAAAAACTATTACAATATGGAGTCTGTGGTCGCATATTTAAATGGATAGACCACTTCCTTCAAAATAGGTACGCCATCGTGAAGGTATGGCGCCACATAAGCCATATAATGAAATTGGAACAATTGGTGCCACAGGGCAGTGTGCTATCACCTACACTGTTCTTGATCTTCATCAACAGCATAATGGATGAAATACTACAAAGGGTCCACGCATTACTATATGCTCATGATCTAGCTTTGTGGGTAGATGAAAAAAACATAAAAACAGCAACTTTCACGATGCAAGTAACGTTACAAAGAATACATCAGTAGACTCAGAAATGGCTCCTGGACATTAATGACAAGAAAGCAACATACACAATCTTTAGACTTTTAAATAAGATAAAAGTAATCAAACTGAATCAAAATGGACATGAACTACCAGAATAAAGAACCCCCCATATCTATGCATACTACTGGACAACAGATAAACGTGGACAAATCAAATTGAAACATATCAACAAAAAGCTAAACAGCGAACTACTCTAGTGAAAAGATTAACGGGAACTACATGGGGTTCTGACCATCAGAAACTGATAATGCTGTACACAGGGCATGTTAGACCAGCCTTAGAATATGGGATGCCAGCTTCAAAATCCAACTTTTAAATAAAAGTCAAAATTCAAAACCAAGCGGGCAGAATTATTACATGAGCTATTAAATCAACACCAATTAACGAAATGAAGACAATAACAAAGCTACAACCTATGACTGATAGAAAAGATTAGAGTACTACAACTTGCAGAAAAATTCAAACGGCTCCCAAATCATCCATTGTATAAAAGACTGGAAGGATCTGGCCGAAGCAGACTCCAGAGAAGTGACTTTCTTCAAAAAACAAAAAACACTTGCCCTCTCTACGCCAGACCTCGCACAGATAAAGTTCACAATGACAGGAAGCGTATTTGAACCATGAAAGAGAACACAATTCCCAGAGCTGATCAACAATATTCCAGAAGTGTTGAAGAATGACACATAAACAGAACTATGGAGAAAATGTAGCTTTAGAATATATTGAAGAAACATTACAAGTCACAGAATGGACTAGCATACTCACAGATGGATCAGCAAAGAGATCTATGAAAAATAGAGGAAGAAGAGTTACACAAAATCAAATAATGGTTTCTCAGTGGTCTCTGGAAAATTCTCAAATATCTTCAGAGCTGAGGCTGAAGCACTAATAACAGCTGCAATAGCCATCGTGGAAAACAAGAACCATGTTAGAGACAAGATAGTCTTCCTGTTATTTTCCATGTTAGAGACAAGATAGTCTTCCTGTTATTTTCCATGTTAGAGACAAGATAGTCTTCCTGTTATTTTCCATATCAGTCATAATGGCCGGCATTAACCATAAAAACAATGAATTAGACAGCTTGTCTGAGGCACTCATGAATACAAGCGATAATTTCAACAGAGTGAAATAACAGTGGATCCCTTCCCACTGTAAGATATACGGATTGACAGAGGCAGATAGACTGGCAAAAGAGTGAGACGTCAAACCCCAAACTGACAACGGCTTCATATGAAGAACTGCAGACAATGATAAGATTTAACTTCAAAGACAAATGACACAGAGAACACCAAGGATCATATGATATAGCAGAAGCATACTGCGGTTTGCCCGGACGATGAGGCTAACGTCTGGTCAGGCAAAACCCACTGATCAGACAATGTTAGCCAGGGTCAGGAGGAATATACTGGTCAAGACCCTCACCTGATGGGACGATGAGGCTAACGTCTGGTCAGGCACAACACACTGATCAGACAATGTTAGCCAGGGTCAGGAGGAATATTCTGGCCAAGACTCTCACCTGACCTATTCGTTGGTCGTCCTGGAAACGAGCAGTTGTCGAGGACAAAAGTCTGGCTAACAAGATGAGGTTCGAAGTAATCCCCGTAGTTGTGAGCGACACGCAGATGAAGCCAAGCATATCACAAGCACATGGAGGACCGCAGTCCACCTATATCAGCATGGCTCAGGATTTGAGGAAAGCTACGACAATCTGCCACTTAACGCCATTTTCAGGGCACACAAAAGAGTAACTTACTACTTGTGGGCTATCGCAAACAACAGCAACTGCGCTTTGACAAGAAGAGGTCAAGTGACAATATTCAGGCTGCGAACGAGATACTGCAAGCTGAAAATCATTTGTTCAACAAATTAACAATTGGACACACAGACATGACCCATATGGGAAGAACAAATAAACCGTAAAATATGTTCTGCAGGTCTGCCGGCTCCACGAGAGGAACAAAGTGACTACATGTCCCTCCCCAACTCGAGATCGACTGTATGACGACAGGAGAAGCATGAGAAACACCGCCGGGCTAATGAGGGAAATAGATGCAATTATTTGAGAGCGAACAATGAAGAAGATACTATCTCTTAATATGCTACTAACAGTGTGCTCTACCTGGTCTAGGACAGAAGATTCACCATTGTTTTTCATTCCTCCATTCACACAGAGGCCAGGCCTGCTAAGTACAGCTGCCTGTCGAGTTTGACAGAAATCAGGAGAAACAATAGACCATAAACTATAACGGACCTGAACAGTGAATAACTTGTTTGACGGGGAGGTAAGACGAAGATTATTCCCGAACAGAGATTGCAGGCCCCTCCCTCAATTACCCGAATCAGCAAATAGCGATTTCAATCGATCTGGTTTATATTTGTTCAGCAACCGACATCAATCAGATGCGAGTAGCTTGTTTGTACCTGGCTTGTATTCCCTACGTCACAGTAAATGGGCCTTTTAGTGAACAATGGCATTTCTTGCTAGGGAAGTTGTCCTTTTCTTAATCACAGAAATAGTCGGTTCGGTTATATTAGTCCGTGTTGGAGCTGCGAAGCGATGTGGTTAGCAACATTGCTCACAATCCAAACATGTATTTTTAGGATTCATCAAGGTAGTGCTCTATTGTAAATGAACCCTTTAAATATGTGTGCTGAAGTCGGATGCGCTGGACCGTAATGATCAAAACATAAATACAACTCACTGCGCCTTAAGAGACAAAAACATTCGTTCAGTCACGGGCAATATACCGTCTGATGCCGCCCTTGCACTAATTGTATCTAGCCATCGATGATATTTCTAAATGTCAATGAATCTGGTCTACCAGCCCCGTACGAACTGTTACGTTTTCCTGTAATCAAAGATAAAAATGAAATTGCCAAAGCCTGCTCCTAAAATTAGTTATTTCTAATTATTTCAATTAAATAACAATGATTTTTTTTTAATGATTTGTTTGAGGAGCCCACATTTGTACACGATGTTCACTTTAATTATGATCACTGCGGAGTGTAAACTTTTGAACTATACGAAGCAATGCACGTTAAGGTTGGTCGAGGTGAAGCTGACGCGGAAAGAAATAATTGCCAGTCAAAACCTATGAAACAAAATTCTTTGAGTGCACCTTTCTTCCACAGCTATCAGAATTGAATGTAGCGTCATATAACACTGTAATGTGTGAGTTTGTTATATTTAAAGATATTGACATCTTGTGGCAGATTGCGATTTATTATATTAGTTTTATTTGTATTAATTGTGTTGGCTTTCTAAATTATTAAGATGCCATCATGGAAGAAGAGGAAAATGGATAGTAATTGGCGCGAATTTCAAGAAGAGTGGACTGGCGATTACTTTTCTGTCATGCAAAATGAAAACCAAGTTTCTTTTATTTGCTTAGAAACATTTTCCTTTGTGAAAGAATAAAGCCCTCAAAGCACGCAAATTACAACGATTTCAAAATTAGGCAGAGAAAAGATAGGATAACAATTTTGTAGTAGAATCAGCTCAACAGATATTTATCCACAAACTAAATAGTGAAACTGGTAATACTGTTTGTCAGTGAACAAAATTTCGAAGCACTCGAACCATATTTTATAGGAGACTTGTCATAGAATATTTCAATGCTGTCATTCAAGTATTGTGTCCCGATAAAAGAAATAGAATTATAGAAACAAATCTTTTTCGTTGGTATGTAAAAAATTATTTTGACGGAATGGTCGGTAATATAAAATTAGTGAACAAAGAACTTGTGTCACAATTTAAAGCATTTTCAACTGCTCTGGACGAGACCGCAACCGAAAGCTAACAAGAAGATTCCGAAGGCAACGTACTTATCCCCAGATCAAGTAACGCAATACTAGGTATAATGTGGGAAAAATCAAAGGAGCTGAGAAGAAAAAGAAGTTCAGCAACACACTCAGCAATGAGTATCAAGCACTAAAACAACTATGTGTGTGGCTTGTCATTTTATGAAACATTGGAACAACTACAAAGGTTTGGAAAACAACGCGTGAAGAATGGCTGACGGCGAAAACAACGCGTGAAGAATGGCTGACGGCGAAAACAATGCGTGAAGAATGGCTGACTGCGAAAACAACGCGTGAAGAATGGCTGACTGCGAAAACAACGCGTGAAGAATGGCTGACTGCGAAAACAACGCGTGAAGAATGGCTGACTGCGAAAACAACGCGTGAACAATGGCTGACTGCGAAAACAAAGCGTGAAGAATGGCTGACTGCGTAAACTCTCACGAAGATTGAAGAGAGACGAAAAAAACAATGGACATTACTCAACATGAAAACTGGAGCCGCCAAATCTAATGCACAGAAAGACAACACAGAGAAAAAGAAAGATGTCAAAAAGAGCATTAAGGTAGACAAGACAAGCTACATGGATAGTCTGGCTACAGAGGTCAAAGATGATACAGCTAGAGGAAACTTGAAAGGTCTGTTTGACACTACTGTTCGAAAAATATTAACAGAACAGACCAATAAAAGAATATTTGGTAAGGAGAATAACAAATCTTGAAAAACAAAAGAAAAGATGGAGGGAAAACTTTGGGGGCTCATAAATAGACCACCACGTGTCAGCTCGTCTGACATTACATTATTCAAGTTGAACACCATTAACTGTGATAAGGCAAGTTCAGACGGAAACATGGAAGAAATGAACTTTCTAGAGAATGGAAAAGCAGAACGGCGTGACAGGATACCTGCTGACTATTAAAGCAGGCATTGAAGCTTTCACCAATAGGCTTTACAGTTTTATTGGATATATGTGGAAAACAGCAAGTGATCTAAAAGAGTGGAGAGAAAGATATATGGTTAAGCTGCCAAAGAAAGACATTTATAAGAATGCAACACTTACATTGGGATAATGCTCTTATCAGTACCAGATAAAGTGTTAAACAGCCATGCTTGAAAGACAGAAAAGAAGCTGTAGATGCCAAGTTAGGAAAAGAATAGGCAGGTTTCAGGAAACAGATCGCATGAATACCAGATAGCCTCATTGCTCATATAATTATAGAGCAGTCATTAGATTGGAATTAAATCATGTTCATCAACTTTATTGATTATTAAATAGCATTTGACAGCTTGAATATGGATACTCTCTAGAAACTACTAGCATAATAAAAGCATAATAAGGCATACAAATGAGGAAACGCAGTGTACAGTGTTGCATGAGGGACGATTCTTAGAATCATTGAACATTTAATCTTGAGTTTGTCAGGGATATCTTGTATCACCTTTCCTATTGGAAGTTTATCACATCATGAAAGAAACTACAGCTCATGCGAGAATTGGAACCGAGTGGACCTTATTCAAACAACTAGAAGACTTTAACTTTGCAGATGCCCTCATATCTAATAACCATCTGCAAATTCAACAAAAGACAGGAGAACTGGACCGAATCAGGATTTTCATCTGTCAAAACACAACTGCAAGGGAAGCAGGCATTCTAACAGACTCTAAGAGCGTACTTCAAGCCATTTGAACCCCCAAATACGACTCTCACACGAAATAAAATACAACATCGAATTGCTGTCCCTACAAAAACAGATCTAGTCCTACAGTCGATTCCGGCCCATTGTAGAATCCTTGGAAACGAGAAGACACGTGAGCTCACAAAAGCAGGAAGTGTCGACTCACAGATTCGGTATAAAAAAGCAAAAACACTCATCAAATGATCGATGGGGACGGAATGGAGAGACCAGGACTAAGAATACAAGCCAGAAAATGGCAGTATAGACAAACTTGGCAGAGACGGACAGAAACAAATCTTCAGACTCAGATCGGGACATTGCAGACTCGATGCCGACCTCCACAACCTTCAAAGAATGGGCACCAGAGACACTGCCACAAGCGATTGTGGAGCACCCAAGCTAACACCAGAACATATTCTGCAAGAATGCCCTACCTGTGCAGACCAAAGGGAGGCAGTCCGGCCTGGGGAATCGACCCTGCTTGAAAAGATCTGAGGGACCGGCGAAGACCTGAAACGCACAGTCCCCTTCGTGAACTTCATTGGACTAGAAGCATAGCATCAGTTGATCGAAGAAGAAAAAGAATAAATAAAAACTGTGCATAATCACCCTGCATGTCGATCTAAAGTTCCATTCAATAAATACACAAATTGTAAAATTAAATGCGACCAACAAAACAGCTGCTTTCAGATAAAGAGCAATACCACTTGAAGAGGCAGGGTGCTTCACGTGCATAGGGAGCATGATATACAAGACAGGTGGTACAGATGATGGTGTTACAGCCAGGATACAAAAGACAAGAGTGACCTTTGACATGTTGAAGAGCATATGGAGCTCTAATATTATCAGAATGAATGCCAATCTAAAAATCTTAAACTCCAATGTGAAATCGAACCTGTTACATGGAACGAAAACATGGCGGCTGAGCAAACTCAGTATTAAGAGATTGTATGACTTATTGACAAAACTATCAGAAAGATTCTGGACCTGCAATAGTTCGGCAAGGTTTCAAGCTGACTGCACCATTCTATGTAAAATATGAGCCACTTCACATATATGAGCCACTTCAAATCGAATGGAAAACCTCACACTCAAGAATAGAAGTATAGAAACGTCAGTCTAAATAAAGATGTAGGCGGCATTTTCTTCGGGAATTCGCATAGCTTGTACGAATGTTAAAACGACCTTCGGCTAAAAAAGCGATGTTATAGGACGTTTTTGCACAGTACTAACGTCTTTCCGTTTGCAATTATTGATTTTTCACATGTGAATCAGTCAACATCCTCCATTACAATGTCTGTTAATGGAGTTTGGGTTGTTGATAACCATCTACCAACGGTTTCGTACTATGCATACGTTTGTCATACGTTCATCTTATTATTGATTGGTGAACGTGGATAGTGCTTAGCCATTGACAAGGGAAGGAAGGACAGCGTCAAGGCGAATTATAACAGACTTACCACGATCCCCACCTCACGTCTGGAAACAGGCTGTGTTACAGCAGCATGTCCAACGTAGTAGGAATCGACACCACTATTCCCGTATTGGGGACCCTGCTGTAAAGACGTGTCCAGCACTACATTAAGGAGAACCCAGACCTACCTTCGTCAGTACTCCAATAGACATAACTGCGAACCAGCTAAAAGAGAAGATTGATGGCGCGTCAACAACTGAACACGAGCTACAAATAGATCATGTCAATTATACTATTGGTACTGTCAGTGCATAGCATTTTAACTCGACTTCTTGATACTGGTTTAGAAAACTCTGCAGGGTATGTATGCAACCAGTTTCTTGTACATTCAGTTTATCTTAAAACAATTATGCGCATCCAATCTATTCTTGAATGCATTAGTTGGCCATGCCTCCACTACTTCATGTGGCAATGCATTTCAAGTAATCACCACTCTCTGACCAAAAAAAAAAAATTCCTATATCTAATCTGGACCTTTCTTTAATTAATTTGTACCTGTGCCCTCTTTTTCTTGTAGGCGGCGAAACTTTGACAGCAACACGGGAGGAGGCCACACATGTAACATGTCAATTACATTACTGGAACTGCTAGTACATGGCATCTTACACCAACATATTCATTTTCTAAGATTGCCTACTGTCTCAAAACTCTCGTTTTTTAAATGTTACACATAGCAAAGGTCAACCTTCATATTGGTGTGGGGGATCAAGACACTGAACATGAGCTGCAGTGGTCAGCGTACCATAGCTGAATGCTAGCGTCAGGGCCTTCGAGCCAGAGCTGCCAAGACCCTTCTACACCTCCATGTGGTGTTCCTTGATAACAGGCTGGAATAGAGCAGACTGGATAAGGAGAAGGGATCGAAGAGGAAATGCTAACCCGGTACTCAAAAAATGCTTGCTGAAGTCGGATGTGTTGGACCGAAAGGTGTAAATATCGCAGTCAAGCTGTAAACTACGACACAACGCATTCCGTTCTCTAGACTACATTCTGCTACTTAAGCCCTTTCAGGGTTTGGTAGTGGGAGATTGAGAACGAACGCAGAAGAAGAAGATGAAGATATTGGTGTGGCAGCAACTGATGATGATTATATAAATTAAAAACTTCTGTTTGAGAAAATTACGTAACATTCAACTATATGCGTAGTCCCAAATGTAAGATGGGATAAGATGCGGGACTAATCTCCATAGTCGACTATATCAGATGACATTCCCAGTATCGACTAAAGGTAAAGGTGAAGGTAATGGTAAGTCAAATGGTAACAATTGCCGTCGGGGGTGACGATAACTTTTCATGTACTAAGCCGCAGCATTTGTTAGGTGGGATGGCCAGCTCCCTTCATTGCTGTTTATACCTTCCCCAACCCATACGTCAGGCACCCATTTGCAGCTGGGTCGACTGGAGGAGGAGTCGTTCCAGGAACGAGCTTCGTCCGGACTTTGTTTCCATCCCACCTTGATTTCGAAACCTGGCGCACTGTAATCCCAGTCTTAGCAACCATCTCACTGTTAACCTGGCTATACGCTCCACAAGGATTTAATCAACATAGTCGATACAGTCAGGTCTAATCCCTAGTCGACTATGTCAGGTATAACCTCTATAGTCTTCTTCTTCTTCTTCTGCGTTCGTTCTCAATTTCTCGCTATCATACCCTGAAAAGGCTTAAGTAGTAGAATGTAGTCCAGAGAACGGAATGCGTTGTGTCGTAGTTTACAGCTTGACTGCGATATTTGCACCTTTCGGTCCAACACATCCGACTTCAGCAAGCATTTTCTGAGTACCGGGTTATCATTTCCTCTTCGATCCCTTCTCCTTAGCCAGTCTGTCCTGCTGCAGCCTGTTATCCAGGATCACCACGTGGAGGTGTAGAAGGGTCTTGGCAGCTCTGGTTCGCTGGCCCTGACACTATCAGTCATCTATGGGTCGCTGACCACTGCAGCTCATGCGCTGCTCAGCATCTTGATCCCACCTTTATAGTCGACTATGTCAGGTCTAACACCGAAGTCGACTATGTCAGTTCTAATCCCCATAGTCGAGTATATCATGACATCATCACTTGTCGATATTAAATGATTAATATTCTATATTTACTCTTTGTATTTCTTTTCTGTGTTACATTATAGAACACAGGTCATGTTTAGGTGGTTTGTTTAGAGCAGCATAGATGGCACCTATAACAGGCTGCCGGTCTACTTTGCTCTAGTGTTTGAGTCTATTAAGATGAACATTGGTTAACCAACCTCCGTAAGTGATTGTCCCAACGCAGCGAAGTGCTAATCTGCTCGAGGCTAGCCCGCTAAGCAGAAAATCTTTCTCCCGGCTACATCCAGGTCATACCAGAGCTGGGACCTGCACAGGGTCATGTGCCCCTGCAGAAGTACTAGTCGACTAAGAACTTTTGAAGAAAAAAAAAAACTCTCAACGGAGGCTCGACTTCATTGCCTCGGGTTTTTTCCCCACTTTAGCTCGGTCTCTCTTGGTAGATGGGTACCCCATCTAAGAACTAAGAACTAGGAACTAGGAAGAAGAACTTCTATTCTGTAAACATTCCTTCCACTTGCCCTAGTGCTATTGGGTCCCTTAAGGAGAGAGGAGAATGCTTACGTTGTAACCTGTTATGTATATAGTAGGAAGCAACTATGAAGGGTTGTGGATAGTTCTAGCTACAAGATCCTGAATGAACTTTAAGCCACTAAAATATATGGACAGATCAATATTTAGTGATGGCGTGTAGTTATTATGCAGACCTATGCTCCAAGTGGAGCTAAAACGATGTAATTATTGAATTAATTGATTTCGCCGGCTAACGAGATGTGTGTGAACATGTGAAACAGCCACAATAGATTCTCAGATCTAATTGCCCACATACGTGTAATTAGCGTGGACGCTAGTCATTAGAAGGGACGCAATTCACGTTAGGTAATCATTCTGTCATTTACGAGGCGTATTCAAATGAAACTAGAACAAACTGCACCAAGTGAACACACGTGCGATGCGCACGATGATGTCATTTCTGGTGTAAACAGAACATACGAGCTGTCAAGTTTGCAAAATGTCATTATCCTTCGACTCATAATTTTTTCAGCATACCGTTAAAAACAGGACGGGTGTGATACGGAATCCGCCCAGAGTTGATCAGCAAGCAGTGATTCGGTTTCTAATAGTTGAAGGATGTCGACCAGTTGATATTCATCGCAGAATGCAGGCTGTGTATGGTGACAAAAGTGTGGCGAACGTAAGCTCCGGCGACAGTCCACCCGAATTGCTGCATAAATTTTGGTGATGGAATTTTCTGACGCAACAATGGGCGCCTGACCTGGTCTCGGAAGATCTTTCGTTAACTCAAGTTCTTCTTTAAACATCGTTGCCCATTTCTTCACTGTTGTCTTCGACACACTTTTTTTGTCCTGGCAATGGATAGAGGTGACATTTGGAAGTTTATCAACGACCGCCTTTTGGAGGATGACACTGGAGTCGATGAATCAGAGATGCACACACTGCAGGATTAGGAAACCATAGGTGGGTCCAGTACCTATGTATCTGCCCGGCGTGCATGAACGTCGGTTCTCATCTGAATAGAATTGGTTGTGCTGTTTTTAAAGCTCATTTGAATTTCAGATGACTGCTCTACGTTCAGCAGGGTTCCGGTTTGTATCAATAATAGCGCGTGCAAACCGTTGGCGGGGAGATTGTTCTACCCAGATCTTCTTCTTTTTTCGTTCGCTTGGAGTATGTCTACATCTGCAAAGTTGTCTCTTGTATGAACATCACTGTCTTCTGCAGTTCACACATAAGTCCGTATAGTTTCCCTTCCAGTGTTGTTTCTCTTGGCCAGTATGTTCGCCTTGGTATTTCATTCTCTGGACAGTCCTGAAGTATATACTCTACAGTCTGGGGTGCCTGTCCACATGTACACATACTTGAGCTGCCAATCCAAAATGGTGTATACATGTGGCTGCGGAGTCGGTAGTGCCCTGTTCTGAGGCGCAGTATAACACTCTGCTCTTGCCTACTTATATTATGATAGTCATCTTGTATTTGTATTGGAAGCTCTCTCATTGATTTAATCATCTTTTTCCTTTGCTGGTATGTAACTGGTACATCTGGTTGCTCGTCTGAGGCACCTTCCCTCGTCAGTGTGTCAGCTCTCTCATTTCTCGATATTCCACAGTGAGACGGTATCCACTGCACCATGATTCTGCACTGGCTGCTCAATGTCGACAATAAAACTTGTAGATCTGACAGCTTCCCGGATGATAGTGGTTGGAGTACTGATTTTTCATCTGTCAGAAATGTCTCCCGTTTTTTGTTTTAGAGAGAGGGTGAAGAGCGTAGTGCTGCGTGTATCTGTGTTGATGCCAGCACACCATTTATTTGCCCATAGGGTTAAGGCATCTATTGCTCTTTGTAGCATTTTGGTGGCGACTCTTGCATATTCATCAGTGCACCATATCACCAGGTCATCTGCATACATCTACCCAAGATGAGTTATATTGAACTGTTGGACGTATTTCACGACAAGCTCTGAGTGCAGTCGTGGCCCTAATTCAATCTCTGTCACACAGTACTCGTCGAAACCATTCGGGAATTTGCCACTATAAGTACACCTTAATTTCATTGTAACTTCACATACTACATCACTCTAAGTGTAGCTTCAATTTATTGTAACTTTCCATACTAGATCACTCTAAGTACATCTTCAATTTATTATAACTTACCATACTAGATCACTCTAAGTACAGCTTCAATTTATTGTAATTTCAAATACTAGATCACTCTAAGTACAGCTTCAATTTATTGTAATTTCAAATACTAGATCACTCTAAGTACAGCTTCAATTTATTGTAATTTCAAATACTAGATTACTCTAAGAACAGCTTCAATTTATTGTAACTTCACATACTAGATCACTCTAAGTACAGCTTCAATTTATTGTAATTTCAAATACTAGATCACTCTAAGTACAGCTTCAATTTATTGTAATTTCAAATACTAGATCACTCTAAGTACAGCTTCAATTTATTGTAATTTCAAATACTAGATTACTCTACGTACAGCTTCAATTTATTGTAATTTCACATACTAGATCACTCTAAGTACAGCTTCAATTTATTGTAACTTCACATACTAGATCACTCTAAGTACAGCTTCAATTTATTGTAACTTCACATACTAGATCACTCTAAGAACGCGTGTTATTGTTGCATTACATTTAGTCCGCGTAGGCGAATAAGGTCCTTAGCATCTACGTCAATGAAGTGGCTCAGTCCCGGGACGAATGGTCTTACCATGACGGAAAAGGTCGTTTCGCGTTCTTGACGTCCATGACCTGTTTTAAGAACAAACCTTTCAGGACATTCTTAGAAAGACGGGTCACGTATCCAATTATGTTCAAACGGCGACGGTTTAACATGGCGAGTGTTCTCTCGAAACCTGTCCGTCCGATAACTGCCTCGTTTGAGATCAGGTCAAACCTGTGGTTCTTAAGAATGATCATATGGATGTGTACCTGGAAGTCTTCCACGCGCTTCTGAAAGCCCTGCAGAATAGTCCAGGTTTCAGAACCGTACAATAGGATGAGGACGACACAGGTTATGTCAATTCGTAGCTTGGTTTTCAGTAAATGCCTCTGCTGGTTCCAGACCAGACACAGGAGGCTCAAAGAGGCAACACAACTTATCGAATGATGTCCTGGTAGTATCGGAGTTTTGTTGGTAGCCCTAGGAAATGTGATCATTAGTAGAGTTAACATGGTTGCCATCGGCAATAATTCTTGCTGCTGTTGAATTGCATTCAAGGTTTTGTATCTCGGTGTTTTTTCCATGAGATGTGGAGTTCTAATCTTGATGCTGCTTTTGTTGTATTAGTGTCTGAAGGCGAGACCGTGATATAACTGCATCATTTGTGTGTTCGATGTCCGTCGCATGCAGCTGTTTCATAGTGACTCCTGGTTTCACATCTCCAGCTGTCCGACAGTGACTCATGATTGTGCGATGACTTATGAGTGTACATCTTCGGCCGTCCGATAGTGACTTCTGACTGCACATCTTCAGCTTTCCGATAGTGACTCTTCATTATACATCTCCAGCTGTCCGATAATGACTCCTGACTTCACATCTCCAGCTTTCCGATAGTGACTCCTGACTGCACATATCCAGCTGTCCGATAGTGACTCCTGGCTTTAGATCTCCAGCTGTCTGACATTCTAGGCCATTGTACGACAGAATAATGACCCGGTGAGGACACTGCCGGACACCGGATGATGTAGCGAACATGTCCGAGAGATGGTGATCCAAGAGAATCCATGCTACAGTGCAGTGTTGCTGTGTATTTGCTCGACCATAATACGTTATTTATATATATGTATATATATATATACATATATATATATATATATATATATATATATATATATATATATATATATATATATATATATATATTAAACGAAAAACACCTTGCAGCGAGATATACCTTGTGCCGATCTGACGCACATTGCACAATACCAGAAAAAGCTACATTTCTTTATGTTCAAATTATTGCTCATCGCAAGCGAAGTTGGCCACACCATCAGACGGTTTTGTCTAAAAAATGTGGTGTGCGCTGTATTTGGATTATAGTGAGGAAGTAGCTGCGCTGGTCATAAATCTCACTCTTATCCCGAGTTACATTGGATCAGTGGCAAGACGCTTGGTCGAGATGACGAGAGATAACTCGGGGGATGCAGACACTCTGGTCTTACCTCCCGTGAGAACAAGGGTCGCTTGAAACTTGCGGTATTCGATCACCCACCGTTTCCGTTCATCACTGTGAGAGGCGAGTGCCTTAACCTCTTGGAGGTGGGGGGATTAAGATGCTGAGCAGCGCATGAGCTGCAGTAGTCAGCGAGCCGTAGCTGACTGCTAACGTCAGTGCCAGCGAACCAGAGCTGCCAAGACCCTTCTACACCTCCACACGGTGATTCTGGATAACAGGCTGCAGCAGGGCAGACTGGCTAAGGAGAAGGGATTAAAGAGGGAAAGGTAGACCGGTACTCGAAAAATACTTCCTGAATTCGGATGTGTTGGACCAAAAGGTGCAAATATCGCAGTCAAGCTGTAAACTACGACACAACGCATTCCGTTCTCTGGACTACATTCTGCTACTTAAGCCCCCTCAGATTTGGTGGCGGGAGATTGAGAACAAACGAAGATGAAGAAGAGGAAGAACCTCTTGTGTACAGCGAAACCCTTTATACAGAGTTGAACCTTCACAATGCTATCAGTGAGCACATTTCATCTCATTATACCATCAAATGTCACATCTCTCCCAGAACGTCATTGATCTTGCTGTGCCACGTCGCACTACATCTCTCATCTCTCAAAGAACACTTTCACCTTAGTATACAATCGCATACTTCATCTCTAGAGGAAATCTTTTTTGCCTGTTTGGACAATCGCATACTGCATCTCCCAAGAACACCTTCCACATTGTTTACAATCAAACACTACATCTCTCAAAGAACACGATCCATAGCCTACCACCACACACTACATCTCTCAATGAAAACGATCCATAGCCTACCACCACACACTACATCTCTCAATGAAAACGCTTCATAACCTACCATCACACACTGCATCTCTCAATGACAACGCTTCATAGCCTACCATCACACACTACATCTCTCAATGAAAACGCTTCATAACCTACCATCACACAGTACATCTCTCAATGACAACGCTTCATAGCCTACCATCACACACTACATCTCTCAATGAAAACGCTTTATAACCTACCATCACACACTACATCTCTCAATGAAAACGATCCATAGCCTACCACCACACACTACATCTCTCAATGAAAACGCTTCATAATCTACCATCACACACTACATCTCTCAATGAAAACGCTTCATAACCTACCATCACACACTACATCTCTCAATGAAAACGCTTCATAACCTACCATCACACACTACATCTCTCAATGAAAACGCTTCATAGCCTACCATCACACACTACATCTCTCAATGAAAACGCTTTATAACCTACCACCACACACTACATCTCTCAATGAAAACGATCCATAGCCTACCACCACACACTACATCTGTCAATGAAAACGCTTTATAACCTACCAACACACACTACATCTCTCAATGAAAACGCTTCATAGCCTACCATCACACACTACATCTCTCAATGAAAACGCTTTATAACCTACCATCACACACTACATCTCTCAATGAAAACGATCCATAGCCGACCACTACACACTACATCTCTCAATGAAAACGATCCATGGCCGACCAAACACACTACAACTCTCAATGAAAACGATCCATAGCCGACCACCACACACAACATCTCTAAATGAAAACGCTTCATAACCTACCATCACACACTACAACTCTCAATGAAAACGCTTCATAACCTACCATCACACACTACATCTCTCAATGAAAACGATCCATAGCCTACCACCACACACTACATCTCTCAATGAAAACGATCCATAGCCTACCACCACACACTACATCTCTCAATGAAAACGATCCATAGCCTACCACCACACACTACATCTCTCAATGAAAACGAGCCATAGCCTACCACCACACACTACATCTCTCAATGAAAACGATCCATAGCCTCCATAGCCTATAACTATATTTCCAAAGTACAACCTTCACCTTTCAAACATGACATTATGACATCACGTCAAAGATCCACTACTCGTCTCAAGCCGTTTCACTTCACAATCCAAATTAAGTGCCCTTGTGCAGCAAAATAAAATATCTGTGGTGCCCCAAAATAGTTCTATTAGCACTCGAGTTTTTAATCGGTCAGACAGTCGGCGCCATTGCCCACTTAGGAAAGAACATGGCGGACTGTCTAGTGGTAAACACTAGTTCAAACAGTACCTGTATTAAAAGGCTGGACCAGCAAGTGCGCTCATTAGTATTCCTGACAGTCTAGAGTAGACGTAGCTTGTACTCCGTCACTTAGACCGCTTGGCATAGACCATTGTTAGATCTAATTTTCTTTCACTTTTTGGTACGCGCAATAACTCGTTAAATTGTGTGGTAAATCCCTGCGACAGTTTACTCTTTTCTTCCTACTGGGTATATGGGGACGTTCTTAAAATACCAGACACTTCCAACCCGTAACTTCACAACATGACACTAGCCTCCGTTCACCCTCCTGTATTTTGCTTATTTAAAAAAACTAACTTTTAAAATAAAGATAGGTTCATGTAATGTTCAGTTTTTCTTGTGTTTTGTTAAGAAAAGATGTTAGTGTACGCCCGGCAGTCCCAAATGTGCCCAGTTTCCGTCAGCAAATATAGAAGAGACTTAGCTGAGTTGCCCGGAGTTGCCCGAGATAATTGTGAAAGAATTGTTTTTTTTAAACCTTATTTCTGCACCTCTCCTCTCCCACACACCCACAGTGCACTTCTTTCCGGTCCGCATGCTACATCTTCTTCTCTCGACCCACTCATCCTTCGGCTCATCTCTTTTTCCTCAATCCGTCAATTTCTTTCTGTTCGCAAACCGTCCAGCTGTCTTTCTCTCAGATCGCCCAACACTCCGTCCATCTCTTCTCCTTCACAACCCGTCCAACCGTCTTCCTCTCAGAGCCTCCAACACTCCGTCCATCTCTTCTCCTTCACAACCCGTCCAATCGTCTTCCTCCAAGATAGTCCAACACTCCGTCCATCTCTTCTCTTTCACAACTCGTCCAACTGTCTTCCTCTCAAATATCCCCAAAACGCCGTCCATCACTTCCACTCCGCCCCCCCCCCCCCTTCCCATAAATCTCTTCCGACCAATCTCCATCAATTTTCTCATTCACCACCAATCTTATAAGTTGTAGAAAACATCGAATGTCCAATTTGACAACATACAACTCTTCCCCCCCCCCCCCCCATATTTTGGAATTCTTGTTTTATTTTGGAGTAATCGGATTTCCCTAATGTTGTTGTTGTTGTTGTTGATGAAGATGTTGTTTTTGTTGTTGATAATGACATTCGTACTTGTGCTAGTTTCTTTTAACGACTATCTTTTGTGGCAGGTTACAATGGTTCACCCCCCGTGACTTTTACTTGAGAAGGTTGAACAGGGTTCTACTGGCTGTATTTCAATACGAAGAACCCTGGTAAGCTCAGCACTGTGGGGATCACGATGCTGATCCCCACCATGTTAGCAAGACTGACGTAAAACAGCCTGATTCAAAGGAGAACTAATTTGAAGTGAGGTAGAGTCTTGAACGGAATGTTTCGCCTGATGATGACTAAATATTCTGAGCATGTTCTGTCTGACTCCTCTGATTTGCCGGTAAACAATAAACGAACAAACTGAAACTGCTTTCCAAGTCAAGGCGGAAAAAAAGCCGGCACCATTTTTCTTTGACAGTACATACACCACTAACCATGACGTCACTATTCGATTAGCCAATATAGTTCTTTCCGCACTCGTCTAACAAACAGGCAGACACACAGACGTTAAAAAAACAAAATACAGTAACCTGTTGGTTGTGCATACTTATGTTCCGTCCTCTCAGGAACACCTCATTGATCGATTCACGGTTGATTCACAAATTTTGCATTCTGTGAATTTTTAGTTCATCGATTTCAGTCTCAACGTCCAAGAGATGGCCACTGATCGATCACAGAATGTCAACCATATCCAATTACAAATTGTTCACTATGGGCGCCTTCATTGATAGAAAGATATAAGCCTTAGCTCCAGAAGGCTTGAGGTATTTTTGCCTGCTATTTATCCATGCCTTCAGTTCTTGCGGGGCAGTCTCAGTGGTCCATATTATGTTATAAAACTCAAATAGTCTAGGTGTTAGGGCACAGCTGCCTACTTTGTAGATCTCACTTGGAATCAGGCCCGCTCCTGAAGTGTTCCCATTTGATAGTTGGCTGATCACTGCTCTGACCTCCTAGACATTAACGACCAATTCACTGTTCAGGAGAGTCTGAACAAGCTGCTAAAGTAGATTGTTGAGAATGCTATGGCAGGATAGGAGAGATCGAGATTCTCATGAAGGCCAACATGCCGAACATCTCACGCTGCTGCAGAAGACCCAGATCAGGGGGTGGGGGGGGGGGGGGTGGGTCGGCCACGTCGTATACGTCAAACAACAGCATCCCCAAACTACTCATGGACGGTGAACTGAAAGAGCTTCTGGGTCTGGTCGGTGTGCATTAAAAGCGCGTCAAAGACTCTCTTAAAATATCTTTGACAACTTTAAAGTCGATGTAAACTCACGGGAGTGCTAGAAACAGAACCGCAAGGTATGTGGAGAACCACCACCACAGTCGCTTCGATTGCTGAGGACGGAGCGCAGGATCTGCGAGGCGCGGAGAAAACGTACTGTTCGAAAACAGGAGACTGATCTTAGCATGTCCAGTTATGTCCTTAAACGCTGTAAATGTGAAAGTGGTTTCTGTGCAAGAACTGAATAATACAGCCACCCCCGGACTCACCTGAGAGGTGTAACACAGCATGTCTGACTACTGTTGGGATCGTGGCTTGAGATGGTCGGCTATTATTATTATCCATTAATACTGTAGGTACTCTATATGTAGCCGTTGGGACATCTGACAAATGTCAACCGGGATCAAGATGCCGAGCAGTGCATGGGCCAAAACGTGACTGCTAGCATCAGGGCAGACGGCCCATAGTTGATAAGACCCTTCTCCACCTCCACGTGGTGATCCTGGAAAACGGGCTGTAAGGCTATTTATAATTAACCATCCAACACTTCATCCCCGGCGGCACTGTCATCTAAGGGACTACCTCGGACTGTATGTTTGTCATGAATACACTAAAAACTGTCGGTGCTTTTCAATCGGTAGAATATTGTAGAAGCCATTGAGTTTGTCAGAAACGCTTACAGCTAGCCAGAGACACTTCAAATCTTCAGTGAGAGCCCTACGCGGCTATTGATTTAGCTACAACTATATTTACAGATTTCGTTCATGCGAACGCCAGTAATTAAACGTTCCCTGCCTCCCATTCCGCTCCTGATTAGTCCAAAATTGATAAAAATTGTGTCTGAAGAACAAGCAGAAATTATCAACATGATATCCCAGTAACACGTGGCGACTCGTATTAATCAGTTAGAAACACGATCAATGGAGGCACACCTGAAGACGTGTTAGAGACGTCAGTGAACTAGTGCACATCCGTTTACAAAGGTGTTGCTAGGGTTCTCAATGACTTTCGTTCCTTCCCTAATCGTAGAGCCATGTTGCATATTTCAGCTATGTCGACGGGAGCGTGTCGATAATGGGCATAGTAAAATAGGCAACTAGAGATGAATTTTTCTCAGCTCATTAGCAGCGAAGTGGTGTTGGTTGTTTGACTCGCCTTCAGTTATTACCTCACTAGCTGTAAACAAAACAAACAAAGTCTGTCTCACGTCTAATAGTTGATCGCTGAATAGATAGGATACTGGTCTTCTTGTCAGAAGGGCATGGATTCGAATCTCCGAGAGGATCTTTGTTTAGTTTAATAAGATATCAAATAAAAGCACGATGTGCACACATCGCAGAGACTGATGGGGTGAGCAGTATGTAAGCCTGAGCTCATGAAATCCTACCAGGGCGATTGGGGGGGGGGGGGGGGGGGCGTGGAGGGGAATTGAATGGTGGAGATCTCATTGTAAAAAAATATCAGCTTTTGAGTGGGGGAGTGACCAGTTCTCTTCCTCGTAGGCTTTGCGTTACAAACTACAAATCAGATACACAAGAAGTCTCTAACAACTTAATTCCCTGACAGTAGTGTAGCTACTATGGGACAAACCTTGACTTAGTATACTCAAGTCTCCAGCAACTTCATTCCCAGGCAGTGGTGTAACTAATATGGGACAAACCTTGACTTACTTTACTATATTGTTCTCTATATTGTTATTGTAGTATTTTTGTATTGTTTTCCGATACAGATCTAGTCATTTTGATTATATCAAGTAAAACAGCAATTCTAACAGACTCCAGGAGAGTATTGCAAGCCATCTCAAGCCTCAAACAAGATAAACTCTCACATGAAAGAAAATAATATTATTCAGGTTGCTGTCCCAAAAATGAGACCTGGTCCTACATTGTATTTCCGCCCATTTTATGGAAACAAGAATGCAGATCAGCTAGAGTTAGCAAAAGACTGAAGTGCCATCACGCAGACTCATCATCCACAGAGCTTTAGCGAAGAAAATACGCTCATCAAACGATACATGAGGATGGAATGGAAAGACGACCACAAAGAATACAAGCCAGAAAATTACAGCATAGTCCAACTTGGCAGAGATAGACAGACAAAGATCTTCAGACTCAGAAAAGTACACTGCAGACTCACGCCAACTCTCCAGAATAGGTCTTAGAGACAACGCCATGCACGACTGTGGAGTATCCAAGCAAACACCAGAACATATCATGTAGGACTGCCACGCTTATAAATACCAAAGAGAGGCAGTCTGGCCAATGTTAGAGGCCATGCTCGAAAAGGTGTGGGGGATCAGCGAAAACTTGAAACGCACAATCTCATTCGTGAACCTAAACAGCCTACAAACACAGCATCAGTTGATCGAAAAAAAGGTTATATCCAATGCCACTAACAAGCTATTTAGAGCGGTAAGTATTTCTAAGTGCTTGCATTTCCAACAACAATAAGATTTATTTCGATTTTCAAGAATAAAGGTTTTAACTTAACCTAACGTCTGTTTACTGATTTAGAATACTCTGAAGATTCTCAATTGAACCAGTCTCTTTTACATTTCCTTGATCTAAAAACTATAAACATCCCATATATTCTTAAATGTATTAATTGACACTGCCTCAACTATTTCATGTGACAATGCATTCCAAGCGTTCACCACTCTTTGACAAAAACATGTTTCCTAATAATCTGGACATTTCTTTAGTTAATTTGTTCTTGTAGGGGGTTGTGTTTGTCTAATTTATCATTTCAAATTCTCATCTTTTCTGGACACTGTAGGGCGGTTTTTCTTAGTCTTCCCTCATAACTGTAGCTCAAGAATTCCACTATCAGTTTTGTTGGTCTTCTTTGTATCCTTTCCAGCTTTTGTTCTTTATAAATTAAAAGCACAAAACTTGAATCTGCTAAATTTGTTTTAAAATGCAAGAATACGTAATACATCTCTTTTCTTTACCTTTCTAAACACAAGAGATAATATATTTGCACATAAATCATTTCGAATTAGAAAAACACACAGAAGAGCGCATACTTTCGCCAAGGGCAAAACAATCAGTTTTGAAGAAAAAAAATGTTCTGCCTCGAGTAAAGAGTGTTTTTCTTTCTATTTCCAAATGATGGTCGCCCAAATGTGTATTTTAATGATTTTTTTAGGCGACGTAATGCTTTTTCTTTTAAAATCAGGAATTATTTTACTCGGCTTGTGGAATATGTATATTGCAAAAATTACTACACCTAATTAGGATATCCTGCTGAAATGTCTTCTCATCTGGAGATTAACTATGTTGAAATGTCACATTAGCATACATGATTCTCTCTCTCTCTCTCTCTCTCTCTCTCTCTCTCTCTCTCTCTCTCTCTCTCTCTCTCTTTCTCTCTCTGTAAATGTGTATGTGTATTGTAATATGTGTGTTATATATTGTCTGTGTGCATGTTTATGTGTGTAAGTGCGTGTGTGTATGTGTGTGAGTGTGTGTGCATATATATATATATATATATATATATATATATATATATATATATATATATATATACACATGCGTGTTTGCGTGCGTGCGTGTGTGTGTGTTAATTGAAAATATGTTCTTAATTTAGATAACAGTCCACACTTTGCGCTTGTCTGATGTCTAGGCCCTCGTCAACTGTTTAGTTGGCCAAGTGGCAGAGTCAGCCCTAAGTATACCGTATCGGCTTTGACATGGTGGTAGTGTAGCAGTCCGTCAAAGATTAACCCTCGCCGAGTCTATATATTGTATTTTGTAGTGTACCTGTCCGAACAAAAATATTTGTGCAAAAAAATGATTAAATACCAGTTTTTAATAAAGCACAATTTTTAAATGGAATGAAGACTTTTGGTTTCCAAGTGACTATAGCGGTCATTGATCCAAAGCTTACTGCATGCGTCACAATGCTGCGTAGAACCTTTTACAGTTTCACATTGTGATCCTAGAAAACATGTTGCAACAGAGCAGACTGGCCAAGGAGAAGAGATCGAAGAGTAAGACTAACCCGGTACTCAAAAATTCGGACAAAAAAGTGCAAATATCCCAGTCAAGCTGTCAACAAAGGCAAAGGCCGCCGTCCATCGTAGACGATGATGGCATAATTAATTTTGCTAGCGCTATTTTTAGTAAGGATTAACCGCGCTACTTTTCATCCTCACTCTCTCGTCTCGTGCCGCCCGACCCCAGTGGCAAGTCAAGGACAAGATGACTAGGGGGCGACTACGAGATGCAGGGGACTGCGCATCAATCACCCGTGAAAAAGACTGCGGAGTTCGGAGTCGAACCCACACCACCTGATCACGAGGCCGACTTCTTAACCACTTCGCCACAGAAGCTGTCAACAACGACACAACGAATTCCGTTCTCTCGACAACAAACCTGCTACTGGCAATGCCATTTTTGAGGCTTGGTAGCGGAAGGTTTAGAACAAATAAGAATCATTAACAGATATTCAAAATTAATTTAAAACTATTAGGAGAATGGTTTGACACGAGAACAATGCCTAATCCGATCTGAAATGGGAAAGGTACATAAACCAATCCTAATTCACAGTTCCATTGAGTTCAGTCCCCTGAGTGCTGCCTATTTTGAGGAGGGTGTGTGGGTGGGAGGGGAGGGTTTGGAAGTGGGGAGATGGGGGTAGTTTATTAAAAAATTGTTTTCTTTGTTCGACTTGTTTCCTAAGACGGAGTGCGTTGCACTGTTTATTGCACCTGATTCCCCTGACCCCTACACATCTTTCGAAGCTCAGTGTCCGATTTGAGAACAATAAGACCAGTTAAATTACAAGGAATGTTGTAAGACGGGACTGAAGAGGGTTATGCTTGGGCCTAGCAATATGATCATATAAAAACCCTAACTACAAACATTCAAAAAATCAAATACGCAGATACTGAAAAGAGGTCAGAAATAGTGTTGACATTGTTTTACTTGGGCAGAGAAAGATGAATCAATCAGTGATCAATGAATGAGTCTATCACCAGGACGCACAGTGGATCCTCTGCTTCTTGGACATTGCATTGTTTTGTTGTTATATAATGTTTTTGGTTGTGTTGACGAGGTCCGCACTTTTCTTGGCAACTATCAAAAGAAGGAAACTCGCTTGGTACGGTCACATATCGATATCAAATGGTCTTGCAAATACAATCCGCCACGGAAAGGTGCATGGCAGATGACGAAGAGGCCGTCACAAAAAGAGATGGGAGGACAACATAAAAGAATGGACCAATTTCCGACCAGAAGAGTCACAGGCAGCGGCATCTGACAGAGAAGGGTGGCGTGGCGTTGTGAGGATGTCTTCATGTGTGCCTCAACGACCTCACCGGTTACGGGATGACTTGACCTGATCTGACCTCTCTCTCTATCTATCACTCTTCCCTTTCTCCACTCAACTCTCCTCTCTCTCCTTCTCACGCATCTCTCCCCCTTACACTGTTTCCCTCCCCCCCCCCCCATCCTCTCTCTTTCTGTCTTGTTTTCAGCACACAAAAAACATTGCTCAAGTCATAACTTCAGATTGTCTAATGCGATCACCCTCCTCTACTGTCTGCAGTTCTTTCATGCTTCCTAGCCCCATAGTTCCAACCGCTTAAATGATTGTTCTGCAAAATATACTAGGCGTGTTCAAATGAAACCGGACCTAACTGCACCAAGTAAACATATGTAAACAACACATACCTACCGTCAAGTTTGCAAATTTTCATTATCGTTCGACTCATAGTTTCCTCAGAAGACCATTGAAAACATGGCGGGTCGGATACGGAATCCGTCCAGAGTTGATCAGCGAGCGGTTTCTAACAGCTGAAGGATGTCGACCAATTGACATTAATCGCAAAATGCAGGCAGTGTATGGTGACAAAAGTGGATCAAACGTAAGCTGCGGCGACGGTCCACCCAAAATTACTGCATCAATTTCGACGATGTTATCTTCTGAAGCAACAATATGCGCCTGATCTGGTCTCGGAAGGTCTTTCGTTAACTCACCTCCTTCTTTACACATCGTTGTCCTGTTCTTCACTGTTGTTTTCGACACACTTTTGTCCCCTATTTTCCTTTTTCCGCGTGGTTTCCACATAAACCCTAGTAATGTGAGTTTTTTATTGTTCGTTAGAAGAATTAAATCCAACGTTTTTTTCTTTGTGGCATTAGATGACATTTTAACTAGAGACAGTTATTTTTTGTCTGTGAGGATGAATTAGTTGTTTATAAAGTGAGTTCACTTGTATCACTGGATGCCAAATTAATCGTGAGACGTGCATGTGGCTACTTAAAAGATGTTATAGGGAGTGGAGTAACAATCCAGAAGTAGAGGTTTGTCCATCGGCCGTCAGCCGGTTGAAGCAGTCTTGTGCTGGGTTGGTTATCTACGAATACGGGTGGTGAGGTACCCACAGATACACGAGGTATCTCAATAGGTAGTATGATAGACCTGGCATCAGTTCACGCCTAAGAGAGAAGAGGACAGCGCGTGAGGGTGAAGTGACAGGATGAACGTTGGAAATCAAAATCGTTAGATATGAGGTAGTGTCAAAGAGAAAGAGTGAAAGCATCAAAACGTAACTTTGTGTGTGTGTCAAGTTGTCGTTATAGCCGATGGAGTGAATGAATTGCTCGGAGGAGCATGAATTGAACCGGATGACAGGAGGACATAATCTGAAAGAGAATTGCCTGAATGGATCACCTCATTTGGCTATTAGCCGTCCGTCCTACTCCATCACATTTAAGAAAACTTAACACTGAGAATCCCCTGGAGAGTTGGTGACTTTCCCTGTACTTAAGCATACACTCTTGTCCCCGTTTTGTTCCATGCGAAGCATAGAGCGATTCCTCCTGCAAGCTCTATGCAACATACATGTACCAAAGTGTATGCGCATTTGCAGTGGTGGTTTATGTAGTAATTGGTTTTAAACAACAAGGTTGCTGAACCTTATAACCAACTCTCTCTTTTTGCCTCTTATTATATACAAGGAAGGTTACAGAGCCATATTCTTTCCCCTTAAGTAGCACTTGGTTAAGTTAGCCATATAGTATATCTATATTGAACAAATGGATGCGTATCTCCGAGGACATATTTCTCTAGGATGTTGTTATTGTCTGCTTGCTGGCTCTGAATGGTAGATTGTCTGAATGAGATAATATATCATATATTAGCAAATGTAGAGATCAGTCTATGCTGATGATATGTGTATATAAGTACGTGCCAATCGTCGTTGTGTTCGTCTTTTTGTAGTTCTTCTTCTTCTTCTTTTTTTTCATCATCTTCTTCTAAAACTTTTTCATCTTATTCTTCATCTTCATGATCATCGATCTTATAATTTTCTTCTTCTTCTTTTTACTCTTATTCTTCTTCCTCTTCTTTGTCTTCGGCGTTCTTCCTGGAAAGGGCGTTTGTGACGTTGTGTCTATGTAGGGCGCATACCCTGACCGTGGAATACATGCTACAACAAAGCTGTATGCTCACGTAGGAAAAGAGAGACAACAATACTGGCCTTGCGAACCAGATATGAAACAAAAGCTGTATGGAGATAAAACAGCCTTACAAACAGCGGTGTACTTTGTAAGAGAAACCGAGACCTTGATCTGAGGATGAACGAAGAAGACGAAAAACGTAAATTCCAACAAAAAAGTAAGTAGCACGTCCTTTACAGAACGTAGCTTTATACAACCGCCACCTATTTGGCTGTTATAAGTTTCTTGGCAAGTGTGCAGTATGGTAGGGTTGCCATTACTTTCAGTACGTGAAAGAGCATTCGCTCGAGAAATAAAACCCAGTGTCTGCTAAACTGGACACAAGTGGGAATCGAACCCGGAACGTTGGGATTATGAAAGCAGAGCGAGTATCACTCTTGGGCCACGCAGCCTCTACATTCCAACAACGACATAGAAAACCACTCCATACCAGCAGGAGAGATCTGTACCAATTTCAGAGCAGAATGATCAACTGTTCATGCAGCAACGAGGATTCTCATCAGCCCAAACACAACAACAAGAAAAGTGGTCATTCTAACAGACTCTAGGAGATTGCTCCAAGCCATCTCAAGCCCCAGACAAGATAGGCTTCTCACACGAAATAAAATACGACATTGGATTGCTGTCCTAAAAAACAGACCTAGTCCTATTGTTGATTCCAGCCCACTGTGAGTTCCTTAGAAACCGGAAAGCAGATGAACTCGCAAAAGCCATTAGAGGTGACACGCAAACTAGCCATCAACAGAGCTATAAAGAAGCAAAGACACTCATAAAACGATCAATGAAGACGGAATGGAGAGAACAGCCCAAAGAACACAAGCCAGAAATTGACAGTAAAGAGAAGCTTGGCAGAGATGGGAAGGTAAAGATCTTCAGACTCAGAACAGGACAATGCAGACTCAATGACCACCTCTACGGAATGGGTCTTATGGACACCTCCATGTACAATTGCGGAGCAACCAAGCAAATACAAGAACATCTTCCTGCAGGACTGCCCTCGTATGCAAACCAACGAGAGGCGGTCGTGGCCGGGGAGTGATCATGCTCGAAAAAGGCTGTGGGGGAGGTCCGAAGACCTGAAACACAAACTCTTCTTCGGGAACCACACGGCGGGATCAAGATCCTACAGTGACCAGCGACCCATAGCTGATTGCTAGCGTCAGGGCCAGCGAACCATAGCTGCCAAGACCCTTCTACACCTCCACGTGGTCATCCTGGATAATAGGCTGCAGCAGGGTAGACTGGCTAAGGAGACGGGATCGAAGAGGGAATGCTAACCCGGTACTAAAAAAATGCTTGCTGAAGTCGGATGTGTTGGACTGAAAGGTGCAAATATCGTAGCCAAGCTGTAAACTACGACACAACGCTTTCCGTTCTCTGGACTACATTCTGCTACTTAAGCCCTTTCAGGGTTTGGTAGCGGGAGATTGAGAACGAACGAAGAAGAAGAAGAAGAACCACACGGCGCTAGATTCATAGCATCAGTTGATAGAAGAAAAAGAAGAAGAAGAAGAAGAAGAAGAAGAAGAAGAAGAAAAAGAAGAAAGTAACTAGGAACAGCACAGATAAATGAAAGTCATAAGCTATTTCACAAAACTATTTGATGAACAAACAGCAAATCACAAATAAATAACCCCAGAGATCGAGGCCCATTGAACGTTATTTAGTCCCCATATTCCCATTATTTTTTTCCATAGCTCCATTATTTAGTTACCATAACCAATTATAATTTATTTGTTTCTCATACTCTCATTATTTGTTACCCATACTCTCATTATTTGTTTCCCATACTCTCATTATTTGTTTCCCATACTCTCATTATTTGTTTCCCATACTCTCATTATTTGTTTCCCATACTCTCATTATTTGTGTCCCATACTCTCATTATTTGTTTCTGATACTCTCATTATTTGTTTCTGATACTCTCATTATTTGTTTCCCATACTCTCATTATTTGTTTCTGATACTCTCATTATTTGTTTCCCATACTCTCATTATTTGTTTCTGATACTCTCATTATTTGTTTCTGATACTCTCATTATTTGTTTCCCATATGATTGTTGTTTGGTTTCCAGTACACATGGGGTGTGAAAATACCCGGTTAAGAACTGTGAACATTATGAGGCTGCCAGTCACATACACCGCAACCTTAAATTACCGTGTAATTTGTTATTATCAGTTTAACGTGATCTTATTGGTCTCAAGCAATGTACCATTCATGTTGTTACCTCTCCACCTCTCAACTCTGTGTAATCCCCTCTCCGCCCTGTGTAACCACCTCTTTACTCCGTGTAATCACCTTTCCATCCCTTGTAACCACCTCTTTACTCGTGTAATCACCTCTCCACCCTGTGTAATCATATCTTCACCCTGTGTAATCACCTCTCCACCCTGTGTAATCAACTCTCCACCCTGTTTAACCACCTCTCCACCCTGTGTAATCAACTCTCCAACCTGTGTAATCAACTCTCCACCCTGTGTAATCAACTCTCCACCCTGTGTAATCAACTCTTCACCCGGTGTAATCAACTCTCCACCCTGTTAAACCACCTCTCCACCCTGTGTAACCACCTCTCCACCCTGTGTAACCACCTCTCCACCCTGTGTAACCACCTCTCCATCCTGTGTAACCACCTCACCACCCTTTTTTGATACAAAGTTCAATGCGTTTATTAAATTTCCTATTCCTCCTCCCCCCCCCCCAACCCCCCCCCCCCTCGCCTCCCCTCAAAAAAACACAACAACAACAAAAAAAAAACAACAACAACACACACATACTATACATTACGGCGTTGATCCCATTTGCTGCAGTTCAACATAAGCTGATAGAATTGAGGAATAAAAGTCGCTTGATCCTGCATTCACAACGCAATGTTCTGACGAGACTTATTTTACTGTAATTAAAAATTTGATTGACCTTACGAGGGGTATAAGAGCGTGTCCCTTTTATTAGTGAATTAGCAGAATCTCCACTTCCTCTCTCTTCTTACCTCACTCCGTTTCATTTGACTCTGTCCTACAGTCACACTCTTGCACAACTTTCACACGCCGCGCCCTTCCATTGCACTTTGGTTGGGCTGGCTTCTGAGAGCACACAAACCTAGCATAGGTACATACAGATGCACACATACACCCAAGAACTGTATTGTGCTTCTTATTCTTAATATCGACCAAATTGACTACGGTCTAGGGTGGAATAGGCGCCCCTCCGCCAGTAGAAACTAGTGAGGCAAACACGTAAAATAAAATAAAAATTAAAAAGTAGATTAGCATATCAACCGGTCGGCCACCTATGCCTCCCTTCTAGATCCATACCCGTTCGTAGACTCTGTTCTCCACGAGGCATTGATTCCGTTATTATCCTACATAAACTGTTTCACACACATCTTTCTATATTTGCAAACTCGCTGAAGATCGCAGACATGAACCCGCGTTCCTGCACAGGGAAGACCCTACTTCATAAGACATTTCGGATGTAATTGGTTTATAGGACGGAAGTGCAGACATTACAGAGTTGAGGCTCCATGTGTATGGTCAATTATGGGCTTCTATCAACAGCTTCATCTATATGCATCGTCATTGTTTTTGTTCTAGGGTACACTGAGGTCTAGGTTTGATGTTGAGCGGATGAGATTGGTTAGTTGACGATAGATGCATTCATTCACATTGTTTTTGTTCTAGGGTACACTGAGGTCTAAGTTTGATGTTGAGCGGATGTGTGAGATGAATGCAAATGAGATTGGTTAGTTGACAATAGATGTAGTCATTCAGTGTCTCTTCGTGGATACTCGTTACGTGATTACGTGAACCAGTTAGGAAATGGTTGCACAAAGACGGACTATGACTGGGTTTTGACTTTCGGTGTTCAGTGCACCAGGTCAGACATCATGTTTACAATGTTTGGTGAATTTGCTTTGTCGTTCCTTGTAATCCATTTTTTATGTTTTCAGAAGGTATTGACAGATTAACAGGTGGTAAGGATCTTTGGTTGATCCACAGTCGCATGTCTCATCATCCCTGTATCTCCATCTCTTCAAGTTGTTCCTGCATCGTGATACACCATTTCGGAGTCTATTTAGGGACTTTCATGTTGTGTAACTTAACTAACTTAGCGTCTTTATACTGGTTTAGAAGACTCTGCAGAGTCTGTATAAGCCAGTTTCTTTAACTTCACTTGATCTAAACACTACGTGCATCCAATATATTCTTGAATGCATTAATTGTCCCTGCCTCCACTATTTCCTGTTGAAATGTATTCCAAGCATCCACCACTCTCTGACTAAAACAGTATATTTCCTATTATCTAATCTGGACCTTTGTTAATGAATTTGTAGATATGTCCTCTTGTTCTTGTAGGCGAATGTACTTTGAAAAATGTGTTATAATCTAATTGATCCTGTCCCTTCATTAACTTATTTACCTGCATTAAATATCCTCAATTTCTTCTCTTTTCTATACACTTCATGCTGGCGTTTCTTAGTCTTTCCTAATAATTATAATTCCGGAATCCCACTATCAATTTTTTAAGATAATGTCAAGGTGCAGATTACTCCAGCTTGATCCACGGGATAAGCGTAAATCCAATACATTTTTCGATAAAGCGATTTGTGATACTAGACAGTAGGTGCTCGGTTGATTGTAAGAAACTTATTTGTCTTCAGAGGTTGTGTATTGCTCATGCCGGAGAGCATATCAATGCAGTTGAGAGCTCATTTGCACTTCACCTCCGTCTGTGGCATGGATGTGTAGTAGAGAATACGACAAAAAGATTCAAAGCAGTAATTAGTAACTCATATTTTAAAGAATTAAACTAAATCATATGTATACAAATGATATATTGTGTAAAATTAAACTAAGTTTTAAGTATAGATAGGTATGTGATTATAACATAAAACATTGTGTTTGGTCAAGGTCATTTGGAGCGACCGACTACAAGAGGAAAAGGTCATTCAGAAGTGGACATGGGAAGATGAAAGTTACATAGTGCGAGAACTATTGGACGTCTTTGAGGGATGACCCCCTTGGATGTCCGTCAACATGTTGTGTGGTTTTGCTGCTGAATGTCTTCAGTGATGGTCAATGCATGCTGTACGTGCTAAGGTCACATACATTTTCCTCTGGCACTGAGGCTCTATATACATTTTCCTCTGGCACTGAGGCTCTATATACATTTTCCTCTGGCACTGAGGCTCTATATACATTTTCCTCTGGCACTGAGGCTCTATATACATTTTTCACTAAATTCATTAAACTGCATTTTGCACCAGTATAAAACGTGTTAACACTTTTTTTAAACTGTAAAAAGAAACAAAAAAACTGTCAATAAGTCTTTTCCCAATTGCTGGGGTAGTCGAGGAGTTTTTTAGGCTGAGAACTTAAGGCCGCTTCGTCATTGATGTCGCTATGTCGTGTGCTGGCTATGTCTGTTTATTTCAACCAGCAACATATGCCATCCTGGGATTCGAGCCGCTGCGGCAGGCAGGACTCGAAACCATTCGGCCACGTGCTAATCACTTTCAACATGTGAAATTCACGGTAAATACCAGCATCGCAAAATATTTGATAGAAGTAATAGGCGTATTACTGTATTTTGTTCATTTACTGAAATGCTATAATACTATATTTACAAATTATTATTATTTTTAATACAATCATTAATTGCTAAGTGAATGTATCTCCGCTAACACTATGGCAGGGGATGCATGCAGCTAAATGTTGATCAAAATCGCATGATCGAGTTGATTGGTCGTACCTGTATACAATTCTATCATTTCTAACGAGTGCATTCATACTTAATTTTGCAAAAATATGGTATTAAATAGTGTTTTAATTTGGCGCCTGTCAGCTCGGTGCATCCGACTTCGGCATGCATTTTATGTAAGGGTCTGCTTCCTCTTGCATTTTCTAAGGGTTTGCTTCCCCTGGGTAACGGCCGGTGGTGTGATTGGGGATCGAACCCAGCACCTTATGGATTGTGAGGTTTGTCACTTAACCACTAGTCCACTCCGTACCCTAGAAGGTAAGTAAATACACGATGAGGGAAGTTGTACGAGTAAATACAGCAAAAGTCCGGCAATGGTATATACCACATTAACATTTCGAGGTGCATTTCGACTTGTTTGTGCCTTGGTTTACAGCAAGGCTGCGATATTAACGCGGCAAATTGCTCGTAAGCCAGGTTTGCTTACCCTCTATGATCACTATTCTCTCAGACTGCACGGGTGTAGCCTGTTTCCGGGACCACAACTCTGGTTCGCTGACATGGACGTAAGCAGTGAGATATGAGTAACTGACAGCTGTCTCGTTCATTGTGTCTTCGGTCTCATGTGACCTTCAGCTTAGAGTTCACAAGTAGTAAGTAAAAGATTCCCAAATTCCTAGCAACAATTGTGGTTTCCGGTGAGAAAACAGATAACACTACTGAAACCTTCCAAACATGTCGTAGAAGTCGAAATAAAACATTGCGCATAAACTAGCAGCGTCATCATCACGCATAACGAATTTTTACAACAACAACAAAACCACAACTGGTAAAGTGCACATAATTAGTTGGTACGATTTTCTTGAATGTAGGTAGCTTCAGTGATGGATCCAGGCTTTGTCTAAGACCAATGTAATAAGTAACACACATAGACAGACGTGACGCTCCGTCATAAACCAAGAGCACGTGTTTATTTCATCATTTGAGATGACGTAAGTTCAAGTTGTTCGCAAAATGGAATAACGTGCGAGAATCTTGCTGCAGAATCAAACTTGCGAGAATCCTTGTCCACAGCCAAACTCGCGAGAGTTCTGGTCCAAGGCCAAATTTGCGAAAGTGATAACCCACATACAAACTTGTGAATGTCTTGGCCCACAACCAAACTTGTGAGAGTGATGACCCACATACAAACTTGTGAATGTCTTGGCCCACAACCAAACTTGCGAGAGTGATGACCCACAAACAAACTTGTGAATGTCTTGGCCCACAACCAAACTTGCGAGAGTGATGACCCACATACAAACTTGTGAATGTCTTGGTCCACGACCAAATATGTGAGAGTGATGACCCACATACAAACTTGTGAATGTGTTGGTCCACAACCAAATGTACGAGAGTGATGACCCACGTACAAACTTGTGAATGTCTTAGTCCACGGCCAGATATGCGAGAGTGATGATTCACATACAAACTTGTGAATGTCTTGGCCCACAACCAAACTTGCGAGAGTGATGACCCACATACAAACTTGTGAATGTCTTGTTCCACGGCCAAATATGTGAGAGTGATGACCCACATACAAACTTGTGAATGTCTTGGCCCACAACCAAACTTGCGAGAGTGATGACCCAGAAACAAACTTGTGAATGTCTTTGCTCACAACAAAACGCGAGAGTGATGACCCACATACAAACTTGTGAATGTCTTGGCCCACAACCAAACTTGCGAGAGTGATGACCCACATACAAACTTATGAGAATCCTGGTTCACGGCCAAATATGTGAGAGTTATGGCGGAAAGAAAAACGTGTGAGAGTCCTTGTCCTCAGCCAAACGAATGAGTGTCCTACCACGCACCATACTTGCGAGAGTCCTATTCGACCGTTACGGTTGTGAGAGTCCTGATCCGTATCCACATTTTTAAGAGTTCGGGTCCACAACCTAACTTGCAAGAAAGATTTCAGCCATGAAACCAGTTTCTTTGAAGACTAAATCAGTACAGCCCATTTGTCTTTCCAACTTGTTTGTTGTCTATACCATACCTAACTCGACGGGTTGATCTAGGAGGAACACTTGCAGTAACTTCCAGGTCTCATGGAATCTCTAAATACAAATTATTACATGTAAACTCCACGGTACACTAGCGTATTCGGTCAGTTCTTTTTATAAAAATAGAATCAAAATTGTCAGTATTCGGTTACGAATGACGTCACTACACTCCAGTCAGACCTATAGGACCTCAGTCGCCTGGCAAAGGGAGTTTAATATATATTAATGTACAATCATCCACATGGGTAGATCCAATATGGAACATAATTGCAGAATGGTGGTGAACAATTTTAGAAATTTTAAAACAGAAAAATGACCTAGGGGTTATGATTGATCATGCCGGTAATGTGATTGAGCAAGTCCAGGTAGCAGTAATAACAGGGAAATGAAATGTTATGTATGATAACAAGAAATATTAAACATATTAGCATGGAAGTGATAGTCAGACTATATAAAGCCTTAGTTAGACCTAGATTGTAGAACCGTGTTCAGGTGTGGAGTCCTTATCATAGAGGGGGTAAAAACATACTGGAAAAGCATGAAAAAAAGCTGGAAAAGCGACAAAACTGATAGTGGGAGTCCAGAATGATAGTCATGATAAAAGACTAAAAATAACCGACTAACAATGTCTAGAAAACACAATAATTTGAGGTGATTTAATACAGGTTTATAAGATAATCAACGGAAAGGATAAATTAGGCTAAAACAAGTTCTTTAAAATGCAGCTGCCTACAAGAACAAGACGGCACGGCTACACGTTAAATTGAAGGTAAGTCCACATTAGATACCAGGAAATCTTTTTTTAGTTAGAGAGCGATGAATGCTTGGAATGCATTGCCACAGAAAATAGTGAAGGCAGGGTCAATTAATGCAATCAATATTAGATTGGATACGCATAGGTATTTTTAGATCACGTTAATGTAAAGGAAACTGGCTGTACACAGACTCTGCAGAGTCATCTAAACCAATATAAAGACGTTAAGTTAAATTAAGTTAAATTAAGTTCAGTTAAGTTAAGTTACGTAAGTTAAGTTAAGTTGAGTTAAGTTAAGTTAAGTTCAGTTCAGTTTAGTTTAGTTAAGTTTAGTTCAGTTCAGTTCAGTTCAGTTCAGTTAAGTTCAGTTCAGTTCAGTTTAGTTCAGTTCTCTTCAATTGATGAAGCGTGTAAATGCTAATTGTTCCCTAACTCACCGGTTGTACACACTAATGGTTCGTCCTCTCAGGCGCCCTGTCTGTTGATCCCTTGAATTATTTCAAAGCTTTGCAATCTGTGCGTCACCAGTTCGTCAATTATTGTACCTTTACCCAAGAGACAGTCCCTGATTTACTTAAAAATGTCACCTCTATACACTGGATTTTGAGTTTACTTAATTCTTTAATTCCTTCTACTAGGGACAGTCATTAAGTAACATAAATGTTATTATCAATTGCATGGAAGGTCACGTACAACAGAAAATCTAATTTCAGATCACATGATGGCTCTTTAACAATACTCCATGTAAGGATTGGGACGACGAGCATGTATAAACAATATAGCTTACAAGATGGCCGCCCTACTGTTCACTTGCACCTTGGAAGAATAAAGAGGCGCCATTTGTTTGTTGTGGCCAGAGGGTGTGAAGCTTTATGAAATATATGTAAGAATGAAGATTCAGTATGGAGACAGTTAGATGTGTCAGAGAAAAGTGTGTGAATGGGTAAAAAGATTTCAAAACGGAAGATAAAACGTCATGGACGAACCGCGGCGTGGGAGACCAGTAAATATGGGAACTTACACAGTGAAACAGCAGATCAAACAGCTAGACCGTGGCATCAGGCGAGTCACTATTGATAAAATAGTCGTAGATTTGATCATGAGTCACGGCGCTGCGCACCAAATTATCAATTTCTTAAAGACGTTTTTGTCTTTGACTGCCGCTTTCACTCTTTCCTTCCATTATATTGTTCGTGTCTTTCTAATTTCACCTTTTCTAGGTGTATCAAATTCCTTTGTCAAAACACTTATTATAGCGGACTTGAAATGTTGCCATTTTTACTCCAACGTTCCTCTATGTGGCATTCCTTAATATTTCACTGTCATCTACTGGTTGACCACTGGTTGACTACTGGTTGCCGTTTTCTCGAGCTATTACATCTGTCAGCCTTTTTTGCATTAATTAATTCATTATAAGCAAGTGCCGCGTTTAGCATGTTGCTGACTTTAACGAAAGTAAAGTGCAACTGTTCGATGGACAGTATCTACACTCAGATTTGCAATCACCTTGCAATCTATGACACACTGACGATTGCGTACCCGGAATAGTATGAAATCTATTTGAGATGACGTCTGCAGATCGCCCCATTTATATCATGGCTACGTGTTACTGTCGCGATGTCCGCACAAAGGTTTAACTGTTGTTCACCCTTAAAGATAACACGTCCTCTGGTATGACTAATCATAGATGTAATTAACAAGGATTCCTGCACCCCCCCCCCCTCTTCTTCCCCCCCCCCCCCCCCCGATGTCCACCAACTTTCTGTTGAAATCACCCATGAGTATCAATTCGTCAGTGTCCTTGACCCAGTGTAAGACATTAGAAAGTTCACACACAAATTTAACTGCCTTTGCACAGCGCATGCGCTTGCATGATAGTTGTACTCTTGCCATGTTGTGTAGTTGAATTAATAATACTCTTTCCGGCACGTAGTAAGGGGAGACTAATGATTTCGCAATTAGTGGATGGATTATAAATCCAACCAAATGTATCGCACTTTTTTTTAATTGGTGCACAACCCGTTATCAGCATTTACTTACCGTGCATTTCCATTATCGAATTGCCGAGTTTCCTACAGTCGACCAGCCCTACGGTTTGTTTCCCATGATCATCCAAGAAGAAGACCGTCTCTGTAGCCTTCATTCCTAGACCCCACACATTTAAAGTAGCCACTTTGTACGTTAGCTCAATGTCTGTCTGGGATCAAGATGCTGAGTAGCGCATGAGCTGCAGTGGTCAGCGACTCGTAGCTGGCTGCTAGCGTCAGAGCCAGCGAACCAAAGCTGCCAAGACCCTTCTACACCTCGACGTGATGATCCTGGATAACAGGCTGCAGCAGAGCAGACTGGCTAAGGAGAAGGGATCGAAGAGGGAATGCTAACCCGGTACTCAAAAAATGCTTGCTGAAGTCGGATGTGTTGGATCGAAAGGTGCAAATATCGCAGTCAAGCTGTAAACTACGACAGAACGCATTCCATTCTCTGGACTACATTCTGCTACTTAAGCCCTTTCAATGTTTGGTAGTGGGAGATTGAGAATAAACGAAGCTAGGCCAAGCCAAGCCAATGTCTGTGTCATTCACCTTCACCTTGGTTGTCGATGTCCTCGTACGCATGTTTCGCGACTACCTATTTACTTGTGCATCCTTTTAAAAAATTCGAATGGGATACTTAAAATACATTTCTATAAAATCATATTGCAAATGATGACCTTCAGACATTAGTGCAATGTCAAGTCCATATCAGACGAGCAGCTCCGGGATTGTAAACAATAACGTATCTGTATCCTTCCACGCATTTCGTAGAAGAAAACTAAAAACGTTTGTTCACGGGGCTAGCGACCCCATCATGTAGAGCTATTTCCATTGAAACCGCTTCGGCAAATCATCGGTCGACCAAATAAACGAAAGAGCAGATGACAAAACAACTAGACAATATGAATGAAAGAGAAGACGACCAAACATTTAGACAACATAAATCAAAGAGAAGACGACCAAACATCTAGACAACATAAATCAAAGAGAAGACGATTGAACAACTAGAGAAAATAGATGAAAGAGAAGATGACCAAATATCTAGACAAAATAGATGAAAGAGAAGATAAACAAATATCTAGACAACATAAATGAAAGAACAGACCAGCAAATAACCGAACTGTGAATCAGATCGGGACCAGAATTTCGCCATTTTGATGATTGTCGAAGAGCGGGTAACCCTCATAGACTTCCGTCTCTTAAGTGAATCCGCGAGACGGGCAATAAAACGTGGGGGAAACTGGGAGTAAGATGGGACAAGAGCGTGAGAGATGGGTCGGGAGGAGCGAATTAAGTAACTGTCAGGTTTTTAAGGAGGATGTGATCGGATTCACCGGAGGGGATTATTTTCTCTCTTGCTCTGAGAGTAACATTACTCTACTCTGATTTAGATGTGAATATAGAGGCATGTTTTGATGGTAAGTGACCTTGTGGATGACATAATTAGGTACCACCAGCCTGGAATAATTCATGTGTGTTTTATCTGCAGTTCTCGCTGCTGCCAGCTACTGCCTTCAGTGTATTAGTATTGATTTCTTGTTTCGACTCGGTCTGTTCTGTTTTGTTTGTGTTTTTGTGTGGTTATTTTATGAATGCTAAATGTGTTTTTCAGCTGTTGTGGAAACTAGGTCAATTCCCCGTTTGGATGGCAGGCCTCTTACTGGGAAGGAAGCAATATGCCCACTGCACTGCTATGCATGTCGTAAGCGGGGTCTACATATGGTTGTGTGTGGCGCTAGCAATCAGGTCATGTAAAATACTTTGATAGAGAACCGATTTTATTAGAGTGCATAAAAGTATTAAAGAGTATACTTCCTGTAAGGAGTTTTTTTCAGTAGTGGCCCAACACTTGATTATGAGCGACACGGAGGTGAATCAACCCAACTCATTTCAGTTCCCTATGGAGCATATGTCTTCAACAAACACATGCCGAGTCATCAAACGTTGACCTTTCTATATATATATATATATTTATATTGAAACTGTAAAAAAGCTTAAAATGTTGGTAGTATGACGTATACAGCCCTATGAACAGCCCTCCTTAGTCGCCTTTTTCGACATTTCTTGCACGTAACAGTATTGTTATTCTTTATTCTCTTTTCGGGCCCCGGTATGACTCAGAGATGAGAGTGATCTAAACTGTACTTACACTCAGGGAAGAAAGAATAGGACAGTTGTCACAGTTCAATTATGTCACAAAATACGAGTAAAACGAATTGTGAATGGGTCATGCATCCTCATCATGCTCGAATAATGGCAACAGAAACTACCACTGCTAGAACGTCAGCTGATGTGGTGGTCCCATGCTTCAGGTGGAGCATTGTTTTTTGTATGCATGTCTCAATGTGCTTCACGGGAAACATGTGCTCACCAAAAATATGCTAGCAGCCTGGGCTATGTCGCACTGATAAGTCATTTCCATACTCACTTACTCGCTCACTCAATCAGTTCTTCACCCACTCACTCACTCACTTACTCACTTACTCACTAACTCACTTGCTCATTATTTCATTCATTCACTCACAACTGTATTCACTCACTTACTCAGTACTTGACTGACTCACTAACTCCTTCATTCACCCACTCGTTCGTTCATTCAGTCTTTCACTCCTTCACTCCTTACCTCACTCTCCCTCACTCACTTACTCACTCATTCACATACTTATCTCATTCACCCACCCACTCATTCACTATCTCAATCGTTATAAACTTCATAAGCAGCTAGGTTAGGCAAATCAGAGTCCCTCAATCGTTCAGTGAGTCACATGCTGTCTAACATACAATACCGATCATGGTCTATCTCTCTGAAGTGAAAGTTGAGCCTGTCAGTGCACTACTTTCCCAGGAGCTTGGTCGCGTCTATTCAGCGTGTGTAACGGTGGACGGCGGCGAGGCGATAGTTTAATGGCACGACTCATAGCCGAAACCAGCTTCTGCTCTTATTCACGAAACAGCAAGACCGTACCTCTATGGAAAGTGAACTTGTTTTTAAGAATTCGTGCTGAAGTCGGATGCACTGGGTCGTTATGCAAAAAATATAGGACGAAGTATTCCGTCTTAGAAAGTAAGGCGAGAGAGTAAGAACAACAAAAAACTTGACCGCAAGTTCTGATATGGTCTAGTTAGAACCGATGTGAAATCAATCAAAAAACTTGACCGCGAGTTCTGATATGGTCTAGTTAGAACCGATGTGAAATCAATCAAAAAACTTAACCGCAAGTTCTGATATGGTCTAGTTAGAACCGATGTGAAATCAATCAAAAAACTTGACCGCGAGTTCTGATATGGTCTAGTTAGAACCGATGTGAAATCAATCAAAAAACTTGACCGCGAGTTCTGATATGGTCTAGTTAGAACCGATGTGAAATCAATCAAAAAACTTGACCGCGAGTTCTGATATGGTCTAGTTAGAACCGATGTGAAATCAATCAAAAAACTTGACCGCGAGTTCTGATATGGTCTAGTTAGAACCGATGTGAAATCAATCAGTACAGACACATTGATGATCTCAGTCTTTCAACAAATGGTATTGTTTTTGTTTTTTTGTTGCGTTCACCTTAATTCTCTAATCCCCAACCCGGTGTGCGTTGCACTGTGGTTTTTATGTTGTGCCTATCGGCCCAGTGCATCCGACTTCAGCATGCATTTTATGTAAGGGTCTGCCTAATCTTGAATTTTCTAAGGGTTTGCTTCCCCGGGGTAACGGCCGGTGCTGTGATAGGGATTGAACACAGCACCTTCTGGCTGTGAGTTGGGTCTCTTTACCACTAGCCCACACTGTCCCCTCTGACGTTGTTGTTGTTTGTTGTTGTTGCTGCTGCTGCTGCTGTTGTTGTTGCTGTTGTTGTTTCTGTTGTTGTTGTGAATGCCCACAATGAATAAGTTTACTCTGTTGTCATCATCATCATGTAGCATGTCCTTTGTTGAACGTCGCTCCCATCACAGTCTGTCTGAAAGAAACTCGTTCCCTTGCCAAAACACCAGCTTCCGCCACTGTCAAACTCAGGCACTCCTGGATATCTTGGTGTCATCGTCTTCTTGGTCTACCCCTTCCTCTTTTGCCTGGCACCATACCCTCCATCACCGTTCTCCCAAGACCGCTGTGTCTCCCGATGCGACCAAAGCACTTGCATTTTCTAGCTAAAATGTAATTGACAAACCAGTTCTTCTCCATGCTCAACTCCCGCCGAACGTCCACATCCGTTCCCTTCTCCGCCCAGAGCACTCCGACTAACTCTCTGTAACATCCTGACCCGAAGGACTCGATTCCCCGTCTTAAGTCCCGGCAATCGTCCACGATTCGCATCCACAAGCCGCCACAGGAAAAACACAGGCTCTCAAGACTTTTACCCCCATCGCTCCGTTGGCGCCCTGCCACAATCCCCCCAGGTCGCCCAGTCTCTGCACCGCCATAGCCAGTCCTCCTCCGACCTCCCTCGAGCAGTCACCACCTTTGTCAACTCCGGAGCCCAGACACTCAAAATGTGCAGCCTGATCCACTTCCCCACCACCCACTGCAAACCCATGCTGACACCGTGTTCCATCGGTGGTCACCATCTTTGTTCTGCCTATGTTCATGAACAGATCCTAATCCCCACTATGTCCACCAAGTAGCTGCTCCAGACCCTCCGCACCCCTTGACAGCACCACTGTGTCATCTGCGTATCGTAACTCTGGAATCTCGTACCCCCCAGTCGTAAATGGGTCGAAACCTTCAATGTTCTCATCTTCTCGTACATTTCTCACTATACACTCCGCATACATGTTGTACAGATAACGTGAGAGGATACATCCCCGTCGGACTCCCCTCTGCACTGCAAACCAATCTGATGTTTGCCCAGACACTCGGACAGCGGCTTGCCGATCTTGGTACAATGTTTCAATGAGATGGACTATAGGCAAAGGAAACCCCATTTCCCTCATGACCATCCACAGACCCTGATGCCCCACCGTGTCGAAGGCCCCAGTGCAACCAACGAAACATGTGCACAGGTCTACATCAAACTCTCTACATTTCCCATAGATACTCCTTAAATTGAACATGTGGTCCCGGGTCCCCCTGCCCCCCCCCCCCCCCCCCAGGACTCGCAAGAGGATCATGCCAGCATGGCCGACCAGTGCAACAGCAAGGCAGCTCGCTCACAGCCCCAGATTGCCCCCCCCCCCCGAGGGGGGAATACAAATTGACCTCCTCCATGCCTCCGGCCACCCCGCACCGTGCAACATCAGTCCACACAGCCCGCGATAGACCCGAGCACATGCCTCTCCTCTTGCCTGTATTAGCTCCGCTGGGATATCATCGCATCCTGGGAACTTTCCCCCCTTCAGGCCTCCAACCGCAGAGCGTACTTCTTCCAATGTTGGTTCAGGTTCTTTCTCATCCTTTGGTAGGATTGTAACTGAGCGCTTTGTGCTATTTCCATACATGGTTCTGCAGTACTCTCTCCATCTATTCAGTATCCATCTATTCTGTTGTGCGTTTTAAAAAAGACGCTTACTAGAGGTCGGCAGTATATTTCCTCACATTCCGAGCATGCTGCTGAACATAGGCCGAGGTCCTCCAGGTGGTTGTGCTATGGTTTGTTTCCTCTGCTTGACGCCCACTTCTGCGGGAATCACGTGGATCTTTCACCTGGCTAGCAAGACAGCCAAGAAAGACAGCACGTTTCCAGGAATGACTACAGAGAAATTGAAGTTAAGGTCTTGGCCAGTATGTTTTGCCTAACCACAAGTTAGTCTTTCTCCCCAACAAATGGTATCAAATAACATACTGCCCATTTTCAGTCATGGCCGACCATAGGATGATTCGACCTTGGAGTGATAACTATTTACTAAGTTATTTTTTGTTACCTTTTTCTTGATGCGTTTCACCCAGTCTTGACTTGGCTTCGTTCGTTCTCAATCTCCTGCTACCAAACCCTGAAAGGGCTTAAGTAACAGAAAGTAGTCCAGAAAACAGAATGCGTTGTGTCGTAGTTTACAGCTTGACTGCGATATTTGCACCTTTCGGTCCAACACATCCGACTTTTTTTTAGTAAACAAACATTTTTTGAGTACCGAGTTAGTATTCCCTCTTCGATCCCTTCTCCTTAGTCAGTCTGCCCTGCTGCAGCCCGTTATCTAGAATCACCACGTGGAGGTGTAGAAGGGTTTTGGCAGCTCTGGTACGCTGGCTCTGAGGCTAGCTGTCAGCTTTGCCTCGCTGACCACTGCAGCTTATGCGCTGCTCAGCATCTTGATACCTCACCCAGTCTGATAATGCTCTTTGTGGTACATCGCCACTTGGATTGTTCTGCAGTTTCGTCTTCCCAAAATGTCAGAAGAACATGGAGTGCCTTCATATCAGATAGACATGGAGTGCCTTCATGTCAGAAGCACATGCAGTGCCTTCATGTCAGATGGACATGCAGTGCCTTCATGTCAGAAGTGCATGGAATGCCTTCATGTCAGATGGACATGCAGTGCCTTCATGTCAGATGGACATGGAGTGCCTTCATGTCAGAAGGACATGCAGTATCTTCATGTCGCGCATACACACATCTTTGAACCTCTATGATAGTCAGCCGATTGGTCTTTTGCCATTTACCAACTGTCCGTAGAGAATATCTTTGGGGATGCGGCCATCTCCATGCGGTGAGCTCAACCAAGCCACTGTAGTTGTCGTGCATAATGAGAAAGTACGTGCTTGGTTGACAGGGGCGAAAATCAATCAGATCAAAATAAAAAACTTGTCAGCTCCCTGTGGAGCATCGGTCCTCAAAAAATACTTGCCAAGTCTTCCTATCATGAGCCATCTGAGCAAATTATGTCCACACCCTGTTGTACTACAATATTGTCTATCGATCCGTCTGCCTTTGCCTCTCCTCACTGCGATTCTGCCCGTTGTCACCTTGTGTTTCACACCTCCTCTTCTCATGACATACCACACAAAGGATGACTGCCGTGTCTTGATTGTCGCCGTAAGCTGTCTTTGTGTTTATCTCTTCAACCACCACGCTACTAGTCTTCTCTGTTCTCAGTGGAATTCTTAACATACGGCCCGTCTCTACCACACTTTAACCGCCCATTCCTCCACCATGCAACATGTTGTCAGTCCAAGAATTTCGTTAATTCCTTTCAATCTGAAAATTATGTACTTTCTAGTGAAATGACATAATTTTCTTTTAACACAGACAATTGGGTAGTAAATTCAAATGATCGTGCTGTGAAAGAAAGATCGTACGACGGGGGATTCGACCCATTACTCTCCTTAAGACAGACCTCAAAACCATTCAGCAACGCTCTTTACCATAAATCGTGTCAGTGAACCGGTAACAATGTTGCCAGGAATTTAAATGTCACATGGTATCTATCGCGTGCCAACCAAAAACAGGGTGGGTTAGAGATTTTTCGATTAACAATAAACATAAATCTTTTGCCAATAAATCGTAAATGAAATACGATAGTGTCGTGCAATAGTTGGACTGATCTTTAAATCGTCAATTGAATGTTCAGTGAAAATTTCAGCCCTGTATGTCTGTCTGCTTGCAAGTTAGGGCGTCGTCATACATACATACATACATTCATGCATATATATAGTATAGCATAGTATAGTATAGTATAGTATAGTATAGTATAGTATAGTATAGTATAGTATAGTATAGTATGGTATGGTATGGTATGGTATAGTATAGTATAGTATAGTATAGTATAGTATAGTATAGTATAGTATAGTATAGTATAGTATAGTATAGTATAGTATAGTATAGTATAGTATAGTATAGTATGGTATGGTATGGTATGGTATGGTATGGTATGGTATGGTATAGTATAGTATAGTATAGTACTGTACAGTACAGTACAGTTCAGTTCAGCGTAGCACAGTACAGTGTAGTTTAGTATAGTACAGTGTATGGTGACAACAGTGTGGCGAACGTAAGCTCCGGCGACGGTCCACCCGAATTGCTGCTTCAATTTTGGCATGGCATCTTCTGGCGCAACAATAATTGCCTGACCTCGTCTAGGGAAATTTTTTTCTTCACCTTTTCATTGAACTCATGTCCTTTTTTAAACATCGTTGTCCAGTTCTTCACTGTTCTCTTCGACACACTTGTGTCCCCATACACTGCCTGAATTCTGCGATGAATGTCAACTGGTCGACATCTTTCAGCTGTTAAAAACCGAATCATTGCTCACTGATCAACTCTGAACGGATTATGTATCACACTCGCTTTGTTTTAAACGGTGTGCTGAGGAAACTATGAGTCGGAGGATATGAAATTTTCCAAACGTGACGGTTGGTATGTGTTGTTTACATCATAAGTGAAGTGATCACGATCATCGTACGTATGTTCACTTGGTGCAGTCGGGTCCGGTTTCATTTGAACACGCCTCGCATATAGATTAGTCGTGCACAGGTAAGTAGACTAGAACCTTACGAGAAGGAGTAAATATAATTACATTAACTTTCAACTAATTTTGATGTCCCGGTGTGGGTCTTGGTTTGTTATGTCCCCGTGTGGGTCTTGGGGTGTTATGTCCCAGTGTGGGTCTTGGGTTACGTCCCCGTGTGGGTCTTGGGTTGTTATGTCCCCGTGTGGGTCTTGGGGTGTTATGTTCTTGTGTAGGTCTTGGGGTGTTATGTTCCTGGGTGGGTCTTCGGGTGCTATGTCCCCGTGTGGGTCTAGGAGTGTTATGTTCTTGTGTGGGTCTTCGGGTGGTATGTCCCCACGTGAGTCTTGGGTGGTATATCCCCACGTGGGACGTGTAGCCTCCTTACCAGGAAGTACATAGACCTAGCAGCTTCAGAATGTAAAATTAATTGTCACTGAAAGCGCTCCTGCGAGAACACACAAGTCGCCCTGGTTCATGAATCCGTATAAGACGTAATCTTGTGATCACGTGCTTCCTTGTCAGCAAAATTGCGAAGAAAAAGAAGAAGAAGAAGAAGAAGAAGAAGAAGAAGAAAACGAAGTAGAAGAAGAAAAAGACGAAGAAAATGAAGAAGTAGAAGAAGAAGATAGAATGAAACTTCTTCTTCTTCTTCATACGCTGTCAGACATGAACTTGAATTTGTTCGAAGAAAGCAGCTGTCATCCTGAGGCTGTCGACACTGCCATAGCTTGTCTAGTGTTGGCACTGGTGATGGCCACATGTGCTTTCTCTGGTCCTCGTATGTCGGGAAATTTTGCAGCAGATGTTCAGCGGTCATTTTCCCTGTACCGTAGGTGCATCTGTAAACAGGACTATCTGGCTTTCATTGTTTTCGCCTGTCAGCATTGCTTTTACAGCAGCCTTCGGTGCCTCTACCTCCGCTCTGAAATTGCTTGAGAATTTTCCAGTTGCCACTGACAGTGTTATTTTTCTATCATTTGTTAGGCTCAGGAATACCCCTCCCCCACCATTCTGTGTTGTGTTTGTTACAGAACCGTCGGTGTATGCATGGGTCCAGTCCATGCTCGGGTAGTTTTCCGCAATGTACCTCAGGGTTATGTCTCTTTTTTCTTTTTCAGTCTGGCTGTTCTTGTTTCCAATACCTGATATATTTTCTACCACCTCCGGAATAATATACTGCTTCCAAGTGGGTTTGCATACAGTAGGGATGGGCTTTGGTGTTGTTATGGCGTTCATAGGGTCTTAGCTCATCTTTGCTTTGGCTATTTCTGCAAAGTTTCTCCGCTTTAGTTTCCCTTTTCCAAATCTATTTAGTCTCTGATGCATGGGATGGTCTGTCAGTCTTCTTAGTTTCTCTGCTTGCTTGCTGGGCTCTGCAGTCTCTTCTGTCCGTCATGGATTGCAGATTTGTAATCTTTTCAAGTTCTACAATTGGCGTTGACTTCATGCCTCCTGTTATAACTCTCATGGCTTGGTTTTGAAGTTTGCTAATTTTATCAAAGTTCACCTTTGCTGCTGTTGTCCATGCCCCAATGCCATACTCGAGAACTGGTCTCACTCTTCCAGTGTACAGTTTCTTCAGTATTCTGTCGTCTGCTTCCCAGCTTGTGCCAGCAAGTTTCCTCATGATTGCCATTCTTTATCTGGCTCTCATTCGGTTTCTCTCGATCTGACTTTACCGTGTCATGCGCCGATCTAATGTGACGCCCAAGTAGTTGGGTTGTCGCTTGGCCGCAGATATTTGCCGTTAAGACTTATAGATAGAATTAAACGATAAAGATGAAAGAATAATAAATTAAAAAAGAAAAAGAAGACAAAATGGAAGAAAATATAAAAATAAAAATGTAGAAGAAGTAGTAGTAGAAGAAGAAGAAGAAGAAGAAGTAGAAGAAGAAGAAGAAGAAGTAGAAGAAGAAGAAGCACAAGAAGATGAAGGGATACAAAGAAGATCTGGTAGTATAAATTATAATGTTTATACGGCGCACTTCATATGATCATGAAACTGATAAAATCGAGCTAATATCTTCTCTTGTTCGTTAATTGGAAATTCTAGCGATGTGTGAAATATCCATGGAGCTACATAAATGATATAGCAGATGTGGAATATTTGTCAGAACACTTTTCTCCATCAACCCAAAAATCCAACATTCCCATATATCTGTTTTCTGATCTTCCTGGCGGAACTGTAGAACCGTAGCGATGATAGACAACTTTTACGTGAGCCATCTTCGTCACGCTGTATCTTTAAGTAACTGGTATGAATAAAATTCCTGTACGTGCGAGAGAATACTGCGGTACATCAGTGGTTCCCAAACGTTTAGAGGCGGGGACTATAACAGGTTTGTTTGGCTTAAAGGGGCTAGATCTTAAATAACATAGGGAAGGATAGCGTAGCTATTTGTCTAGTGCATAGCTCAGAACAAAGATTTAATTGTGTTCCGGTTCATTGGGATCCACCCATGTCTACCGACATGGTAGACTAATTCGGTACGTAGTACTAACATAGTAGATTAATTCTGTACGTAGTACTGACATGGTAGACTAATTTGGTACGTATTACTGACATGGTAGACTAATTCGGTACGTAGTACTGACATGATAGACTAATTCGGTACGTAGTACTGACATGGTAGACTCATTGTGTACAAAGCACCGACATGACAAACTCGTTTTGTACAAAGTGCTGACATGGTAAACGTATTTTGTACAAAGTGCTGACAGGGTAAATTCATTCGATACATAGTACCAACATAATCGACTCATTTGTTTCACAGTTCCGACATAGTACCGAGTCACATAGACAATGATTCAAGTCGGGTTAAAGATGGCGCCATGCCTTGCAACTATGTCTCCCCCTTAGTAGGAGTATATTTTAAGAAGTTTATTTGGTACAAATCGAGTTCTCCGTTCTAAAATGTAAACCTCTTTATGTTTCCTGAAGTGGAATATCTATGAAATTATTACAAAGGATTCAAATTACAGGGTTTAACTATCTGTAACTCATACGAGCTATCTGTAATTGTATTAAAATGGCGGTACGCTCAGGTCGGTCTGGAAGTTGGTTAGACAAACATGGCAGATAGTTTAGATTCCAATGTGTTTCCGCCTGTCTAAGTGAAGGTCTGCAGCTCAGTTTGTGATACGTTACAGAAATGTGATCGAGGTCTCACATTTCTGTTATCGTTCTGATTGGATTTCGAATTTCTCAACGAAACAGTGGAGGTCCTGGTCAGACGCTGAGGTAGGCAACGGTGATGAAGTTGGTAGGTGGTGAGATCTGTTGTTTCACAGCTTATTGATTCAGTAATATCCTGTACGTTTCTGTAGTTATTAATTAATCATACACACACACACGCACACACACACACACACATACACACACACACTAACACACTCGCGTGAGCACACACACACTAGCACACAAACACACACACTAACACACACGCGCACACACACACGCACGGACACACACACACGCACAAACACACGTCTGATTCCACCAGAAAACAGTGTTATCGATATCCATATCGGGATGGATATGCTTTCAGGCGAGATGGACAAATAGAAGTGTACCAGCAGAATGGATAACGCAGAATGTTTTGTGCATTATCCATGGTTGATGAGCGGAGGCATTGAGGTAAGGACAGTCGGCCACCTGCTGCGAGACATCATCCATGCGCTGCCAGAGAACCATTTATGATTTGCGAATAAGATATTTATCAGACGTGTGTGACTCCTGTCCTAACGTATAGTTCAGAAACGTGGACCCTACTTAAACAGGACATATGAAGACCCGATGCCTTTCATATGCGCAACCAGCGACGTATTCTCGGTATCCAGTGGTTCGATCTCGTCCGTAATGTCGAGATGTCTGTAAAGACGAGTCTTCCCTCCATCTCGGACACTCTGGTCCGCCGCCGCATGTCTCTGTTTGGTCATGTCGTTTGACTGGACCAGGCTATGACCTACTTTAGATTACTAAAGGAGGTCATGACCAGGCAGTACCAGCTCACCAGATAATATCAAAGCCTGCTACACGTAACAACGATCTCCCACCGGCCGACTGGAGGCGTGGAAGGGGCCGTCCCCGTTCTACATGGCTCCGACAGATAGTAGTCTCTCCTTCGGCAGTGAACGAGGTTTGGCTACAAGCCTCAGCAGTTGGACATGGTCGATCGACTCAACGGGCCCTAGATGCCTAGGCGAACATTATTATTATTAAAAAAGATATTGCTTACAATCTACGAGATTTGCATATCTATGAAAGTTGAATGTAGTGATTGTTGACTTCTAGACGAAATACATAATTAGACAATGCATGCTCTACGGTGTTGAGACAACGTTGTTTTTTTTGTGTGGTTATTTTGTCGTCAGGGTTGTGAGGTGGAAAAATAAACCTAGTCCCACTGAGGTTTGATCAACAACGTTTTCATCATGATAACCAGCTCGCTTCCTAAACACGACTTCAACTCCTCTCTTGTGAAGGAACGCACAGAACTGAACCCAGTTACTGTTGCTCCTGTTTGTAGTCGCATCTCTTGTTGCCTTGAGTGATACCTGTTCACAGAAAAGACTTTCACAAGAGACCAAACATGATGTGTTGTTCTGCTCAAACATCTTGAACTATCCGATCCAATCTGGCCCAGTGTTAACGTCAGGCTGTTGCTTGGTCACCATAAACAAAAGTTGCGTCTTGAAGAGTTTATACTAAGTACAGAATAACAAACCGTTGTGGACTACATTCACTATGAAGTGCCGGCTTCAGTTTTAAAGCAGTTTAATCATTTACTGCTACTCCTTCTTCCTTGGTATAGTGTTCCAGTGTATGCCTAATTAACTAAATGTAATAAGACTCCTGTCCATGCGTTCAGAATTTCTCTCCCTACCAAATACATTACATTTTTTTAAAACGGGAAAAGGCTTCTAGGGTACTTCTTCTTCTCTCGTTCGCTATGCCTTTTTCTGTTACATCTATACGTGAATACCAGTTCTCTAGATAAAGGCTGCTGGAATGGAGAGTTCTTCTAGGCTTCCAAACAGCTTTGTGTAGATATCTGTCTCTGTGGGCAGGTGTTCATTACGCAATTGGCTAAGCATAAAATAGTCTTGCAGGATATTTTCGGATGTGTGTGCTGCCTGCCCACACATACACATTGGCAATGGATGCAATTTTAGCCGGTGCTAGTGACGATTTAATCTGTTGTGTCCCATGCTCAAGCGGAACAGGATAACGTGTTCTGCTCGATCAAGACAGTGATAGCTGTCTTTCGATTGGTCACCATCCAGGATAAGTGCTTCTAGAGTAAACCCTGAAGTGCGTGTAAAATCTACATCCTGTGATATGTCCACTCGTCTTGAAGGCGTCTTGTTACTGGACCTAGATACCTCAGGACGAGCGAGTCAGGCTGATGACGGCACAAAATGTCTTCACTGAAACCTATCTAAGAGCAAGCCACAATGTCAGACCTACCAGATATAACCGCAAATGATACCGGTTGAAGGCTCAAACCTTCGGCGTGTTGAACGTGCGCAGAAATTCAGTCAGCGCCAAGGCTGGTAGACTTGAAATGAGTAGGGCACTAGTTGTCAGAAAACTTGTAATCTACATGGTGGGTGTGGTTGCCCATAGTGAGATATGGTTAGCTAGAATGGGCATGGACTCAAAAACTATTGGTGGCCACACGTTCTTCTGGAGAGAGGTTGTCGGATTCGGTCTCAGGACTCGTTTAGACCGCGAGCTTGTTATGCCCCCACGGGTGATCAATGACGGCTAATCAGCTCTCCCTGGGTCACGCGAGGAGGTCTCACTGATCCGTGCGAATGCCACAACAATGACCAACCCTGGTGATATCTAATATAAATTTTAACGGAGCTAGACTCCGTTATCGTGTCGGCTCCAAAGTCCTGGAAGATTGTTTTCCTTTGGGACTTCAATATCTGAGTAGAGACCGAGTACTTTGGGATACATACATCGTACGAACAAATGTTGCAGCCATGGATTATTGTGGTTGAGCCTATGTGCAGCTAACGATCTGTCCATAGCCAACACCACATTTTAGCTATCCACTCGCAACAAGACGTTATGGATTCATCACTGCTTTATGTAGTGGCATTTTATTTCACCAGAAGGAAACAGAATGTGCGATTGACAAGGGTATGCGTGGTGCCGAGTGCTAGACAATCCACATACACATTGTGTCAAAGTTTAACCTCTACATAGAGCCGAGACGACGCCATCAGGAAGCCTGTATAGATCCTTAATATTTCCAAATTGCAAAGTCTGCCCAATGCGAAACATATCCAGGGTTCGGCACAGTCGGTTGACGGATACACTGTTTTGAACGCTTACATCGGAGGTTAAAGGTGCTTACAGCTTCTCAGTACCTAGGTCATGCGATTCAGAGGGACTCAGACTGAGTACTTAGGTCATGCGATTCAGAGGGACTCAGACTGAGTACTTAGGTCATGCGATTCAGAGGGACTCAGACTGAGTACTTAGGTCATGCGATTCAGAGGGACCCAGACTGAGTACTAAGGTCATGCGATTCAGAGGGACCCAGACTGACTTACTGAGAGCGGTAAGACTCTGGTGGATTTCTTCTTCTTCTTTCGTTCGCTTTAAAATATTGTCTATATCTGCAATGTTGTCTCTTGTATAAACTTCACTGTCTTTTGTAGTTCACACACAGGTCTATAAAGTTTCTCTTCCAGTGTTGTTTCTATGGGCCAGTGAGATTTTCTCTGTATATCATATTCGGGGCAGTTTTGCAGTATGTGCTCTGCTGTCTGGGGCGCCTGTCCGCATGTACACATGGCTGAGTTGCCAATCTTCATTTTTGTGTATATGTGGCTGCGGAGTCGGTTGTGTCCTATTCTAAGGCGCAACACAAAAGTTTGCTCTTGTCTGTTCATGTTATGGTAATCGTATGGTGTTATCGTTGGTGGCTTTCTGATTGATTTGATCATCCTTATCTTCTGTTGGTATGTAACTGGCACATCTGGTTGCTCGTCTGCAGCACCCTCCTTTGCCAGTCGATCTGCTCTCTCGTTTCCTGGTATTCCACAATGAGAAGGTATCCACTGCATGACAATCTTGCGCTGGCTGCTCAGTTCAGACAGTAGAGCCTGTAGATCTGGCAGTTTCTCAAATTTAAGTGCTTGGAGTGCTGATTGTGCATCTGTAAGAAATACTACAGGTTGTGGACCGACATTGGTGTTCAACAGTTTCTCAGTTGCCACCTTGATTGCCTGTATTTCTGCATCATATATATGACATAATTTCGCAGTTGGTACTTTGACTGTATCCCTAATGTTGTTTGGGTATTCTATGTACACTCCCGCTCCACCATTCTTTACTGCATTCTGTGCTGACCCATCTGTGTATACTCTGATCCAGAGGTCTTGTGGGTATTCTTCATCCAGGAAATTGAGAATCACTATCCTACGTTGCACACTGTTCTGTTCATCCTTGTCTAATATTCCTTTCACTTTTGTTTGAATGCATACTGATAGTCCGTGCTCCTCTCTCTAAGGGGTTTGTTCTGGCACAGACGTTAGGGGGATGTCAACTTCAGGTAGATCCATAATTTGCCTGCGAAGTCGTTTCGCCTGATGCATAAAACTACTTCTTTTCAGTCTTCCCATTGCTAAATTTTGAAATCTGTCTTTCATTGGATGGCTCGGCATGCAGTGGAACTTTTCTGCCTGTGTTAATACCTTTGTGTCTCTGCGCTCTCTTAGTTCTTGTATCCTTCCCATTTTCTCCATCTCCACAATAGGTGTTGATTTCATTGCTCCTGTAATGACCCTAAGTGCCTGATTTTGCCCCTTATCCACCTCTTTTAGGGTAGTGTTTGCTGCGGGGCACCACGCTGCTGACCCATATTCCAGATGTGGCCGTATACCTTGTTGGTAAACTTTGTTAAGTATTTTTCCACTTGCACCCCATGTGGTTCCACTTAATTTTCTCAGGATGGCTAACTTCCTCCTGGCTTTTTTGGCTGCCTTGTTGACGTGTTCCCTCCATGTCAACCTATCATCAAATGTAACTCCAAGATAGGTAGGTTGTTTATCTTCTTTGAGGTGTTCTCCTTTTATCTTGATAACTCCAGCTTTTTGTTTTGGGGAGAAGGTGAAAAGCGTAGTGCTACATTTTTCGGTGTTAATGTTTACACACCATCTGTTTGTCCATGAGGTCAAGGCATCAATAGCTCTTTGCAGCATTCTGGTGGCCACTGTTGCTTGCTCATTTACACACCATATTACCAAGTCATCTGCATACATTGCAACTTTTGTTCCTTGTGGTAGCTCAGCAATCAAGTCATTGATGAAGACTATGAAAAGTGTAGGGGAAAGAACTCCTCCCTGATGCACACCATGACGTAGTAGAATTTTCTTACTCTTGAGGCCATCTAGTTGGACTCTGGCTCTTCTGTTATGTAAGTATGCTTTTATCCATTTGTACATCCTACCCATCACTCCATTATTTCTCAGTTTCTTTAAAAGTCCTTCTTTCCAAACCTTATCAAAAGCTTTCCTTAAGTCTATCCATGCTGCTAATACTAATTTCTTGTCCTGGAATGCGTCCTCGATCTCTTGTGAGAGGTATGTTGCCTGGTCTTCAGTGGAGTTGTATTTCCTAAATCCTGCCTGTTGTGGCACAAGAAGGTTTTGGCTCTCAAGATACCACTGGAGCCTGAGGTTGATGATACGTTCCATTGTTTTACATATGCAGCTTGTGAGGCTGATTGGTCTATAGCTGGATGCCATGGAACTGTCTTTCCCTGATTTTTGAGAGTGGTATCACGATTGCTTCTCTCCAGGTATGTGGGACTGTACCTGATGTCCAACAAATGTATTGAAGATCTGAAGCAGCTTTGCTGTTCCCAAGTTCTTGATCATCTCATTGGACACTCCGTCTGTTCCTGGCGACTTTCTCATTTTCAGTTTGGATATTGCAAACTCCAGTTCTTTGTATGTGATTGGTGTCTCCATAACTTCGGGCATGGCACCATCTCGCTCTGTATTTTGTCGTTCCTCACAAACACTTCGTTGTTTCTCTCTGTCAACTTTAATGTTGCTATCTTTTGCAAAAGAGTCCGCAAAGAAATCAGCGGCTTGTTTGCTTGTGAGGATATGTCCATCTTTGTTAAATGTAATCTTTGTGTTTCTCTGTGCACCCTCATCATTAAGTTGTTTTACCAACTTCCACAGTTTCCTAGTATCATTTTCAAAGTTCAGAGACTCTGTTTTCTCCCTCCAACTTCTTCTTCTAGCCTGCAACTTTTCCCTTTGAAATTTGGCCTTAGCATGTTGATATTTTTTGTGGTGTTCTTGACATGGACTAATCTCTGCTTGCTTTCTAGATGTTTCTACCTCGTTTTGAAATTGTTCTAATTCCCTATTCCAGTATGGCCTATATTGTTTGCGGGCCCCTCTAGGTATTGTTTCATGGGCAGCCTGTAGTATGCATCTGCTGAAATTATCGAATACCTTATTTATGTCTTCATCTGTTGTTAGATTTCTAGTCAGCACACTAGACCGATGCTGGTACATTGACCAGTCTGCCTTCCTGTAATTCCACCGAGCCAGGGTACTACTTTCCTTGACATATTCATTTTCAATAGTTAGAAATACAGGTCCGTGGTCACTACCTCCAAGTTGTTTCCCTACAATGCGTGTAATGTTCCAACTCTGTTGGATGAAAATAAGCAGCTTTTCAAACTCTACCAAGACGACCCCTTCTACTTTTCCCAAAATGTTGGCCTTCACAAATATTCACTGGGACTGAGAGGTCACGAAGTGAGAAGTCGGCCTCCGGTGCTGGTGGTCGCGCGTTCAAACTACGATGGAGACCGGGATTTTTTCACGTAGACTTTCTGGTCATATCACTCATCTCATGAGCTTAATGATGGCGGCGCAGCACTGCTAAACTGGTAATACAAAGGTTTTCTTCTAGTCGAGGTTGAATACAAACCTGCGATGTACAATATGGTGACTGCAGCAGGAAGCGACCTTTATTCTTCAGTAAAACAAATTCTTCCGGTGGGACTCCTGTAAGGGGAATAAATGGTGTAAATGTAGGTGTTTTAAGTGGGTGGTATAGGGGGTGGGGGGATTGTTTTAGAATTTCTTTTTCATCTTCCTTTGTTCTGTTTGTTCTTGTTCGTGTTCTTTTTCTTGTCCTTTTTTTCTTTCATTTCTTCATCTTCTTCTTCTTCTTCTTCTTCTTCTTCTTCTTCTTCTTCTTCTTCTTCTTCGTCATGAAAAGTTTATTGGGACGTTGTTTCGTAGTTTACAGCAAGGCTCCTATATTTGCACCTATCGGCCCTACATTTCCTGTTTCAGCAAATCATTTTTGGGTACCGAAAATGCCTTCCCTCTGCGATTCTATTAACCAGGCTATACTAGTGCGGACTGTTTCAATGGCCGCCACATGGAGGCGGAAGACGATCTTGGTCAGCTATGGTTCGTTGTCCCTGATGAAGGCAACCAGATATGAGCCAGCTAATTCACTGTGCCGCATGTCGGCCTCGTCTTAAAATTATTATAATTGTATTGCCATTGTTCTTCTTCTTATAATTCATTCTCTCTCTCTTGCTCTCTCTTTCTCTCTCTCTCTCTCTCTCTCTCTCTCTCTTTCACTCACACACAGAGACTGCTCAATGTTAACAGTCTTTTGCATGACTCCAGATGAAGATTGCTATATTACAAGCCATCCTGAAATGAAAGATTATAAAGACAAGCTTCTGGGCTTAGAAAATCACGTGGGCATGACATCAAGGCGTCTCTCCTCGTCCTATCTCCCACTCTGTTTTATTTTACTCTGTCCAAATATCACACTCTTACAAAACTGTCACACGTGCCCTCAGAATGAGACCCTGCCATTGAACTTTGGTTGGGTTGACCTGTAAGAGCACCCTAACTAGCATAGATACATACAGACGCATACACACATCTACGCACTGGTTAACCATCCTGATATCAACTAAAAGGCTGCGTCCCGGGGTGGAAATATCCTAGCCTCCGCCAGTAGAATATAGAGGGCAAACACTAAACCAACCCGTCCTTTGGGTGGGGGTGGTTGTGGGGTGGGGAGAAGATGGGATTTGGGGGGGGGGGATGAGAGGTTACAAAAGGGCCTTCACAGAGCAAAGCATTTTTATGAGGTACATGATCAGAAGAGCCCTACAAGACAACATAACAAGAACAGGGTCACACTACGTACAAAAACAAAACACGCCATAATACAACCAACCGGATGTCTGTAACTCTGGTTATACCGGGTGTGGCCTGGCAAAAGGCAAGTAAAATCGCTTATAAATTTGTTTAAAGCTCCCACACTCTCCATCTTTCTCTCTCTTGCTACTTCCGGCCTCTCAATGAGTGTGCTACTTTCTTCGCTTGACTTCACCGAAAAATTAGACCTTTCTCAAAAGAGCTCAACTAAAAAGTTAATGTTTATGACCTTAGTTTTATTACCTAGGATCAAAACTATATTCAGCCTCCTCCCCGACTCTCAACGCGTCCTCTTCTTTATCTAAACAGTTGGTTAAAACCACACAGTTAGCGCCAACATCATTTTAAGTTGTTTAAATCCCCAGCGTTCACGGAAGAACAGGGGTGTCACACCAACGGCCGGGGTGCAAGACTATGAGCCCTGAAACAGTTTACCAGGTCAAACAGAGCATTGCTTCTTGGATTCCTCTAGCGCAGGGCTTCTCAAACTAGATGTCGTGACCTCTGTGGGTGTTGTATAAATATTATTAGCGATCGCAGTAAAATGTGAAGAAAAATGAAATAATAAATCATTAGATAACGAATCACCGTTTTTTTGGTATTTTCAAACATTATTGTTTCAGTTATTCTTCTTTCCTTTCTTTTCGCTTATCATGTTATGCTTTTCAGCGTCAGGTTATGAAGAGATCTATAGAACGAGCCCGTCTGTGTGTCTAATGCTCAGTGACATTGACAGCCTCAGATATTTCCTTAAGCCACCTTTTTCGTGGCCTGCCTTTGGCCTTGAATCCATTGTATTTAAATATCATTGCTTGTTGGAGGGTGCCGTGTGGTGGTAGCAATGCTTTGTGGCCAAAACAATTTAGTTGCTGTCTTTTAATATAGTATGGCTTGGCTTCATTCGTTCTCAATCTCCCGCTACCAAACCCTAAAAGGGCTTAAGTAGCAGAATGTAGTCCAGAGAACGGAATGCGTTGTGTTGTAGTTTACAGCTTGACTGCGATATTTGCACCTTTCGGTCCAACTTATCCGACTTCAGCAAGCAGTTTTTTACCGGGTTAGCATTCCCTCTTCGATCCCTTCTCCTTAGCCAGTCTGCTCTACTGGAGCCTGTTATCCAGGATCACTGCGTGGAGGCGTAGAAGGGTCTTGACAGCTCTGGTTCGCTGGCCCTGACGCTAGCAGTCAGCTATGGGTCGCTGAACACTGCAGCTCAAGCGCTCGGACAACAATGTTTAAAGAAGGAGGTGCGTTAACGCAACAATATGCGCCTCACCTGGTCTCGGAAGATCTTTCGTTAACTCACGTCAATCTTTAAGCATCGTTTTCCAGTTCGTTCAACTGACTGCGGTCTGGGTGGAATAGGCGTGCCTCCGCCAGTAGAAACTAGTGAGGCTAACACTTTAAGTAAATAAAAAAAGAGGACTAATCCAAACGGCTAAAGGCTTCATGATATATCCAAGAGAACGCTGTCCCTGTTCACAAAAATAGAAATACCTAACTAGCAGCGATACTTGATAAGCAACAACCACACTCCACAGTATAGGCATGATCATAACATACATTGTCGAAAAGGATGAAGTGTTATAGACGTCTTTGTGCTTGGTCTCAACTCGTCTGCACTGGAGTGTCCAGGTCCCGATCCTCGTCGACTTGTCTTTCCTAACTGTAAACCAGATACTTTTTTACATCTAGGTGAACAGGCGTGTTTAGACAGAGATTACGAACTCTGTTCCTTTGTCGCTTAGCAAGCACTTTAACATTCTACACTTCAGACCTTACTAAATACGTCTCAACTTCAAAAACATAAATTAAAAAGCTGCATTCAAAAACGCTACAAAAACTGTAAAACCTACACTCTGTGACCCGTAGGAACACTGCAACAAAGTGCACAAGAATGAGACCTTTCTTACGAACGCAAGGTCATGCTTACATTTTTTAAAACCGACTATCCGGACAATAAACTCTTTTTACGTGCGCCGACAGAGCTGCTGTTCAATCATTCCGCGTACGTGTCGCTGTACTGACTTTCCGCTAGCTTAAATAACACTGCGCGAAGGAGCCCTTTATATACAATATTGTTGTTGTTCGAATTATTCTAGAAGTATAAAGAGCAGCGGAGTAAACTGTTTACCTTCGTGATTTTCTTGTGTTTGAAGTAAATCTAGCGGAATTGGTAAATGTAGTTACCGTGGCAGACACAGTTGTCAATTAAAAGTGTTCATTTCTTTACTGTACGAGGCCTTGAATTTCTTTTAATTTGGGTCGTTAGTTACATTGCTCACTGACTTTACTACCGAAACAGTAAGTTAGGTTCCAATTTACAGCTGATTCAACGTGAGCATATCGATAAGGACGATGAAACTTTTTTACAGTGAGAAGCGAGTAATCTACTGCTCTGTTACTCAAACGATCAAACTACCGTAAAGCAAGGATCACCTTATCTTAGACATCGATCACCTAGCTCAGAGATCGATCGCCTAACTAGGAAATCAATCACCTTCTTTCGAATCGTTCCTCAAAAATTGATCACCTACCTAAGACACTTATCACCTACCTCGGACATTAATCATTAACCTCAGACACTAATCAGCTACCTCGGACACTAATCATCTACCTCAGACACTAATCACGTACGTCAAACATTAATTTTTTTAACCTCAGACACTAATCACTTACCTCAGACGCTAACCACCTACCTCAGACACGTGTCACACTTTGTTCACTGAAACCTCTGAAGCTTCAGCCCCGATTGCAGTACGTGCAACAGGACTACCCTGGCGTTTGTTCTATTAATGAACAGGACTACCCTGGCGTTTGTTCTATTAATGAACAGGACTACCCTGGCTTTTGTTCTATTAATGAACAGGACTACCCTGGCGTTTGTTCTATTAATGAACAGGACTACCCTGGCGTTTGTTCTATTAATGAACAGGACTACGATATCTCACCTTTTCTCTTAATATGTGCCTGCATTCTAACTTGCAGTTGTTGCACTATTACGATGTGTGTTTTTCGTCCATCGAAATTGATGAGGACCATTTTGTCAATCAACATTCACTGTCCGTATTGCACAAGTTCTTCTTCTTCTTCTTCGTACGCTGTCAGATGTCAATTTGAATTTGTTCGAAGAAAGCAGCTGTCATCCTGAGGCTGTCGACACTGCCATAGAGCTTGTCTAGTGTTGCCACTGGTGATAGCCACATGTGCTTTCTCTGGTCCTCGTATGTCGGGCAATTTTGCAACAGATGTTCAGCGATCATTTTCCCTGTGCCACAGGTGCATTTGTCAGTGCCACCTATCTTAAATTTATTGAATAGATGGTACCTCAGTCTGTTTTGGCCTGTGCGGAGTCTGAAGATCACGACCTGCTCTCTTCTGTTCAGCTGGTAGTACGCATCATTTTGTGTGTAGCCAGTATGTTCGGTTTGCCATTTGGCCATGCATCTGGCTCTAATAAGCCTTTTGGACTCTTCGTAGGTTACACTAGAATCTGGTTGTGGTAGTCTTGCACCTTCTTTTGCCAGTCTGTCTGCCTCCTCGTTGCCTGGTATGTTACAGTGGGATGGAACTCACTGTACCACTACTCTTTTTGGTGCGGACTGCTGGTATAGTTGACAGAGTACTGCTTTTAAATCATTAAGTTCAGTATTTTTCTGGCTTTTTCGTGCTTTAACCACGGCCAGGGCATCTGTAAACAGCATGGCTTCAAAGATGGCTAAATATGCCAAACGGGGAGCTTAGTACAAGAACATATGACACACCCATCAACCGAGATATAAGAAGGGTTGATGTTAGCTGACTTGCCAATTGCAATTGTCTCTGCCAAGTCTAATTTTTTCTTGATGTTTCATGTTTCTGTACACCCTAAAAAATAGTGATGCGCCAGTATGTGCCATCGGTTGCGATTCTAACTTAACTTAACGTCTTTATACTGGTTTAGAAGACCCTGCGGAGTCTGTATACAACCAGTTACATTTACATCACCTTGCTCTAAAAGCTATGCGCATCCGGTTTATTCTTAAATGCATTAACTGTCCCTGCCTCCACTACCTCCCCTGGCAATGCATTCCAAGCAGACACCACTCTCTGACTAACAAAATATTTCCTAATATCTAATCTGGACCTCTCTTTAGTCAGCTTGTAGCTATGCCCTCGTGTTATTGTGGGTGGCTGTATTTTAAAAAACCTGTTATAGTCTAATTTATCCATTCCTCTGATCATCTTATAAACCTTAATTAAGTCATCACGAATTCTTCTCTCTTCGAGACACTGTAGGCCGGTTTTTCTGAGTCGTTCCTCATAACTGTAATTCTGGAATCCCACTATCATCTTTGTCGCTCTTTTTTGTATTCTTTTCATCATGTTTCTATCCCATCTATGGTAAGGACTCCACACCTGTACACAGTACTCCAATCTAGGTCTAACTAAAGCTTTATACAGTTTGACGATCACTTCCTTGCTCCTATGTTTAATATTTCTTTTTATCATACATTGCATTTGCCTTTTTCACTGCTACCTTAACTTGCTCACTCACCTTTCCTGTATGATTTATTATAACCCTTAGGTCCCTTTCCTTATCTATCTTTCTAATATTGTTTTCTCCCATTCTGTAATTATGTCCCATATTGGATCTACCCATGTGGATGACTGTACATTTATCTAGTCACCCAGTCACCATGATTTATACCGCACTGGATCAATGATCTCTTAACCGTGTCTGTGTACCTTTTCCGCTGTCCACAGCCTGCTCTCTTGCCATTTTGCAGTTCACCCCACAGCAGCTCTTTTGGCAGACGCTGATCCGACATGCGCATCACATGGCCAGCTAATCTCAGATGTGCTGCACATTTCACTGTGTGCATACTTGACAAACCCAATCTGCACCTGTATTTCGCAACATGTCCTGCTATATAATCCTTAGTAGTTTCTGCAGGCAGTGCATGTTGAGTGGTTTCATTTTCCGATATGGTAGATATAGACGGTCCAGGTCTGACACGCATATAAGAGGTTAGGTAGAACAACTAAAGTGTAGACCTTCATTGTTCTTTGAGTCCTGATGCCTCACCTATCTAACTTCTAACTATGGTCTACCAATTGCTGTATTCACCTCATCATCTATGTGAATAACTTGAGATAGAGTTCTGGCAAGGCACGTACATCTGTTCACATTTTTTTAAACAGTGGCCTTGTGCCATGATTGAAGGCTCTGAATAGGTAATATAGTGATGTTGAACCTCTGTCATTACGATACAAAGAAGGTAACGATAAAGTTTTCACAAGTCGCCGCGGACCGATCCATGCATTCTTGTATGTCAACCTCGTATTTGAATTTAAGGTCCATTCAACCGCATAAAGTAAATCACGTATGGTTACCTTGTTGATTTTGGTTTTGGCATTAAATCTTCTAAGATTGAATAGCCCGCCGTCAGTGCGGTAGTGAACCCCAACTCTAACGTCGCAATAGCTGTAGACATTCCTGTGAATGACAGAAAACATAGGAAAAGATCTGGGGCCAGCACACATCCGCGCTTCACATCGTAACTAACACTAAAGGGGGCAGAGTAGTTTCCCTTTTCAAAAACTCTGACATGCGTGCCCTAATGAAATTGTCGCTCCCTTGCAACGAATGTTGCCGGACACCCACGCTTGGCCCTACCTCTAATCAGACGGTTAAGATTGACTGTATCAAAGACTTTAGTAATGTCCAAACGTCATATAAAGAGACACATTTTGTTCTTGGCCTTTCTCTTGGATCTATTTTGCAGCGAAGATCATATCGATGATTCCATTGTCCTTTCTAGAGCCACATGAGTCTCAGGTAGTATCCCCTGCTCCAGATGAAAGTTTAGTCTGCGGAGAAGTATTTGTGCAAGCACTTTTCAACCTACGCGCAACACAGATATCCCTCTGTTGTTATCACATATTTGTTTACTGCCTTTACGCTTATGTTTATGAGCACTAGGCGAATCTTTGACATCCTGCGGTTTGCCCTTTTTTCGTCCACATTTCGCCAAACAACTGAGTAAGCTTCTCAAACTATTACGATATATTTCTTTGACAGCAGTATTTTGCCATCTCTATTGGTCGTGTCAAACGTCTTTGTCAGATCGACAGAAGCTGCGTACATGTTACAGTGCTGTTCTTAGCATTTCTTCTGCAACTATCATGCAGTGAATACCACATCGTAGGTTCCACATTCTTTCAAGAAACCCTTATGACTTTCTGGTAGATTCCTTTGAAATAAAGCCTTCATACCAGGCGCACATTCCTTGTCCACAGTTCCCGATGTCATGTCAGGCCCACATCGGCTCCTCAGTCTTCTTCAAACTCTTTGGCTGACTAAACATTTTCTAAACAGCTGAATAGAGTGAAACAGAGGAAGAGAGAGAGAGAGAGAGAGAGAGAGAAAGAAAGTTAGTGGTCATCTTCACACGTGATGGACGAGAACTATCAGCATCATCATCATCACACGACAAACAATTTACAAAGAACGTCTTAAATGAAATAACGAACATAAAGCTGTTACTTTATCATTTCAATCACTCAGTTCTTCGCCATATACGTTCATCCTTCCTTCCAGCTACCTTCGGATGTATGCCTTCAATACAATATTATAACGGTCTACAGCGTGCAGGCCCACGTGCAACTCATTGGGGGTTCAAAAGCTGTCCTGGTGTGGCACGATAACAGTAGAGTGACAGGGTGCTGCAAGCAGCATTGTTAAAGGCTGGGAACAATCCTTTGGAAGCCGTCGAGGAGGCTCGTGAACAGCCACAGGGGGTATCACGAAGATCCCCTTTATGTGTGGGCCCGCGAATCAAAGCATGTTTCTAATTGTTTTTTTCATCTGCAGGTTTCTAATTTCATCCCGTATGACTTGGGAGAGTAGGTGGTCCACCAGGACTTATTGGCTTCAGTAGGTCCACGAAGACTGATTATTGGCTTCAGTAGGTCCACGAGGACTGATTATGATCTTCAGTAGGTCCACGAGGACTGATTATTGGCTTCAGTAGATCTACGAGGATTGATTATTGGCTTCAGTAGGTCCACGAGGACTGATTATTGGCTTCAGTAGGTCCACGATGACTGAAAACTGGCTTCAGTGTGAAGTTAAACTTATTAGTGGCTTCAGTGTCTGCCCACGTTAAACTTATTAGTGGCTTCAGTGTCTGCCCAAGTTAAACTTATTAGTGGCTTCAGTGTCTGCCCAAGTTAAACTTATTAGTGGCTTCAGTGTCTGCCCAAGTTGAAATTATTAGTGGCTTCAGTGTCTGCCCACGTTAAACTTATCAGTGGCTGCAGTGTATTTCTACGCTAAACTTATTAGTGGCTTCAGTGTCTGCCCAAGTTAGACTTATTAGTGGCTTCAGTGTCTGCCCAAGTTGAACTTATTAGTGGCCTCAATGTCTGTCCAATTTGAGCTTATCAGTGGCTTCAGTGTCTGCCCACGTTAAACTTATCAGTGGCTGCAGTGTATTTCTACGTTAAACTTATTAGTGGCTTCAGTGTCTGCTCAGGTTGAACTTATTAGTGGCTACATTGTTCTCTTCTTCTTCTGCGTTCATTCTCAATCTCCCGCTACCGAGCCCTAAACAGGGCTTGCAGGAAGCAGGATGTAGTCTGAAGAACGGATTTGCGTTGTGTCGCTAGTTTACAGTTTGACTGCGATATTTGCACCTTTCGGTCCGACACATCCGTCTTCGGCAGGATGGCTACATTGTATTCTTACGTTAAACTTATTAGTGACTAAAGTGCCTGCCTAAGTTAAACTTTTTATTGGCTTCAGTGTCTGTTTACGTTAAACTGATTACTGACTACAGTGTCTGCTTAAACTGATTACTGGATACAGTTTCGGCCTACGTTGAATTGATTACTGGCTTGAGTGTCTGCCTACGTTAAACTGATTATTGGCTACAGTGTCTGCCTACGTTAAACTGATTACTGGCTACAGTGTCTGTCTACGTTAAACTGATTACTGACTACAGTGTCTGCTTAAACTGATTACTGGATACAGTTTCGGCCTACGTTGAACTGATTACTGGCTCAAGTGTCTGCCTACGTTAAACTGATTATTGGCTACAGTGTCTGCCAACGTTAAACTGATTACTGTTTATAGAGGGTTGACTGTGAGGTGGTACTGGTATCATCTAATATACACGAACTGCAAACAATGGCTAATCATTCATTTAAACATATTCAAAACAATATGCATGATTTTATCAATATCCCCACTCCCCACCACCATCTCCTTCTGGCCTACCCACGCGTTTTCTCCCCCAGCACTTTTAGCAGAGAAGTTAAGCTCTGTACTTACGAAGATTCAACCAGATGGACAGAGAAGTAACTAAATGCCTCTTGAAATAACAAGAGCCACGCCAACTTATCTAGCGATTCAAGCGGAACACCGTAGAGCGGAAAGCGATTTGTTTGATAAGAACCCACGTATTGATGATGACGTCAATAAGAGGTGTTTTTTTTTTTTTTAAATTAGCAGCAAACAAAATGGGTGATTCCAGTCGACATCGTTACGTGACCTAGGGACGTTATTGACTTTCGCAGATCTTCTCTAATTGTAAAAATAGTTTGCCATATCTCTATTTGTTCATTCTCTTTCTCTCTCTCTCTCTCTCTCTCTCTCTCTCTCTCTCTCTCTCTCTCTCTTTCTCTCTCTCTCTCTCTTGTCTATCTCTTCGTCGCCGACATCGGATCCCTAACAGTTTTACGGTTGATTACATTTACCTGTGTAACAACATGGCTGATAGACACCAGCAACAATGAAATGCTACCTGCTTAATGTTGCCGACCTATACTTCGTCGTCCTGCCTCCGGCCAGTGTTTTACTTGGACCATCAAAATAGTTATGCTTCCCTTACCACTGTCTCTACTATCGATCTCCGTGTATCAATCAAACCCCAAAACACCAAATTAAGTCTAAGCGGCAAATACCTTCAGTCAAACGACAACCCAAACTATCTGGGAGTCACATTTGATAGGCGCATGACATAGAAAAGTCGGATCGAGAGAAACCGAATGAGAGCCAGAGAAAGAATGGCAATCATGAGGCAACTTGCTGGCACAAGCTGGGGAGCAGACGAAAGCATACTTAAGAAACTGTACACTGGAAGAGTGAGACCAGTTCTCGAGTATGGCATTGCGGCATGGACAACAGCAGCAAAGGCGAACTTCGATAAAGTTAGCAAACTCCAAAACCAAGCCATGAGAGTTATAACAGGAGGCATGAAGTCAACGCCAATTGTAGAACTTGAAAAGATTACAAAACTGCAATCCATGGCCGACAGAAGAGACTGCAGAGCCCAGCTGCAATCAGAGAAACTCAGAAGACTGACTGACCACCCAATGCACCAGAGACTAAACAATTTCGGAAATGGAAAGCTAAAGCGAAGAAACTTTGCAGAAATAGCCAAAGCAAAGATGCACGAAGACCCAAATGAACGCACTAACCACACCAAAGCCCATCCCTACTGTACGAAAACCTACCTGGAGGCAGCATATATTTCCAGAGGTGGTAGAAAATATACCAGGTATTAGAAACAAAAACTGCCAGTCTGAAAAAGAAAGAAGAGATACTACCCTGAGTTTCATTACGGAAAACTACCCAAGCATGGACCGGACCCATGCATACACCGACGGTTCCGAAACAAATACAACACAGAACGGAGGGGCAGGAGCATTCCTGAGCCTACCAAATGGCAGAAAAATAACACTGTCATTCGCTACTGGAAAATACACAAGCAATTTCAGAGCGGAGGCAGAGGCACTGAGGGCGGCAGCGGAAGAAATGGTGACAGGTAAAAGGAATGAAAGCCACATAGTCCTGCTTACAGATGCCCTGGCCGTAGTCACAGCACTGGAAAGCCAGAAAAATACTGAACTTAATGAATTAAGAGCAGTACTCTGTCAACTATGCCAGCAGGCCGCACCAAAAAGAGTAGTGGTGCAGTGGGTTCCATCTCACTGCAACATCCAAGGCAACGAGGAGGCAGACAGACTGGCAAAAGAAGGTGTAAAACTACCACAACCTGATACTAGTATGACATACGAAGAGTCAAAACGGCTTTTTAGAGCTAGAAACATGACCAAATGGGAAACCGAACATACTGGTTACACCAAAAACGATGCCTATTACCAGTTAAACAGAAAAGAGCAGGTCGTGGTCTTCAGACTTCGCACTGGCCACAATAGACTCAGGTACCACCTATTCAACAAATTGAAGATAGGTGGCACCGACGAATGCCCGTGTGGTACCGGCAAAATGACCGCTGAGCATTTGCTGCAAAACTGCCCGACATACGAGGATCAAAGAGAGCAGATGGGGCCATCACCAGTGGCAACACTAGACAAGCTCTATGGCAGTGTCGACAGCCTCAGGATGACGGCTGCTTTTTTCGAGAAAAAAATAATGGTTACTGTCTGACTGCGTACGATCAAGAAGAAGAAGAAGATCTCCGTGTCTTCTCTTTTGCCCATCATTCTGTCTTTCTTACTTCTCACGATCTAAAGTTCCCAAATTCGGCAAACGTCATTCTGTCTTCAATACTCACTACCCTATCATCCATCACCGTGCAGAACCTAATTTTGCCTCATCAATCACTATTTTCTCTTCCATAATTTGTGCCAAAATCACTAACAATGTCCACCATAATTCATCCCGGTTAACCCACCATTTTCCCTTCCCCAATTCTGGCTTTCATAATGAACCATTGTGTCTTCTCTAGTTCTGTACACATCATCCACCATTTTGTCTTTCCTAATTATGTGCACATCATTTTGTCTTCCCAAATGACCCCCCCCCCCCCCCCCCCATCCCCTTCTGCATCATCCTCCATTTTCTCTTCCTTGTATGTAGCTTCCATCATCCACCATTGTCTTCCCAAATGCCCACCTCTCCCTTCTCCATCATCCGCCATTTTCTCATCCCTGTATGTAGCTTCCATTATCCACCATTGTCTTCCCAAATTCCCCCCGTCCCCTTTCTCCATCTTTTTCCATTTTCTCTTCCTTGTATGTAGCTTCCATCATCCACCATTGTCTTCCCAAATGCCCACCTGTCCCTTCTCCATCATCCGCCATTTTCTCATCCTTGTATGTAGCTTCCATCATCCACCATTGTCTTCCCAAATGCCCACCTCTCCCTTCTCCATCATCCGCCATTTTCTCATCCTTGTATGTAGCTTCCATCATCCACCATTGTCTTCCCAAATGCCCACCTCTCCCTTCTCCATCATCCGCCATTTTCTCATCCTTGTATGTAGCTTCCATCATCCACCATTGTCTTCCCAAATGCCGTCCCTATCATCCTCCATTTTCTTTTCCTCATTTCTAGTTGCCCCCATCCACCATTTTGTCTTCCTCTATTCTGTCCCTTCATCCGCCATTTTGTCTTCCTTATTTCCACATTCCGTCATCCACCATTTTATCTTTGCAATATTCTGTCTCGTCATCCTCAATTCTCTGTTCCTTAAATATGGCTTCCACCTTTCACCATTTGTCATCTCATATTATTCTTATACTTCCTGCTGTAATCGGTACATCGTGTGCTCTATTGCACAGCCGTTCTTGTCAGGCGGCCGACATGCTGCAACAGCTCAATGATTGTTGTTTTCAAAAACAGGGAGAAATAAATAAGGTGAAACAAAAATAATTAAAGTAAAGGTATGGTCAGATACCGCACGAGACGTAAACACAAAGGAAACATACGTTACGACCAATAGGCCTTTATCAGGGACAACGAACAATAACAATAGTGAAATAGCGAATCATAGAAGGGAAGAATACATAAATATGCGAGATGCTAACATATAAGGAGAAAATAGGTACTTATCTGAGACAATGTCACATCTTCCTCCCAGGTCGTCTGCAGGATGCGAAGTTTATTAAAAAAATGAAACCAGAAGAAGCAGACTACTGATCCACATTCCAACTTTGTTTTTTCCCTAGTACTATTTCTTTATAGTACTAATTGTTATTCTCTCCATTTTTATTTTGCTGGTCGGGAAGATCATCTTTGCCCAATAGTACTTGATATAATATCTCAACCTCTGAAATGTATTGCTTGTTTTCAAATTGTTGAACCCATTACCAATTTCGACACATTTGTACTGCAGATCCCTTACTGTATTTGACATTGTCCTTTTGTTATGTCTCTCTCTCTCTCTCTCTCTCTCTCTCTCTCTCTTTCTCTCTCTATCTTCTCTCTTAGCCCTTCCACCCTTTTGTCTCATTAGTCTTAGTCTTAGTCGACCTGTATTTCTACAGGGGCAGATGCCCCTGTGGAGGTCCCTGCTCTGGAAGGGATAAATATTTCCTGCCTAGCGGACTAGGCTCGAGCAGATTAATAATATGATGCGTTGGGCCAAGCGCTTACGAAAGTAGATTAACCGAGGTGTGAATCCATCTTAATAGACTCAAACACTAAAGCAAAGTAGACCCGCAGCCTGTTAGGCGCTATATATGCTGCTCTAAACAAAAAACCTAACCATGGTCTGTGTTATGCCATGTCACAGTTAGTCGCCTCTTGCGACATGCTCTCTGTGAGGGAGTGGTGCAATTCTTGTCCTTGCCATGCACAAAGGCCCCGGCAGGCCACAAGCTGACTCCTTTGCGTCTAAATTCCATATCACCATTCTATTCTTGAGATTCGCAACGGCCGCTAAGAAAGAGGGAAATGTTCTAACGAAAGAAGCTCTGTTGCACGAGAAGGTGACCTTCTTTCTTTTCTTGTCGCTTTTTTTTCTCTGTTTGTACCTTTCAGGATCAGGTTATGAAGATGTTTCTTGACAGGGCCCTGGTATGTGCGCCGTACATGGAAAGTTTCACTGCTTCTGTTATTTCTGATATCAATATTTTTCGTGGGCGGCTCTTGGCGTTATATCTATTGTATCTGTAAAGCATTGCTTTGTGATGGATACTATCTGGTGTTTGAAGTGTCATGGAGCTGAACTATTTGGCTTGCTGTCTCTTAATGAGGTCTAGTACTGGTGAGGCACCTATTTGTCTTCCAATGTCTTCGTTTCTGATTCTATCTATTCTTTATCTAGTTACCATTTCTCTGTTACAATCTCCCAGTCACCACCTGCTAGTTACCATTTGCCAATTACCATTTGCCAGTTACCATCTGCCTGTTACCATCTGCCAGTTACCATCTGCCTGTTACCATTTGCTTGTAACAATGTGCCTGTTACCATTTGCACGTTACCATTTGCTTTCTACCATTTGCCTGTTACCATTTGCCTGTTACCATTTGCACGTAACAATTTGCACATTACCATTTGTCAGTTACTATTTCCTCGTTACCATTTACCTGTTACCATTTGCTTGCTACCATTTGCCTCTTACCATATCCCTGCCACCATTTGCCTGTTACCATTTCCTTGCCACCATTTGCCTGTTACCATATCCTTGCCACCATTTGCCTGTTACCATATCCTTGCCACCATTTGCCTGTTACCAGTTGCTTGCTACCATTTGCCTGTTACAATTTCCTTGCCACCATGTGCCTGTTACCATATCCTTGCCAGGGGATCAAGATGCTGAGCAGCGCATGAGTTGCAGTGGTCAATGACCCATAGCTGACTGCTAGCGTCAGGACCATCGAACCAGAGCTGCCAAGACCCTTCTACACCTCCACGCGGTGATCCTGGATAACAGGCTACAGCAGGCAGACTGGCTAAGGAGAAGGGATCGAAGAGGGAATGCTAACCCGGTACTCAAAAAATGCTTGCTGTAGTCGGATGTGTTGGACCGAAATTCGCAAATTTCGCAGCCAAGCTGTAAACTACAACACAACGCATTCCGTTCTCTGGACTACATTTTGCTACTTTAGCCCTTTCAGGGTTTGGTAGTGGGAGATTGAGAACGAACGAAGAAGAAGATATCCTTGCCCCCATTTGCCTGTTACCAGTTCCTTGCCACCATTTGCATGTTACCACGCTATTCTCATAACTTTATTGGTGTAATAAATACAACGGCCAAACAAACAAAGCATGTCGTGTTGGACAAGTCTTCTGATGGCTAGGAACATGTGCAGCTAATCTACAAAGATAAGGACAGTAATGTTGTCAAGGAAGATAACCTCATTCTGATTACTGGGATTGATCGATGATGACAATCAGCCAGAACGACGGACCTGGAGTAAAGAGAATGGAGAAAAATAAGTAATAGTGGCACAAATACATTAAGAACTTCGTCGGAAATGTGTGTATATGTGTATAAGGGAGTGAGAGAGAGAAAGGGAGAGTGAGAGAGAGAGGAGAGAGAGAGAGAGAGAGAGAGAGAGAGAGAGAGAGAGAGAGAGAGAGAAGTGAGCAGAGGAGATCGAGACAAGGAATAGAATGTGTGGGTTTTTTCAAATGTTAAGCCATTTAGTTTTACTCATCAAATATGTATTAAGTTCAGATATGTTTATTATTCCTCCAATCGCAACATGTTTGCCATTTATATTATTTACATAATTTCATTTGTGTTGTCATTAGTTCCTGTACCTAATGGATGCCTTTTGGTCGTAACCAATGTTGTGTTTGTTTTTTGTGCTCCTGCACTGACTCAAACGTAGTTTTGTTTTTATCGACATTTGGTTCTTCTCTGTTGTATTGCAACACGTCAGTACATTTGAGAGAATATTTGAAAATCCCATAAGCTCTCCAAGTTCTCGGGACTCGCATGTGAAGCTGACTTGGTTGTAAGAAATTGTACAGGATCTCAGTAGCTTCTCTTGTTCTCTCTCTCCTCTCTCTTCCTCCCTCTGTTCTATATGAGTCGTGTAACTCACGTGTAAAACTAATTTGACTGCATTAATTGTAGGTCTCAGTAGAACTTTCTCTCTCACTCCCTCTTTCTGTGTGTGTGTGTGTGTGTGTGTGTTTGTCTACACGAGTCGTATGACTTACTTGCAAAACAAATTTGACTCCATTAATTGTAGATCTCAATAGAACTTTCTCTCTCACTTCCTCTTTCTGTGTGTGTGTGTGTGCGCGCGCGCGTGAGTGTGTGTGTGTGTGTGTGTGTGTGTGTATGTGTGTGTGGGTGGGTGGGTATTGCCTACACGAGTCGTGTGACTTACTTGCAAAACAAATTTGACTCCATTAATTGTAGATCTCAGTATAACTCTCTTTCAAGTACGAGTGTTGTGATTCAAGTAAAATGATGGATTGAATGAAATCATTGCAGCTTCAAGCACACTCTCTCTCTCTCTCTCTCTCTCTCTCGCTCTCTCTCTCTCTCATTGTGACTCATGTATAAAGCTAACTTAAATTCGCCTGGTCCCTATCTGAATATTCACCTGCAAAAAATACTCTCTACCACTGCTATTATGGACCATCTTCTTGAACTCCATCTGTAACACTCCAGCTGCTTTGGCCACATCTTCTACTGCTCTTAGCCAACTGCTATTTGGCTCATTTCTTCCCCTACAACCTCCAACACGACGCCTGTTTTGCATTGTATATTTTCTCCTATTGTTGGGTCTTGATCAGTATTTTCATTTTATCCCTAATGAGAAGTGGTATCGATCAGTAAGTACGTTTAACTGACCATGACTTGAAATGGCGTCTCGATGAGTATTTTCATCTGAAGCTGGCGAGGTCGAGGTTCGTAATTAATATTTTCACATGACACTGACGAAAGCTTGAGATTTATCAGTAAATATGTTTCATCTTACTGCCGAGATCTTGATAATTATTTTCATCTGACCCCGACAAAAGCTTGAGTCTTGTTCTGTAAGTACGTTTCATCTGACCCCGACAAGAGGCAGAGTTTTGTTCTGTAAGTACGTTTCATCTGACCCCGACAAGAGGCAGAGTTTTGTTCTGTAAGTACGTTTCATCTGACCCCGACAAGAGGCAGAGTTTTGTTCTGTAAGTACTCTTCATCTGACAAGATATGAGAATCTTGATCTACATGTTTCACCTGACCAAGTTGTAACTTTTCGCTTCTGCATAGCTGCACCCATGTGACCACCAAACACGACGTCTGCTTGTAAAACTAAAGTTGAAAATAGTTTGCTCTTTATACAAGCCGGCACTTTATTTAGCCGTTTATTTGAGAATTCGCTGAAATTGTTTCTCCTTTTTCGTTAACATCTTTTCTCCCCTTTACCTATTCTTGTATTCGCAACTTAACGGAGGATTTGCTCCAGGAAAGGTCAAAGGTTCTGCCGTGCACGTGCGCCCAGTTGAGCTACAATACGTGCCAGAACTGTATATATATTGCTTTCTCTCGCACTAATATTTACAGCCCTGAGTTTTGGCAAGACAGCTCATCCGGATAGGTTTCTCTAGCTAGAGGGGATGCTGTGAGGAGGAACGTTCTGGCTGGAGGATAGATATGTATGAAACGGGCTGAATAAGATGGAAGAGAGGCCATGGGAGGCGAGAGAAAAAAAAAGTAAGTGTGATACGCAAAGAATTTCACGTCTGCTATCTGTGTTTGACAAGTGAAATGTGGTGGGCTGTTAAAATGGAGGAATGATGGTTCGAATGTGAACAAGAGTTTTAGGATGTCAGCTGGGAGTTTTTTTATTTTGTTTTCTATTTCAATGAAGAGAAGCGATATTCTTACACGAGTGGGATGAAAGAAAAGATGATTTGGATATATATACTTGTTGTAGTTTAGCCGATTTGAAGTTTCAGGCTTGAAATGACAACTGCAACTTACCGCCTACTACATCGACAGTCTTCGGTCGACATTAACCCTACCAGCCGACATTGGTAGCATTAAGAGCCTACAGTCGACATAAACAGCCTACAGTAGACATGAACAGCCTACATCAAACACACTAACAGCCTACATCCGACACATAAACAGCCTACATCCATCAAATGAACAGCCTACATCCAAGACATTAACAGCCTACAGCCGACACATGAACAGCCTACATCCAACACATTAGCAGCCTACATCCAACACATTAACAACCTACATCCGACACATTAATAGTCTACATCCGACACATTAATAGTCTACATCCGACAACATCCACGGTATCAGTAACTGGCTCTGTAATTACAATAACCGAGGATTGTCAACGCATACCCTACAAAGCTCCACCCGAATAATATCCGCAAACGAAAGAGCAGGCCAACTGTAACCTGCCTAGTATGTTGGAAAAGGAAAAGATAATTGCCCACTGCCATAAAGGATATAATGTTCGGCATCAGCTTTTTATAAAGTGAAATGATCACTTCCCTTTCTCGATGTCTTGCCTTGCCTAACAGCAGTCACAGCCCATCTGCAGCTGGGTAAATTATAGCGTACGCTCCTGTGGTTCCAACCCAGCACCTTTATCTTCAGAAGCCCGAGCGCTAACTACTCGTGTCTGAAATAGCAAACAAAAAAGATTGTACATAGATCTCATATGTTCCTTCCAAGAAGGTCAAACAAAATAGGTTACTAGAAATGTTGTGCATGGGGCTGGCAGGACCGCCTTACCTGGTAAAAACTATCGGTAACCTTCTTCTTCTTCTTTATCTTCTTCTTCTTCTTCTTCTTCTTTTTCATCGTTCGTTTTCAAACTCCCGCTACTAAGCCGTGAAAAATGCTTTGAAAGTAGCAGGATGTTGTCCGGAGAACTGAATGCGTTGTGTCGTAGTTTACAGCTTTACTGCAATAGTTGCACCATTCGGTTCGATACATCCGACTTCAACATGCCAATTCAAGGTAGCAGGTTAGCCTTCCCTCTTCTATTCTTTCTCTTTAGCCAGTGTGCCCTGTGGCCGCCTGTTATCTAGGATCACCCCGTGAAAATGGATAAGGGTCTTGGCATCTCTAGGTCGCTGGCCCTGACACTAGCAGCCAGCTTTGGGTCGCTAACCCTGACACTAGCAGCCAGCTTTGGGTCGCTGGCCCTGACACTAGCAGTCAGCTCTAGATCGCTGGCCCTGACACCAGCAGTCAGCTTTGGGTCGCTAACCCTGACACCAGCAGTCAGCTTTGGGTCGCTAACCCTGACACTAGCAGTCAGCTCTTGATCGCTGGCCCTGACACTAGCAGCCAGCTTTGGGTTGCTAACCCTGACAGTAGCAGCCAGCTTTGGGTCGCTAACCCTGACACTAGCAGTCAGCTTTGGGTCGCTGGCCCTGACACTAGCAGTCAGCTCTAGATCGCTGGCCCTGACACCAGCAGTCGGCTTTGGGTCGCTAACCCTGACACCAGCAGCCAGCTTTGGGTCGCTAACCCTGACACTAGCAGTCAGCTTTGGTTCGCTGGCCGCTACAGATCATGGCATGCACATAATCTTAATTCCCATTGGTAACCAAACCGCACTGAAGACAAATGGATTCAGGATTCCACTAAAGCAGGTTGGAGTAAACCAAGTGCTGAGTTAGACCTAAACTCAACCATCTGACGTGACAGGTCAATTATAATGATTACTTCAACCATCTGACGTGACAGGTCAATTATAATGATTACTTCAACCATCTGACGTGACAGGTGAATTATAATGATTACTTCAACCATCTGACGTGACAGGTCAATTATAATGATTACTTCAACCATCTGACGTGACAAGTCAATTATAATGATCACTTCAACCATCTGACGTGACAGGTGAATTATAATGATTACTTCAACCATCTGACGTGACAGGTCAATTATAATGATTACTTCAACCATCTGACGTGACAGGTCAATTATAATGATTACTTCAACCATCTGACGTGACAGGTCAATTATAATGATTACTTCAACCATCTGACGTGACAGGTCAATTATAATGATTACTTCAACCATCTGACGTGACAGGTCAATTATAATGATTACTTCAACCATCTGACGTGACAGGTCAATTATAATGATTACTTCAACCATCTGACGTGACAGGTCAATTATAATGATTACTTCAACCATCTGACGTGACAGGTCAATTATAATGATTACTTCAACCATCTGACGTGACAGGTCAATTATAATGATTACTTCAACCATCTGACGTGACAGGTCAATTATAATGATTACTTCAACCATCTGACGTGACAGGTCAATTATAATGATTACTTCAACCATCTGACGTGACAGGTCCATTATAATGATTACTTCAACCATCTGACGTGACAGGTCAATTATAATGATTACTTCAACCATCTGACGTGACAGGTCAATTATAATGATTACTTCAACCATCTGACGTGACAGGTCAATTATAATGATTACTTCAACCATCTGACGTGACAGGTCAATTATAATGATTACTTCAACCATCTGACGTGACAGGTCAATTATAATGATTACTTCAACCATCTGACGTGACAGGTCAATTATAATGATTACTTCAACCATCTGACGTGACAGGTCAATTATAATGATTACTTCAGTCATCTAAAAGAAAGGGCTGCTTAAACTGCCACAGTCTGGACCAAATGCACTGATCATCAAATGGGCCTGGATCAATGTCAGTAAGAGTGTGTCCAGGATTGATACTTAAGATGATCCGGTTTGGTTTCTGTGATCTTAAGTGTCCCTAAAGTATGCAATGGTTAGATTAAATGCATTTGTTCTGTTCTGTTAACAGTCAACGGCATTACACTCCAGGCAGACCCATAGGTGCCCAGTCTCTCTCAACTTCTACTTCTTTGACCAACTGATGCTATGCCTATAGTCCGATGATGTTCCCGAAGGAGTGTGTGCGTTTCAGGTCTACTACTGTTCCTTACAGCTTTCGAGCATGGTCGCTTTTCCGGGCCAGACTGCCTCTTTTTAGTCTGTATCCGTAGGGCATTCCTGCAGAATATGTTCTGGTGTTTGCTTTGTTGCTTTACAATCGCACGTCGCGGTGTTCCCTAGACTCCTGTGGAGGTGGGAATTGAGTCTGCAATGTCCCGTTCTCTGAAGATCTCTGTCTGCCAAGTCAGTAAACGCTGTCATATTCTGGCGTGTATCCTTTGTGCTGTTGTCTCCGCGTGTCCTCGTGGATCATTTCATCAGTGTCTTTGCTTTTTTATAGCTCTGTGCGTGATGAGTTTACGTATCAGTCCCTCTCAGAAAATGGCAAAGAGTGTAGTTACTGATGGTTCCTGTAGTTAGCTGGTTGTACATACTCCTGCTTTGTCCTATCAGGCAGCCCTTTCTGATGGATCGGCGTGTAATTTCAAAATAATACAACCTGTGCATTGCTGGTTCATCGACTGCAGTGTCTTCATCCAGAAAGCGGCTGTTTATGAGCTTCAGAATGCCAATTATATTTATTGTTAACGTCTCCCCTGGGGTTGTCAGATCTTTCATTCCCGCAAACCCTTGCACAGCCATAACAGTAGATCCACACACGTTCCTGTAGGTTCGATGCCTCTATGCCCACTCTTCCCTCATGTCACAGCCCTTCTGCACCTTCCTAAGCACGGATTGAGAGTCAGAGATTATTATTTCTCTTAGAAGAGGCCCCAAAAGGCCACCTAGGAGCCGGTCACTGCCTTTAATCTCTATTTTGATACTATAGATCGTTGTCAAGCATGCACCGCTCATCCCAGCAACTACCCTGCCTCTCACTCTAATAGAGAAGCTCCAACTAACCTTCTAACCACGCAGCACAGATCCATCGGTATATAAAGCAACATCAAAATCCAGAACATTTTTACTAATTAGCTGTTTAATCACGATGCCAGCTTTCCCAGTCATTGCATTCTTTCCCCTGAACGATAATGACCCTTTTGTAGTCTGCCATTGTATCTCCAGTGTGAATCTATTATTCCCCTCTGCTAATGGTCCCTACTCTGGTCACCTGACCAATCATTCTCTGTGTCTGTGTCATCCATGACATCCCACTCCTGATTCTTTAATCCTTGATACCTGCAATGTTCGTGTGTAGTGCCTGGCTCCTATCTGCAGCTACTCGCATGTTGGTTTTGACCTTGGCCAGTGCGTATCTAGACTTGACAAAACATGTCCAAGAGGAAATTGGGAGAATTTGAATCTCTATATAGCTTGTAGTAGTGGTTGCGCGACCTACGCTAGGGATGAATCGTGGCCAACTGTAATAGAACTACAGTTGGCCATGGATGAATCGTCCTTTTCACAATCCGAACACAATGTATTCGATTCACGTCGTGTTCATTTTGGCAGACACTGATTTCTTTCTCGGTGTGATCGCTCGAGTGCCTATATCCTTAATTGCTTCCAGTCGTCTCGGCTGATAGTCTTGTCAATGGTAGAAAATAGCTGGGGACGAGAGAGTGAGGTTGACCATCAGCGCAGTGTCTTCATCACTGTAATCCAAATACAGCGCAAGTTACATCATCAAGACAAAACCCCATCATGTTGCATCATAGTTTGCGATGATCAACTAACATAGCAATACAGTTGGTCCTAGTGATGCTTTTATTTGTATTTCTGTTCCTCGTTTTCTGAGCACCTACGGAAAGGATGCCCATCGGTTATTTTGTCACTTCCTGTTACAATCATCATCAGTAGTTCACGTCTTCAACTTGTGGAACAGTTAATACAGCGGCCTCTCAAGGTGTGTTCATAATCTGAGAAGATTTACCTGTTCTGTTCACTTCCGCTGAGCAGACTAAAGGATACAAAATAGCCATGTTTTCCCGTTGCTGGGGGAATTTGTAGAGCTAATGAAAAAGTTGCTTGACATCCCCTCTCGTCAGGGTCAGGTTAGACATTCTGATTAAGACAACCTCCTCCACACACACACACACACACACCAACATTTTTCTTCAGGGTCAGATAAAATATAATGATCAAGACCTCACCTTTCGCACAAGTCAGGTGAAACGTATTGATCAATACCCCATTTTAAGTCCGGCTCAGGTGAAACATACCTATCAAGACCCCACGTGTCAGGTGAAACATACCTATCAAGACCCCACATCTCAGGTGAAACACTGATCAATACCCTGCTGAAGACGGATGTGTCGGAACGAAAGGTACAAGTATCGCAGGCAAGCTGTAAACTAGCGACATAACGCATTCGTTCTCCAGACTACATCCTGCAACTTGCAAAGCCATGTTCATTGCTTGGATGCGGGAGTGAGAGAACAAACAAAGAAGAGGAAGAAAAAGAAGAGAATCAAGACCCCACCTCAAATCATGGTCTGGTGAAACATACTGATCAAGACCCCACCTCTCGCCAGAGTCAGGTGAAAAATACAGATCAAGAAGCCACTTCTCAGAGTCAGCTGAAACATACTGATCAATAATCCACTTCTCAGAGTCAGGTGAAACATACTGATCAAGAATGCACTTCTCAGAGTCAGGTGAAACATACTGGTCTAGAATCCACCTCTCAGAGTCAGGTGAAAAATACTGGTCAAGAATCCACCTCTCAGAGTCAGGTGAAACATACTGATCAAGAATCCACCTCTCAGAGTCAGGTGAAACATAATGATCAAGAATCCACGCCTCATCTACGTCGCGGTACTGGAAACTGGCTGTATCACAGCAGTGTGGCGAGCAGAAGTTGGTATCGTAACTGTGATCCCCATAGTGTTGATCGTCTGTGGAGCACGCATTCCACTATAGACACGAGTACTCAGACTCATCTTCTCAAGTACATTTCGAGATGCAAGAAATCCACTGTAAACCACCACTAAAGAAACATAATCAATAGTTTAAACTTAGTATGAGTGGCTTCCAACAACTCAGGAAAGGAAAATCCTAAACATTGTAGCTGTTCAAACATGTAGCGTTAGTCTAAGAGACTAGTATTCAAACTGCTTCGAAATGTTTCTATCAATGATCTTCAACCTCTTTATACCACTTTATATCTTTCGTGAGGGTAAATTTTGCTTACCGCCCACTAAAATCTAAATTGGAAATTCCGTCAACGTCCACCGAGTCTGTGTATTTTAGATGTTTTTAATCATCATGTAGCATATCCTTTGCAGATCGTCGTTCTAATCACACCCTATATGAAAGAAATTCGATCTCCAAATGTCAAATCTCCAGTCTGCTCCTGAGTAATGCTCAAGCATTCTTTGACATCTTGGTGACACCGCCTTCTTTGTCTGTCTCTACCTCTTTTGTCCGGCACTGTACCTTACATTACCATTCTCTCAAGACCGTTGTGTCATTTGATGTTGCCAAAGTATTTCAATTTTCTGTTCATTTTGAAATTCATGAACCAGTTCACTTTTATACACAACTCTTGTCGAATGTCTGCATTCTTTGTTTTTCTGTCAATGCTTTATTCACGATCTTTTTATAACATTTACACTTAAAAGACTCCATGTTTGGAGAACTGTCTGTTTCACAGCCAAATGCTGCCACCGGAAAAACACAGTTTCTGAAAATTTGCACTGTTGGTTTATTTGTATTCTGCGACAGTTTCCTTGGGTTGTGTTTTTAATACAGCATGTAATTATTCTGCTACCGTCCACTTCAAAGTTAAAATCGGCCACTATGGGGCGGTAACTTCCAGGTTGATGAGCTCTGACGTATGTGCTATTGATAAAGCTCTTGACCACTTCGCTAGTTAGGCTGTGGCGTCGTTGGACCTTTTAGCTCTTGTGGGTTCTGAGTAGCACAGTTGTTTTAGCGCTCGTTCCACTTTGCAATGTTACAGTGCTCAATCCTCGATCTGGAAACGTTCTAGTGTACCCAGCAATCTAACGTTTGCGTAAGGTAAGGCAGAGAGAAAGGAAATTGGTTACTACCACTTCAAAAACAGCAGACGTCTAGCAAAGTGAAAACTCCAATCGCTCATTCACACCAGTATGGACATCTGACTGAATAGTTTAGTAATTGTGGGTCATGTCTCTTTTTTTTCCTTTCATCCTGTTTCTGATTGTGTTGTACTGTATTTTTTCCCTCTAAGCCCAGTTGATCGGACTACAGCACGCATTAAAAAAAATTGGTCCCCTTCCAATTGGGATGCGACCTTCCTGATATTTGCGTAGGAACGAGACCAACGTTGCAGCACGGTGAATTGCTGCATACATTAAAATCATTTATCTAAGGACCATCCGAAGTCAAGATCATGGGCCAAGTGGTAAACGCAGTCAAATCAATGACCTAAGGACCATCTGAAGTCAAGATCATGGTCCAAGTGCTACATGTAGTCAAATTAATGAGCTAAGGACCATCCGAAGTCAAGATCATGGTCTAAGTGCTACATTTAGTAAAATTAATGACCTAAGGACCAACCGAAGTCAAGATCATGGTCCAAGTGGTAAACGCAGTCAAATCAATGACCTAAGGACCATCTGAAGTCAAGATCATGGTCCAAGTGGTAAACGCAGTCAAATCAATTACCTAAGGACCATCTGAAGTCAAGATCATGGTACAAGTGCTACATGCAGTCACATTAATGACCTAATGACCATCTGAAGTCAAGATCATGGTACAAGTGGTACATGCAGTCACATTAATGACCTAATGACCATCTGAAGTCAAGATCATGGTACAAGTGGTACATGTAGTAAAATCAATAACCTAAGAGCCAAATTAGTTTTTCCTGCCAGTGGGTACACCAAAAGCTAAGTCAAAAATGTATTTTATAAAGACATTTTTGGTAGACATTTTACATTTCTGTCACTGTATAATATAGAACATTTCTGCAACATTATTTATTATCATTCAACATTACATTTGCCCGCACACGAGTTCAACCAGGGTCGGAAACAGTTGCAAATATTAACATTGTAGCCTGCCATGCATTTCGTAAAAGGCGACTAAGGAGTGTTGGGCATGTAGCTGGCTATCCCATCCTGTAGAAACTTTAAGTCACAATAACTTCAATATGGCAAAGATGGCGCCGTACCTGGCTGCAGGTCTACATTGCTCTGCTGATTTAGTACATTAAAGATGCCGCCAGACCATGGATTTGCTGGGAATTCCTACCAGTTGACGACTTACACTTGTATTCACGGAAATGGGATGTTGTTTTCCATTTCGACTGTTTCATTCGTTCGTTTTGCGTGTTTTCTTCCGTCCGATTATCCCGGAATAGACATCGGCTATATGAATAGAATTACGCTTAAACATGTGTCATATTTCACGGTCCAGTTCTAGTTCTGAACTTCACGAGATTAGCGTCCTACGCCCTAGCTGCAAACAGTGTCAGCTTTGTTGTATGAAATTTAAACACAACTATAAATAACTACCATATGGAGAGAAATGGGCTCTGTCAGGCGTGTAGCGGCCCAAGACACACCGCTGTTGTATGGGGTCGGCTGGTAAGACAAACTGCAATAACGGTGCCTCAACGACCTTCTATGTTATGGAACAGATGATGATGATGAGAAACTTCAATAGATATTGACCGGTCTATATTGGATGATTTTTTGTCGTGTAATTATTGAAGTCCTATAATAATAATAGTAATAGTAATAATAAAAACAAGAACAATAATACTAGCAATAATATAATAACAATTACAATAGATATACTAACAACAACAACGGTACTATTAGTAATAGTAACAACATTAATACCAGTAATAATATAATAACAATAGTAGTAACAAAAATAATAACAGTAACAACAACAATAAAAGTTATAATAATAATAATAACAACAGTAATAATAGTAATATTAAATATGATAATGGCAACCATAATAATAGTAGTACTTACAACAATATACCAGTAATAATTTTAAAACAACAGTAGTAACAACAATAATAATACAAGTTATAATTATAACAATACTAATAATAATTACGATAATAACAACAATAAGGATAGAAACAACAACAATAAAAATAGTAGTACTGACAAGAATAATAATAATGTAAAAAGTGTAAGTAGCATTTTCTTTGCAGAACGTCGCTTATAACGAATGCCAACTTATTTGGCTGGTATACGTTTCTTTGCTGGTGTGCGGTATGGTAGGTTGCCATTACTTTCCGTAGCCGGAGGAGCGATCACACGGATAAAAAAAAACCGTGTCTGGACATGGTGGGATTCGAACCGGGTGCGTTTGGATTGTGAAACGTACGTTTCTCCCTTAGGTCAAGCTGTCTCACACGCAATAACAATAATATTAGTAACAAGATAAACTCTGACTTTAAACCTGGGTAGACGAAGCTCGTTAGCCTGTTCACGCAGTTCACCTAGGAGAGAAGGAGCTCTGATTTTAAACCCACAAGTCCCAGGGAGTGCTGGCTAGTCTTGTGACGATGAGAGTATCATCGGGTGTCTCGAGTAATTAGCATCTGCGAACAACGACTCCACTGCCTTTTGGAAACCTCGGAAGAGGGTAGGGCTACGGGAGTAAACCCAGACCCAACAAATCCAGAGTGATAGCACCTAAGATAGATGGTTTTAAAATTGCAAGCTCATTCCGGCAGCTCCGGCAGCTGAGATGGTACCAAATTGTCATGCTTTGCATTCCTTTGGATTACACCAGTGAGGCCGAGAGGAGGGTCCTGCAGTTTGGGCAGCACAGGATCTCCATATCCAGCGCTCAAGCTTGCGCCTTGAGATGCGCCATGCGCATGGTCTACAAAGACTGAGACGCCTATGAAGATGACGTTGAATATCTAGAATACTTGGAATCATTGTATCTAAACAGGCATGTTAATCTCTGTTGCCAGGTAGCCGAAAGCTATCGACTATCTGTAGCATTTTTAACTTCCTGCGGCTTACTAGGCTTGGGAGAAGGTACACATAATTTAAAATGCAAATAATAATAATTATTTTACAATAATACAAATACAATAATAATGGTACACATAATAATGGCAATAATAATAGTTATAATAATAATAACAACAAGGATAGCAAAAACAGTTTATAGTTGAAGACGTGTGTACCGCAGGGAGCTGAGATGGATTAGACTGATAGATTGAACATTGATTAGATTTGCTCTGTTTAACGTATCTTTCCTTATGTCATAATCTCATTTACTGCATGTATTCTCTAGAACTTTTTACATTGTCTCTTTTTAAAAAAAAACTATTTTACATTGTCTCTTTTTGTTTTAAAGCTGAGTTTTTTGTGATGAGGATTTGCCTTTTAACTCTTACTGAAGCATAGATTGGGCACTACAGCTGACTTCTTTGCAAGGATTCTGTATTCAAGCACGTGTAGTGGCGTGTTCATAACAATAATTTTACATGGTGAGGTTGCTAGCCCCAAACACATACATCTTCAGTAATAATTTGCGATGTGCTTGGAAGGTTACAGTTGTGTGTTCACTTTATCCCGCTGAATACTCGAGTATTTACTCTTCCATTGTCTTTGCAAAACTGATTATGCACTATGTTATAATGTGACTTTGTTGCGAGTCAAGAGGTAAGGGTAAATGTCCGATTGTAAACCTTGGGTCGCCTATTTGAGATCCTTGGAGTGAGCATGTATTGACATAGAGAGAGAGAGAGAGAGAGAGAGAGAGAGAGAGAAATATATAGATAGATAGAGAGAGAGATAGAGAGAGAGAGAGAGAGAGAGAGAGAGAGAGAGAGAGAAGATTACAAGTATAGAAAATAGATGGAAAAAAAATATAATTAACTGTTTAGAACAGTACATACATTTAAATAAATTGTTACGTAAAATTCTGCAAGGGACCGAGTGACCATGAACACATGTTGTAAAACGGAGTGGACACAGCGGCAATAGAAGCACCTCAGAGCAGCACAAACATGCAAGCACACACATACACGCGCGCGCATCCATACGATGTCCGACACCTCCTATAAAACCTGAACGACCATATGTCTGAGTTTGCATTCACCAATAAGAAAGCCAAACGCAAGTCAAACTCATAAACGAAAACAAAGATGAATAGTTCCGTTTTGCTACTATCACTACCACCACCAGACACCTCCACCAGACACCACCATGAGTTCTTCCCCTTATTGTATCCGAGATCCCCGATGCTTTTGTGAGTGACAAGTTGTTGACTGACAGAAGAGTCATCCACCGAGGACACTCTACCGCCTCTTAAGTTGGCTGCGTAACCCAGAATTCCTCCCTAGCATATTTTTTAACCTGGATTTAAAAATACCTTCCGCCTTCAAGCTGTCTTCACAGGAGAGCTAAGGTTATCGTTATCGTGTTTATTTCCGCTGGGGGTTTCTTTGGAGGATTTATAGGGCTAGGGAATAAAGGTTGCCTGTCACTGCTGTCACCACACAATTTACAGGTTATGTTCACATTGCTGATGATAAGATCATCTTTACCACAGTGGAGAAGATCTACAGCGTTACCAAACTCCTCACAATTTTGCGAGTAATAGATTTGACGTAATGATCAACATAGAAAAGACCGAGACTATGACGCTGTCACCTAAACACGCGCAGAGAAGGTTCCACAACATAGACAAAAGTCTCAGACAGGTAAGTGAACTCAAATAACTAGGCAGTATTTTCACACAATTCTTTTGAGAGACTTCAGAATATCACGCATCGTATCACCGCTGTTACAGAGACCTCGCAACATCTCCGAAATGTCAGCCATAGCACAGCACTGCACTTTTGGTTTTAATTGAAAGTGAAGGATATGACACCCACTGAGGCCAATCGCATTGCTCTGATTAAAATACTAAAAGCTTCCAAATGCAGATACTCTGTACAGCTTCAAGTCCGTCAGAAGCCAGGTGCAATAAACAGCTCGTCGATGTGTAAATGAGTATTGACTACAGCTCATTGAAAACATCCAGACCGTAGCACAAACATGAATCTTCAAACAAATGTACGATCGTATAAAAAAAAGCTATTGGTCCTTTACGTATGAAAACTGCACCACTCAAATCCATCATTACGAAAACATTACAAATTAAGGAAAGCAGGTGAAACAATGGGCGGTGCACTATTCTTATCTCTACTCAACATGTGACAATATAGTCATTCCCACAGACCTTGTCACTGTCAAAAGCTATCCCAATATGGGCAATCCGGATGTCGTACCATCTAAAGAAGATCTGAATAACGCTACTAACAGCTTGGTCCGAGTAAAGCACACGACTGCAACGGGATCCTACCTGATTTGATCAAGCCATGATCAACTCTTACAACCGTTGTATACGATGTTATGTCAGTGCTGGAAAGAGGTTACACTACGTCAAAATGTAAGAGATGCACAGATTATAACATGACACAAAAACAAAGGTGATAGAAGTGACTGTGACTGTCGCGGTGTCTCTCTGCTCAGTATTGTCTGCAAAGTCTTAGCCAGAGTAATCTAACTACGACTACATAAATTGACTGAGCGTGTGTATCTGGAGTCACTTTGTGGTTTCAGGTCTGGAAGATCAACGATAGATATGATTTCTCTCTTCGGCAATGTCAGGAAAAGTAACATGAGCAGAGCCAGCCCGTTTATGTCGTATTTAACAACCATCTGGTATTCGAAGTGGTGCTAATCAGGGCTGCGTTCTGGCTCCGACACTGTTCGGAATCTTCTTTACTCTTTTACTGAAGCAAGCATTTTGTAATGCAAATAAAGGAATATGTTCTCACACTAGGTCGGATGGTTCGCTGTTTAGCATTGCAAGGCTCAAGGCCAAAATGAAGATCAGGTAGATCACCATCGGGGACTTGCTTTTTGCTGATGATGCTGGAACTTCAGAGGTTGATAGATCGCTTGAAAAAATGTTGGTCTCATAATAAGTCTCAACAGAACAAATGTGCTGAACAAGAAGTAGTTGCCACGCCAACTCTTAGCATTAATAAATATAAACAGGCAGATGTGCACTTATTCACATACATGGGATCCCTCATCAACGACACGCTCTTTCTAAACTCAGAAACATACAGTCGCGTTGGCAGAGCTGCAGCTACCTATACTCGCCTTACCATGAGTGTTTGAAAAAGCCAGAAACGGACTGTTAAAACCAAGGTCAGGGTATACAATGATTGTGTTGTCAGCATGCTCCTAAATCGTAGCAAGACTTGGACGAGCTATGCCAAACACGAGCACAGGCCTAACATCTTCTATCTACGGTGTCTGCGATCCATTCTTGGAATTACATGGATGGACAGAGTGACAAATGGAGAGGTGAAGTCTCGCACTGGTCTGTCAGAAATGTACACTCTCCTTGGGCAGCGAAGACTACGGTAGCTTGGCCATGTTCATGGCATGGAAGATGGTCGGGTTCTCAAAGATATCTTCTAGAACAGTTGACGGATGGCAAGAGAATACAGTTAAGGTTCAAAGGTGTGTCTAAGCGTGATGTGAAGGCCCTGGACATGAGTCTGACATCCTGGGAAGACAAACTGCAGACGAAGCTGCAGACCGATCCAAGTGGAGATGTATCCTGAAGACCTACTACACTCCTGGTAAAGAGAAGTTCTTGCATCACATAGAATTTAAAAGACAACGCCGCGAGGAGAAATAAAACAAGAAAAGCTAAGAACATATTGTTTGTTTACCTCTCCAAGTCATATCATGCTGTAATCAGTCATGACTGAAAAGAGATGCTACTATGTTCACTGGTGACAGCAGAATGGACAGAGAGATAGCACACATAATTCAGAAGGCAAACAGTGTCCACTATCAAATTGTACTGATTGTGAAACACCTTATAGTTCTACTTGTAACTAAGAGGAGACTAATCAATGTGTTGTTCATCCCTTCCTTGTGTTACCACTGTCAACCATGGTTCTTACTAGATAGGCATGAGGGTAAGCTCCAGAGCTGTGAGATGACCTGTGTGAGAAGCTCAGCTGGAAAGACAATCAATGATCAATTTTCCAACACTAGTATGAGGCAGATAGTGAGTACAAACTCAGTAAGTACATACATTAGTACATTGAAGCCTCAAAAAGCAAGTGGCTTAAACATTTGATCGGTCTGCAGCCAGAGCATATCACATGCAAGTCTCCGGTCCACGTACAAGAAGCCGCCCTCAACGTAGGTGAATATATGGCTCTGACACTCTCAGGAAGCTCTACCTAACGACAGCACAAGACCGCCACCTGGCGAAAAAATGAAATATAGGTATCACGCCTCCCTGCGACGCCATTTGGCAAGTACAGTAGGATAAAAGATGAAGAAAATGACCGATGTGTTACGGAATGTTTAGAGACCATGACCTTTGTGACAGAAGACCGACCTACCCACCGGTTGACCGGTTGCTCTCCTCAACCAGGAGAACACGGTTAGAAACATCATCTGCTTGTTGAATCACGTTCATGTTTAGTGTGTTGGTGAGTGGTTTGGTTAAAAACTATCTTGTAGTCTTACCTCTACCTGTGTGTGAGGTTTACAGTTTTACCTGTGAGTCGCATTTGCCCCATCTGGTAAAGCGCTTTTCGTCCGATACCTCGCTGCTGCTACCAAAGCAGATTACTATACAAAGTCATTGACGATGCTTACCGGCTTTAGACGACAAATATCAACTGAATACCTTGGTCGGTTGTGGTGCGCGTTCAATTTACAATAGAAAACGTCTTTTTTCATAATACAAATACAATTATGTTTCCAACACATAAGGCGCCAAACCAATCATACGGTTAATAAATAAAATAGTTACCCTATAGCAGACGCTGTCGGGTGTGATGAAGTGTTATACATTTCAATCGTTACGATTGTTTTTGTTGTGTGTGATGTAGTGTGGCCATTTGCCTTTATAATCCACTAGCATTCTTTTCACTGTAAGTTAGATACCCGTTTACAGGTGGGCAGACCGGATAAATGTGGGATGTCTTAAAATGAGGGGGAGTTTTAAGCAGACTGCTAATTGAGAAGTTACACTGAAAGACTGGTTCAAGAGTCCGTCAGATCACAATCTCTCCGACATACGCTCTATATCAGTCGGTGTTAGGCGGGAATGTGCCTCACCCCAGCATTGTTCTGCTGCACGGTGGACTGGGTCGTCGATCATACAACCCAAGAGTCAGCATCGGACAACAGCGTGTGATCGATCACGACTGCGAAGATAACGTAGTCATACCAGGCTCCGGGATCACGATGCGGAGCAGCGCATGAGCTGCAGTGTTCAGCGACCCATAGCTGACTGCTAGCGTCAGGGCCATCGATCCAGTGCTGCCAAGACCCTTCTACACCTCCACGCGGTGTTCCTGAATAACAGGCTGCAGCAGGGCAGACTGGCTAAGGTAAAAGGGATCGAAAAGGGAATGCTAACCCGGTACTCAAAAAATGTTTGCTGAAGTCGGATGTGTTGTACCGAAAGGTGCAAATATCGCATTCAAGCTGTAAACTACGACACAACTCTTCCGTTCTCTGGACTACATTCTGCTACTTAAGCCCCTTCAGGGTTTGGTAGCGGGAGATTGGGAATGAATTAAGCCAAACCAAGCCATACCAGGCTCCCATCCTCAGGCACTGATAAAACCACTGGAGCACCTAGGCGATCTTGTATCTAGATTAGGCTTTCCCATCACATGGACAGAAACCAAGATAACAAAACGTTGACTGCTAACACCACAAGAACAGGAATTATTGTTAATGACAACCTTGTCAATTCCATTGAGCGTTTCATTGACCAGGGCATAAAACACATATTTCATGCATGTAACATCTCGGATATTGTTTTAATATTCGGCCTGGCTGCCGCCTCTTTGAAGGCACTGAAACGAATATAGAACCAGTAGAGGCTTTCACTGAAAACCAAGCTATGGATTTACTTAGCCTGTGTCGTCTTCAAGCTGTTGTAGCGTTCCAAAATCTAGAATGTAGAGTGATCAGAAAGGCATGAAATCTTCCAAATGCACAGCCGGAAGCGCATTCCTACAATTCACTGGTTCTAGTGGGTGACAAATAACAATGTCACCCGACGTACAGTCCCCGAAAGGACATTCAGCATGCTACACCGTCGCCGCGTTGGCCTGTTTGGACATGTGGGTCATCTTACCGAGGACATCCCAGCCCGGTCACCTTACCGAGGACATGCCAGCCCGGTCACCTTACCGAGGACATCCCAGCCCGGTCACCTTACCGAGGACATCGAAGCCCGGTTACCTTACCGAGGACATCCCAGCCCGGTCACCTTACCGAGGACATCCCAGCCCGGTCACCTTACCGAGGACATCGAAACCCGGTCACCTTACCGAGGACATCCCAGTCCGGTCACCTTACCGAGGACATACCAGCCCGGTCACCTTACCGAGGACATCCCAGCCCGGTCACCTTACCGAGGACATCCCAGCCCACCAGCTCTGAAAGCACGCCGTGAGCATCAAGGATGAGAAAGCACCGTCTCCATCACAGCCCGCACACACGCCCTTTCACGTACCACCTGGTTAGGTCAATCGGAAAGACATCATCTTCATTGCATGCAGTCTTGAATTCAGCCACACATCGAGGTCATGTAAGGCTAGCACGACAGGCCATTGTAGCCTAAGAAAGCTACCATCCTACCGGTCTTCCTACGTAGTTAGTTGGCTGGGGTTGGAAACCAAAACCTTAATCGTGACTAGCAAGCGCTCTTACTACTCTTGATACTCAAAATGCTCATTCGATACAGAATTTGGTGCAATTGTGCTTCGTGTAGCATATGTAAAGATAGCTTCACTGCTATCGGGGATGAAGTGTTAGAAACTTTATTGTGCGAGGTCACAGCTTGTAAATGATATATAGTGGAAAGTTCGTTTTCTCGATGCTTTTCCTTTTGTTGATGTTGTTGTTGATGTTATTGTTAATGTTGTTGTTGTTGTTGTTGTTGTTGTTGAATGACCACAATAAGTAGGATTGCCTTTTTATGCGCCCTGAAAAGGACTTTAAGTGGCGGGTTGTCGTAACTTTCATCCCATTCCGAGCGTGCTGATGAGGTGGACCGAGGTGCTCCGGGCGGTTTTGTTATGCCTGGCTTCATCTGCGTGTCACTTACTACTACGGGGATCATGTCGATTCCTCACATTGTTAGTCAGGCTATGGTTTACATGAAGAGTTGCTAAGAAGCCGAGATGATGGTCTTATCCAGTATATTTTGCCTGATCCTTACTAACATGTCTGATCAGGATGTTGTGCCTGACTAAACGTTATTATTCTTTCCCTTTTCATTACGTATACATTTACAGCTGGGTTGAATGGAGCGTTCCAATAACGAGAGAAGAATCATGCATCTTTGCCATGAAAAGTAAGTACTCCGCCACTACGCTAATAAAACGCTTGAATGTACCATGCTGACTACGGAAACTGTCATGGATTTCCACGACTACGACTCTATGTACCTTGTCATGTGTGTCACTCTTGTCTATGCCATCCTGTACCAAGGCTCGTGTCAGAAACAGGTGTAACATAATAGCCTAGACAGCGCCTCACCTTCTCGCGGTGCTTCTTCAAGTAGAATGCATTACGTCAGCCTAGCTAGGTGGGGGTCAACACTGTACTTCACGTATTGTTGAGCCTGCTGAGATGCCTTGCATTGCACTACAACTAGGAGGACCTAGGTCCATCTTCTTTAATACACAACAGAATGTTAAAAGAGCCACCCATGTAAAATAGAATTCAGTACAAATAACTGCAAAAACGGCATTTTCTTGGCATATATGTTAACTTAGGTTTTCTTCCTTTTTGTTAATGTCCTGAACATTGTCTTTGCCGCCAGCAAGAATCAGCGTCTTAACAGAATCATCTGAAGAGTCAGCGTCTTAACAGAATCATCTCAAGAGTCAGCGTCTTAACAGAATCATCTCAAGAATCAGTGTCTTAACAGAATCATCTCAAGAATCAGCGTCTTAACAGAATCATCTCAAGAAGTCAGCGTCTTAATAGAATCATCTCAAGAGTCAGCGTCTTAACAGAAGTATCTAAAAAAATCCAGCGTCTAACTAGAGATATATTTGACAAGCACAGTGATCCAGCTCTTAAACGATCACTACAAACCACCGTCGACGAGGAGAACATGGCCACTGACGAATCCCCTGGGTTGCAGAAAAGACACGAATCTTCCATTCTGTGGAAATCCACATAACGGTTCGTCTATCAAGTAACGGTTTGTCTATCAAGTTACGATTCGTCTATCAAGTTACGGTTTGTCTATCAAGTTACGGTTTGTCTATCAAGTTACGGTTTGTCTATCAAGTTACGGTTTGTCTATCAAGTTGTAGTTAGTCCTCAAGTTTCTTTTAGTTTAGTTTGATTGATAATTTCTTATAGCCAGACATGTTGTGTTTTGAATGAAGATTGAGGAATCAGCTGTGAACGTGTTGAAATAAAGTATCATTGATGTGTTTTAATTTCACAGTTAATTTGTTTGAAGTGAGAATATAGTTAGTGCAAAACCCTTCACCATCTGCTACGGTAGGTCAGCCAGCTGACGCTGCTACAACCCATTACAGGGACTGCTGTCGGGGAGGGAAGAGTATTGAAAACTTCATTGTATGAAGTCCGATAGTTTATGGGATAGGGTGGCCTTCCCCGATTTCTCTCCTTCCATCACATTAAACAAAATATACATTTACAGCTGGATTGGCTTAAGCGTGTTACACGATAGTTGAACTCAGTACCTTTGCCACGAAGAACTTGTGCTCTACAACTAGGCTAACCTTTCGCGAGAAAGGCTACGCTAATAACGACACTATTGTGTTCGATGCCTAGTTTAACTACCTTCCGGTCTCTTTGGTTCCATCCAGGTGGTCCCATCACCTGGAAGTCTGTGATTCTAATTCGGGATACTTGTTACTTCAATATGTTATGTTTTCTGGTGTATCTGTTACATGGTGTATCTGTTACCTAGTGTATCTGCTACCTGGTGTATCTATTATCTGGTGTATCTGTTACTTGGTGTATCTGTTACCTGGTGTATCTGTTACCTGGTGTATCTGTTACCTAGTGTATCTGCTACCTGGTGTATCTATTACCTGGTGTATCTATTTTATAGTGTATCTATTACCTTGTGTGTAACTGTTTTGTAGTGTATATGTTTTCTAGTGTATCTGTTACCTAGTGTATCTGCTACCTGGTGTATCTATTACCTGGTGTATCTGTTACCTAGTGTATCTGCTACCTGGTGTATCTATTACCTGGTGTATCTGTTACTTGGTGTATATGTTACCTGGTGTATCTGTTACCTGGTGTATCTGTTACCTGGTGTATCTGTTACCTGGTGCATCTGTTACTTGATGTATCTATTTTATAGTGTATCTATTACCTTGTGTGTAACTGTTTTGTAGTGTATATGTTTTCTAGTGTATCTGTTACCTAGTGTATATGTTTTCTAGTATATCTGTTAATTTATTGTATCTGTTTCGTGGTGTATCTGTTACCTGGTATATGTTTTGTAGTGTATGTGTTACCTGGTGTATCTATTTTCTAGTTTATCTGTTACCTGGTGTATCTGTTACCTGGTGCATTTGTTATCCGATGTATCTGTTTTCTAGTGTATCTGCTACATGATATATCCGTTACATGGTGTATCTTTTACATGGTGTATCTGTTACATGGTGTATCTGTGACACCGTGCATTTGTTACATGGTGTTTCTGTTTTCAAGTGTATCTGCTTGTCTCTACAACTGTTTCCGTCTAACTTCATGTGAGGTTTGTTATTTGAATGACCCCGTGCATTTGTTACATGGTGTGTCTATGACATGGTGTTTCTGTTTTCAAGTGCATCTGCTTGTCTCCACAACTGTTTCCGTCTAACTTCATGTGAGGTTTGTTATTTGAATGACCCCGTGCATTTGTTACATGGTGTGTCTATGACATGGTGTTTCTGTTTTCAAGTGTATCTGCTTGTCTCCACAACTGTTTCCGTCTAACTTCATGTGAGGTTTGTTATTTGAATGACCCCGTGCATGCATTTTCCTGTAGCAGCTGTCTAACGTCGTGTCCCCTGTCTCCCCCACCACCAGTCCCTTTTTTACACTCACAACCATCAGTATAGCTCCCCTTTATGCTCTAACGTGAATCGTGCGCCGCCACTGCAGCTGCCCCTAGTTAGAGGAACCCCATTGCCGGATCATCTGCAACAATTCACTTTTATGCTCTGCCGTTAATACTAAGAAAAGAAAAAGCCACCTTTGCATGTTAGTCTCTTGTAGTGGAATCCTGTGCCTAATCATTCTCCCTTTAGTGGGACGCGACATATATGTTCTAGCGGCATCTGGTTACAGAAATCCTGTCTCCATCTTTTGAAATGGTTAATTATAAAGGCGCAACAAGATTGCCAGTCCCAATCACAGTCCCTTGTCGTCATGTTTTACGACATGTCTGGAAGGTGACTGGTTCCATTCTTTTGACTTGGCTTCGTTCATTCTCAATCTCCCACTACCAAACACTGAAAGGGCTTAAGTAGCAGAATGTTTTCAGAGAATGGAATGCTTTGTGTCGTAGTTTACAGCTTGACTGCGATATTTGCACCTTTCGGTCCAACACATCCGACTTCAGTAAGCATTTTTTGAGTCCCGGGTTAGCATTCCCTCTTCGATCCCTTCTCCTTAGCCAGTTTGCTCTGCTGCAGAATGTTATCCAGGATCACCGCGTGGAGGTGTAGAAGGGTCTTGGCAGCTTTGGTTCACTGGCCCTGACGCTAGCAGTCAGTTATGAGTCGCTGACCACTGCAGCTCATGCGCTGCTCAGCATCTAGATCCCCCATTCTTTTCATCACGGGTAACACACGTGTGGCACTCATAATACATATCTTCTTCTTCTTCTTTTTCTTCTTCTGCGTTCATTCTCAATCTCTTGCTACCTAGTCCCGAATAGAGTTTTGCAAGCTGCATGATGTAATCCGGAGAACGGAATACGTTATGTCGCTAGTTTACTGCTTCCTGACCGACACATCCGTCTTCGGCAGACAATACATATTAATACAGATACCTCATTGACAGGGACGAAACGGAATAAAAAATATTACAAATGCCTCATTGACACATTAATATAGATAACTCATTGACAGGGCGAAACTGAATTAAATATATTACAAATGCATCATTGACACATTAATATAGATAACTCATTGACAGGGCGAATCTGAATTAAATATATTACAAATGCCTCATTGACACATTAATATAGATAACTCATTGACAGGGCGAAACTGAATTAAATATATTACAAACGCCTCATGAACACATTAAAATAGATACATCATTGACAGGAACGAAACGGAATTAAATAAATTACAAACGCCTCATTGACACATTAATATAGATACCTCATTGACAGGGACGAAACGGGATTAAATATATTACAAACGCCTCATGGACATATCAAAATAGATACCTCATTTACAGGGACGAAACGGAATTAAATAAATTACAAACGCCTCATTGACACATTAATATAGATACCTCATTGACAGGGACGAAACGGAATTAAATATATTACAAACGCCTCATGGACATATCAAAATAGATACCTCATTTACAGGGACGAAACGGAATTAAATATATTACAAACGCCTCATTGACACATTAATATAGATACCTCATTGACAGGACGAAACTGAATTAAATATATTACAAACGCCTCATTGACACATTAATATAGATAACTCATTGACAGGGCGAAACTGAATTAAATATATTACAAACGCCTCATTGACACATTAATATAGGCAACTCATTGACAGGACGAAACTTAATTAAATATATTACAAACGCCTCATGGACTCATTAATATAGATAACTTATTGACAGGGCGAAACTGAATTAAATATATTACAGACGCCTCATGGACACATTAATATAGATAACTCATTGACAGGGCGAAACTGAATTAAATATATTACAAACGCCTCGTTATAACACTGCGTCATTAGTGAAGAACTTTGAACTAGCGCTGGAAAATGTCTTTGTCCTTTTAATTAACAAAGATGACTAACAGGGGTACAAAGAGTTGAATCATATTCACACGGCGGACCGATAATCTCAAACGTTATGTCGAGATGATGGTTTGTGTGGGCAGAAGATTAACAGGCAATCAATTATCTGTGTACAATATCAGAACGTCCATACAGCATTGCAAATACGACGATAATTTTTCTTACTTATTTGACGAGGATACGTACAGAAAATAGATCACAAATTGATATGGGATAGCTGAAAATATAGTTGGAAGTTTGTAAATGCGTAAGGTTGCCACAACATCCATTTTTGTGATTACTGAAGGTAACAGATGCTAGGTGTCGCATGCACTTGCGCAGTTGAATTACACAATGGCATTCGTGCGCAGAGAATGTGCAAGCAAAGAACAAGTTACTGTTGTGAGTTGCATCATTTTTGTCTTTTTATGAAGGCGGTTGTATGTGGGGCTAAATGACTTTCTGGAAAGGATATTCATAAGGAAACAATTTGTGTTTACGATGAGAAATGTTTGCTGCGAAGTGTGGTACATGACTGGGTTTGCATATTCTCGCAAAGACGCAAAATAATTGCTGATGATGCCTAATATGGCTGTCCTGTACAGATTAGAGCAGAACCATCTGAGCCATCTGTGGGGAGGGGGAAGAGAGAAGCTGACGGCTGAGTGTAGATGGGCAGTGTAGTAGCTGCAATAGGGCATTCGAGTGGTTTAGCCTACATCATAATGCATGATCGATTGAGCTTCGGGAAAGTGTGCTCGCGGTGGGTACACAGACAACAGACTGCAAACACAACATGAGCCGAATGAACTTTTTCTTGCATCCTATTTAAATAAAAATGGCCTAAGTGGATCAACGTTGCGGAAATTATGTTGGGAAAAAAGGAATAATGTAACTGCAGTAATAAATTGTTTCCAAGTTCGTATTTCATTTAGTTTTTGTAAATTGCTATTTGTGACATAGTTACTGACTTCCCCATATATATTATTTTGCTGCATGTGAGATACTGTGTGAAATATGTGTGTCGAAACCCGTAGAATGATCCAGAAATTTTCAGCATTTGTAAAGCAAAATGATAGATGCTAAATTAACTATATTTTTCTAACAATTGATTATAATAATCTACATTATAAATATAGGCAGACCAATCGCTGTTTCATCGCGAACCCTATTGTTCTTTCTGCTGTCTGTTATATACTTTTTGGGTGTCTCATGATCTGATTATAGCGTAACTGTCTTCTATGTTATTAGTAGTGCACCGTTATAGATATTGAATTTTACAAATATTGTTGAATGTCTTATCAGTTTTGATGTATTCTGTTTGACGCGAGCAAATATTAATTTCCAAAGTGAGACACGGCTATTGTTTGTCACTCATTGGTATGCCGTGAGTCAATTGTTACCGGAAGAGATATAATGGCAAATTTTTCTTCTTCTTCGTTCTTTCTCAAATTCCCGCTATCTAGCCATGAAAAGTGCGTTGCAAGTAACAAGTTGTTGTCCGGATAACGGAATGCACTGTGTTGTAGTTTACATATTGACTGCTATATTTGCACCTTTTGGTCCGACACATCCTTCAGCAGGCATTTTTGAGTATCGGGTTATCTCCTTTTTCGATCCCTTATCGTTAGCCACTCTGCTCTGTTGCAGCCTGTTATCCAGGATCATTGCGCTTAGGTGAAGGCGGGTCTTGGCAGCTCTGGTTCGCTGGCCCTGACGCTAGCAGTCAGCTATGGGTCGCTGACCATTGCAGCTCATGCGCTGCCCTATGTACATATATATATATATATATATATATATATATATATATATATATATATATATACATATGTGTGTGTGTGAGTGGGTGTGTGTGTGTCTGTGTATGTGTGGGTGTGGGGGTGGGTGGGTGTGTCAATGTGTGTGTGTGTGTGTGTACATAGTTGTGCATGTCCGTAGCAACTTTGTCATATTGTTGTTGTGTTTGCCCACAATGAGTAAGTGTACTCTTTTGTGTGCCTTGTTAAGAACGTTAGATGTCAGGTTGTAGAAGCTATCATCACATCCTGATCGTGTTGATGACGGTAACCGGTGTCCACCAGGCGGTTGTGATATGCTTGGCTTTATCTGCATGTCGCTAACTACTATGAGGATTACGTCGATTCCCCCCCCCCCTCCCCCACCTCATTAGCTAGACTGCCAAGAAGAACAGTCCGTATCCAGTGAAGACTACGTCGAAGTCGATGTCTGGGTTCATGGCCAGTATATTTTGCCTGGCGCTGACTAACATGTCTGATCAGTGTATTTTGCTTGACCAGACGCTAGCTCCCCCTTCCCAAACCTCGCCATTCAAAACAAAACGGCTACAGAAACCACCCTTTTGTGGTCGCAAGAAATGCTTTGGCGTAGAATTCCTATCAAGTGGCCAAGAACTCGCTTTTAACAAAAAGACAACATGCTAAGATATAGATGTTTTTCAGAGTCCTGGTTGTCCTTCTTTACTCTATCTACTGTTCTATGATACTGGTGTGAGTGACACGTTGTTGACAGACGAGAGAGTCATCAACCGCGGTTTTCCTGCCTCGTTAAGTGGGAACTGTAACAGGGAAGGTGGGGGCACGCTTTCAGCTCAACTTATAAACTCTACAATGCTATCAATCAAGGCGCCTTCACACAAGAGCACGTATGGAAAATACATCTTTGTTGATTCAAGCTGATGTTTAGAGTGTTTGTATAAACGCTTTCCTGCTCTCTTACCTATATCTTGACGTGAAGTTCGCGATCTTACCTGTGTGACGCACTTTGCTCCGTAGGGTAATTCACAGCTATCTATCTATCTATCTATCTATCTATCTATATATCTATCTATCTATCTATCTATCTATCTATCTATCTATCTATCTATCTATCTAATCTATCTATCTATCTATCTATCTATCTATCTATCTATCTATCTATCTATCTATCTATCTATCTATCTATCTATCTATCTATCTATCTGTCTGTCTGTATGTCTGTCTGTCTGTCTGTCTGTCTGTCTGTCTGTCTGTCTGTCTGTCTGTCTGTCTATCCATCCATCCATCCATCCATCCATCCATCTATCTATCTATATATATATCTATCTTTCTATCTATCTATCTATCTATCTATCTATCTATCTATCTATCTATCTATCTATCTATCTATCTATCTATCTATCTATCGATATATCTATATCTATTTATCTATCTATCTATCTATCTATCAATCTATCTATCTATCTATCTATCTATCTATCTATCTATCTATCTATCTATCTATCTGTCTGTCTGTCTATCCATCCATCCATCCATCCATCCATCCATCCATCTATCTATCTATCTATCTATCTATCTATCTATCTATCTATCTATCTATCTATCTATCTATCTATCTTTCTTTCTTTCTTTCTTTCTATCTATCTATCTATTTATGTATATCATGTATGTCTGCCTGTCTGTCTGTTTGTTTATGTGTCTGTCCGTATATATGTCTGTCTGTCTGTTTATCTGTCTGCATGTCTGTTTTATCTGTCTGTCTTTTGATACCTCCAATGGCAATACAAGAGGTTGTTAAATGCCATGTTTGCACTAGTTTCTCATAGAAAATGTACAGTTATCTGCATTCTAATATGAAATGAGCCAAAAAACAGAATTGATAAACAGATCTGGAAATATAGAATGGCCGAGCATCATTATCAACCCTACAAGAGTCGACATGACACTTAATAATATACATCGAATACATTTTCTACATCCTCAACTTGCAATCCGTCCTGTGTTGATCCACGCGTACATTTGTGTATTACAGGTTGCGCAGTGTTTCCAGAGGTTTATGTCACACTCAAACAGGCTGTTTCAGACTCTGTAGGCTTTTAACCCGTTTTTTTGGTGTGTTTTTTTGCGTTCGCCTTATTTCTCTATTCTCCAAGGCGGATGTGCGTGCACTGTGGATTTTATTTTGCGCCTGTCGGCCCAGTGCATCCGACTACAGCATAAATTGTATGTAAGGGTCTGCTTCTTCCTGCATTTTCTAAGGGTTTGCTTCCCCGGTGTAACGGCCGGTGCTGTGATAGGGCTCGAACCCAGCACCTTCTGGTTGATAGCCGTGCCACTTAACCACTAGGCCACGCCTTCCTCTTTTTACCCTATATGAAAGGCAAGATTTGTGATACGATTACATGTTAAATCTACGGTACAAGAGTCAAGACATAATTTTGATGCTGTCTCTTACGACATGATCTCAGTTCGGTAGAGAGGGGTTATACTCTAGTCTCTGTCATACATAAACCTCCTGACAACTACTTGGAGATATATACGAGTAAATCAAGTAAGTAGGGGTGCTTAACAGAACGTTGTTTCATGTAGCCTCCAATCTATTTTGATGACATGCAGTTCATGGCAGGTATACAGTGTGGTAGGTTGCCTTTACTATCCGTAAGCGGAGGCACGATATAATGTATCTTCTTTTCCTTCCTCTTCTTTCGTTCCCAGTCTCCCGCTACCACGCCCTGAAAGGGGGCTTTGCAAGTTGCAGGATGTTGTCCGGAGCACGGAGTGCGTTGTGTCGTAGTTTACAGCTTGACTGCGATATTTGCACATTTTGGTCCGACGCATCCGACTTCAGCAGGCATTATTTAGTATCGGGTTAGCTTTCCCTCTTCGATCCCTTCTTAGCCAATCTGCTCTGTTGCAGCCTGTTATCCAGGATTACTACGTGGAGGTGTAGAATGGTCTTGGCAGCTCTGGTTCGCTGACCCTGATGTTAGCAGTTAGCTATTGGTCGCTGACCGCTGCAGCTCATGCGCTGCTTAGACATATTCTGTATTTGGCAAACTAGACACGGTGGGATTCTTCTTCTTCTTCTTCTTCTTCATCGTACGCTGTTTACAGCGATATTTACGTTGCACTGTTTTATTTTGTTAAGCCTGTGGCTCAGTGCTCCCGATTTCAACAGGCGTTTCTGTAGGGTTGCCCTCCTTAGCCTTTGGCTGTCCCCAGCCTAACTGCAAGGCAGCAGTTGTTTTTGGTCAGAGTTGTCTCTCTTAGGAAGTTGTCTTGCAGGACTATCGAGTCTTTCCTACTCGTGTCTATAGGGTTTGGCAATGATATGATGGATTATGTACTAGTTTGTACTATACCGGAAGAGAGACAGTCCAGTGTGACTGTGTCCCAGGATCGTCACGTCTTGCCAGAAACGTAGCATATGCACGTGAGTGAGATATCTCTTTGCTCCCTTTATTTTCTCGGCTCATCTGCAGTGATGGCACGCCTAGCATTCCCCGCCACCTGGGACGTTGTCACAATAGGGCAGAGGTGCAATGTCCGCTGGACTGCATCTCTTCTGTGTCCATTGGGATGGCTGATAGCAGACAGAGGCAAAGAGCGAGGCAGGAGTGCTCATTTACCAGGTGCCTTTCTGCGGCTCGACCGGGCCGTGCTGAGACGCAAGCCCCAGCCATGTCGTAGCCTCCCATCACAGCGGTGCTGAGACTTAGGGTGGGATTCTGGCTTAGAGGCGTTTGGCCGTAGTCCCTCAGATGGTAGCTTCGCACCATTAGCTTATCAGCTAAGCACCTGGACCAAATGTCAGTGACCTGTGATTCCTCTCGAAAGAGTGCATTTGACCAGGGCACAAGCATGGTCATGGCACGGAGATGTTGTTCGCCTGGTGTGCGGACATATCTCATGGTCAAGGGTTGAGTCTCAGCAGTTAGCAGTGAGGTAGCTGATCTACTGCTTAAGACACCCCGACCGAGAACTAAGTCTTTTACTAGTGGTTTCATACCTCATCGGCGTATGGGGTGAGTATCGCGCAGCTTCCCGCCCGCTTTGATCGGCGGACGGCAGAGATCTCTGTCTGCAGCTCGACCAGGTCGGTCTAAGACGCGAGCCCCAGGTCCCAACCATATCGTAGCCTCCCTTCACAGTGGTGCGGAGATTTAGGGCAGGATTCCGGCTTAGAGGCGTTCGGCCGTAATCCCTCACATGGTAGCCTCGCGCCATTGGCTTATGGGCCTAGTACATGGACAAATGTCTGCGACTCCTCTCGAATTGAGCAGGATTACCGTAGCAACGCCCTGTCATTTGTAGGGTAAGACTGACCTGTCTTCCGAAGGTCTAATGCCAGCACCCGTTCACTATTAGACCCAACGAATCAATAGAGGGCTTTCTTATATGTCAGTCATGACCAAGTGTCTGAAACCTGCAGTTTCTGTAGGATTAAGCAGGATTACCGTAGCAGACGCTCTTTCATTAAGAGGGTAAAACTGACCTGTCTTCCGTGGGTCTAATACCAGCACACGCTCCCTATTAGACCCAACGAAAGTGCTCTCAGTCTGTCAGTCATTTTATAGTGTTGGTGTGTTGAGTCAAATTAAGCCGCAGGCTCCACTCATGGTGGTGCCCTTCCGTTCATTCCTTTATCGAACACTGAATGCGGGCCAATCGAGCCACAGAGAGCTTAGCCCCAGATTTCCAAGGGTCTAATTCCAGCACCCGTTCCATATTAGACCCAACTAAAGTGCTCTCGGCCTGTCAATCATTATTCAGGAAGCCGAGGCCTGCTTTGAATACTCTAATTTTTTCAAAGTAAACGCGCAGGCCACCCAGGACACTCAGCGAAGAGCATCCGTGGGAAAGAGCCGGCAGACGGTAGGGCAGGAGACAACGGACAGTGAACCGGCGCGAGCCGGACCGCCCGCCTGCGCCTGAGATCCAACTACGAGCTTTTTAACTGCAACAACTTTAATGTACGGTATTGGAGCTGGAATTACCGCGGCTGCTGACACCAGACTTGCCCTCCAATAGATCCTCGTTAAAGGGTTTAAAGTGTACTCATTCCAATTACGGGGCCTCGAAAGAGTCCCGTATTGTTATTTTTCGTCACTACCTCCCCGTGCCGGGAGTGGGTAAGTTGCGCGCCTGCTGCCTTCCTTGGATGTGGTAGCCGTTTCGCATGCTCCCTCTCCGGAATCGAACCCTGATTCCCCGTTTCCCGTTACAAACATGGTAGGCATGTCACGTACCATCGACATTTGATAGGGCAGACATTTGAAAGATGCGTCGCCGGCACATGAGGCCATGCGATCAGCACAAAGTTATCCAGAGTCACCAGTGGGGACGCCGCACCCCCGCAGGAGAAACGACGATTGGTTTTGAACTAATAAAAGCGCTCTTTCCGTGGGGTCGGAGCTTGGTAAGCACGTATTAGCTCTAGAATTGCCACAGTTATTCAAGTAGGATCGTGTCATTTAAGGAACCTCGACTGATTTAATGAGCCATTCGCGGTTTCACAGTGAGACAGTGTGAACTTAGACATGCATGGCTTAATCTTTAAGACAAGCATATGACTACTGGCAGGATCAACCAGATATCTGTCGGAGACGTACGAAGCACACACACCACCGGTCGGCGGAGGACGACTGACTGATGTGTAAAAAACCTCACTGGGACGGCCGCAAGCACCGACTGACTGACGGACGGTTGTTCCCCCGTCCCTCAGTCCGTCGTCGACCTAGGACCGCCTGACAGGGGCCCCTACACACACCAGACGACCGACCGACCGACCGACCGGGCTCCCTCGGGGAGGGATGGCAGCGCTCTGTGCAGAACGGATCCCAACGGCCCTGGCGATGAATTTCACTGGGACTGGAGACAATTTTCGCCTGTCGGCCTGCCCTTCTCCCGAGGGTTGGTCGGGCTAGGACAGGGCCTTCAGGCTGTATTCCTGCTTTCCATTTGCCGGTCACAAGCTCTTTGCGAGAATCTGACCACCAGCGAGACGAACTGTCGAGCTCTGCTATAAGCCTTCGAAAAATCATCACCGATACGGACCAGAGTAGCGCACCTCCGCGGAGGGCACGACAAAACAAACCGAATCCCCATACCGATACGGGGAAAGGCGGGCGAGCGTTTTCGGCAAGCCCCCTCTATCGCTCCGTCTGGCGGGACGGAGATCGCTTTACGAACACTGGTTGATATTGAATCGCGGTGGCGAGACAACTACCCCAGATCGGTGGGATTTGAACCCCGTGCGTTGAGATTGTGAAACGTTCGTTTGACCCCTTAGCGACGCTACCTCTATATGTACGAGGCATGTTCAAATGAAACCGGACCTAACTGCACCAAGTGAACATACGTACGATGCACATGATACGTCACTTCTGATGTAAATAACACATACCAACCGTCAAGTTTGCAAAATGTCATTATCCTCCGACTCATAGTTTCTTAAGCAGACCGTTGAAAACATGGCGGGTGTGCCACGTAAATCCGTTTAGAGTTGATCAGTGAGGGGTGATTCGGTTTCTAACAGCTGAATGATATCGACCAGTTGACATTCATTGGAAAATGCAGACAGTGTATGGTGACAAAAGTGTGGTAGAAGTAAGCTCCGGCGACAGTTCATCCGAATTGCTGAATCATTTTTAACGATGTTATCTTCTGACGCAACAATATGCGCCTGACCTGGTCTCGGAAGATCTTTCATTAACTCGCGTCCTTCTTTAAACATCGTTGGCCAGTTCTTCACTGTTCTCTTCAACACACTTTTGTCACCATACACTGCCTGTTGCTCTTAGTCAGTCAGCATTGTAGCAGCCTCGTATCAAAGGTCACGGTATGGAGGTGTTTAAGGGTCTTTGCAGCTCTAGTTTGCTGACCCTGTCGCTACCAGTCAGCATGGCAGCTCTAGTTTGCTGACCCTGTCGCTAGCAGTCAGCTTTGCAGCTCTAGTCTGCTGACCCTGTCGCTAGCAGTCAGCTTGGCAGCTCTAGTTTGCTGACCCTGTCGCTTTCGGTCGCTGACCACTGCAGCTCATGCGCAGATCATAATCTATATCTCAATGCAAGAGTACATGAAACGCTTTGGGGCAGTCTTCTTGTTGTAAGGTTCCTCCTGTAGTGGTGACATGAAACTTTGTAAAGAGCGAAGCTAGATTATATATATCTTCTTCTTCTTATCCTTCTTCTTCTTCTACTTCTTCTTATTCGTTTTCTTTGTCCTACTCTTTCTTCTTCTTCAAGTTCGTTTTCAGGGGACGGCGTGGGCTAGTGGTTAAGTGACACGGCTCACAACCAGAAGGTGCTGGGTTCGATCCCCATCACGGCACCGGCCGTTACCCCGAGGAAGCAAACCTTTAGAAAATTCAGAAGGAACCAGACCCTTACATAAAATACATGCTGAAGTCGGATGCACTGGGCCGACAGGCGCAAAATAAAAACCACAGTGTAACGCACGCCGCCTCATGGGATAGAGAAATAACGTGAACGCACAAGCAAAAAAAAAAAACAAACAAACAAAAAATTCGCTTTCTAATTCTACTCCTGCGTTTGCTCTGAACAATACATTGTCAAGTTTATCGTATTTTACAGCGAGGCTGCGATATCTGCGCTTTTTATATCGTCACACCTAGTTACATCTGGTGTTTCTGTGTAGCGAATTTGCCCTCTCATTACGCTCTATATTCTCTTAGCCAGAGTACACTACTCCATCCAATGTCCAGGGCCACCACTAGTAGGCGGAATAGGGTCTTGGTCAGCTATGGTTCTCTGTCCCTGACACAAGTAGCCAGCTATGAGTCGCAGGCTGCTGTCAGCTTATTCACTGTGTCTTAATCTTTGGTCCCCGGTGATACAAATACACTACATATTTATTTATGTTATAAATGTCCGTGATGTACGTGCACATATATATATATATATATATATATATATATATATATATATATGTATACATTGTATAAATCTGTCATTGCCATCCAGGTAGGCATGCCGTTTACCTGTTATCTCTTGTGCTTATATTGTATGTTCGTTGAGGATTGACAAATAAGTACACAGAATGGAGGTCGTGTTTCCCATAACAACAATAAGTGAGTTCACAGGCCAACTCTTTATGTTACGTATTGCTGTCACGTGACAATTGTACTTGATACCATCCGCTTGAGCTTTCGAATACTGTATTAGAGTGATAGTACTCTGGCTTCTTTTGACAAAAGTACCTGGTTCGAGTATCTTTATCGATACGCTTCAGTCTACCCAGGCGTGAATATGTATTTGGCTTACAGGTCAGGAAGGAATAGTCTCGAGGAAGGGAACTGACCGCCACTTCTCATAAGAAGCTGTTGCCTCGTACAATGAAGGCTCTAGCACTTTATGCCCGACAACAGTTTCTACTAAGGAACTACTTTTGTCTTTACCATCCACTTACTTCCTGCTGTGAACATTGTAACTTACTGGAGCCATGGAGCTGGGAACTTTATGATTTTGATTTTGTTCTAGCATTCCAGTCTAGGTACGAATTGTTTAAAATGGGAAAAAAACATGAAAAAAAACTAGTAAAAGTTGATTAAGGTTGAGCTTAATCAAAATTTAAAAATGGGTATGGTCAGATACCGCACCGAGACGAGAACACAAACAAAACCTACGTTACGACCAATAGGCCTTCAACAGGGACAACAACACTGAACTAACAAATCAACATATAAGAAAAAAAGGGTCAACTCATCTGTTTCAGGTAGGAAACGCTTTCTCTCTAAGCGACCGGTTGTGCCAAGTACTCGATAGAAACTGAAATGGGAGCGGTCAAACAAAAAGTGGCGGAATATGCCTGATAAGCCAAGCGTGGCCAAATAGTGGCCCAAATAGGAGAACAATGAGAAGGCAATATAAGCCTGGAGGGCGTGATATTGATATAAGAGAGGGGGGAAGAGAACTGATGGAAGAATGGGGGAGGCGGGGGGGGGGGGGAGGAAGACAAATAGATGGGAACCAGTGTGAGGGTTTAAGAAAAAGTATGGAAGATATTAATACCATGTGGTTGGAGACAGCCCATACTCGAGATAAGTCTGTTCTCAAGGGCGAATCGATGACGATCGTCAGAGAAGCACGAAACTAGACCAGTGACACTGACGTCAGCCATACCCCGGTGCTCAGGACCATTGAAGTGGCTGGCAATTGGGGAACCAGTGCGGTTGCGGATGTCGTTGAGGTGTTGGCGGAAACGCTCCCGTAGTTCCATACCAGTTTCCCCAATGTAAGTCATACCACACTGGCGGCAGATGATGGAATAGATAAGGTTACGAGATTTGCATGTGAACCCCTCTTTGATGAAGAATTCAGCCTTAGGAAAGGTAATGGAGCTAGAAAGGATGACATGAGGGCAGGTAACACAGCCACGTGAATTTTTGCACGGCCTGGTGCCTGGGAGGCTATGAGGGCTGGTGTGTAGGCGACTACTGACCAGCAAGTCCCTCAGGTTCCTGTCACGCTTGTAGGCGACAAGGGGAGGATCGGGAAAAACTTTGCGAGTGGCAGGATCAGAGTGAAGGATAGGGAGATGGCGGAATAGGATATCCCGGACAGAGACGCTGTGAGGGTGATAGGTGAGGACGAGTTTCACACGGTCAGAGGGAGGACGGCGGGTGGGAGTGAGGGAGTCTTGGTGCGAGATAAGAAGAACCCGCTGAAGGGCGGAGAAGAGAGTGGTCTCAGGGTAGAGTCGCTTGCGGAAGAAGTCAAGCATCTCGTGGGCCCTGAGAAGGAAATCGTCGTCATCCTGACATAGGCGTCGGAGGCGGAGGAGTTGGGAGAAAGGAAGCGAATCGCGACAGGATAGGGGATGGGAGGAAGTGTAGATGAGGTAGTTGTGGGCGTCAGTGGGTTTGTAGTAGACATTGGTGGAGAGGCCTGAAGGGCAGATAGAGACAGTGATGTCCAGAAAGTGGACAGACGTGAGGGAAATGTCAGACGTGAACTTGATCGAGGGATGGAAGTCGTTAACAATGTCGGTAAAGTTGAGGAGATCCTTCTCCGACATGTCAGTAATACCAATCCCATCGTCGATGTATCGATAATATATCAAAGGAAAGGGGCCTTGGAATTTAAGCCAGATCAAGTGTTCCAGGTGACCCATGAACAGGCATGCGTAGCTGGGGCCCATTCTGGTGCCCATAGCCACACCGCTGATCTGGTCGAAGAACTGGCCATTGAATTCAAAAGTATTGAGAGTAAGAACGAGTTCTGCTAGACGGACGATGGCAGACGTGGAGATGGATGGGTCAACCCTTCGGTCAAGGAAGAAACGGAGGGCCAATAAACCATCAGAGTGGGGGATCGAGGTGTACAGTGAACAGACATCAAGTAGGAAGAGACGATAGGTTTGGTCGGGGGAGAGGACAATGGTAGAGAAAGTGGTTAAGGCATGGTTGGTGTCCTTAAGAAATGTGGGAAGACTCTCCACCATAGGTTGGAAGACACTATCCAGGAAGTCCGATACCAGTTCGGTGGGACAGGAACAGGCAGAGACAATAGGGCGACCTGGGTTGTCGGGCTTATGAATTTTAGGCAGCATGTAGAAAGAAGGCTTACCCAGACAACTGTCGAAGATACGGAGGTTCGTAGCGCTCTTCGGGAGGAGATGTCGTTTGGTCATATCAAAGATGGTGGTAGAGACCTCCTTGTTAAAACGGACAGTGGCATCATCGGCGCGCGGTTTATAGAAAGAAGGATCAGATAGTTGAAGACTGCCCTCCTGAACATATAAATCCTTGCGCCAAACCACCACTGCTCCCCCCTTATCAGCAGGTTTAATCACGAGATCCCTACGCCGACTAAGGCTAGCCAGAGCACAAGCCTCGGTATGGGAAATGTTCGAATATCGCAAGCGCCGAGGGCAGTAGGCCTTGATATCGCGAAGAGTAGTTTTAATATAAAGGTCTAAGGCACGGGATCGGCCAGGAGGAGGAGTCCAGACAGATTTACGATGGGAATAGCTGGAGAAAGGGTCATCGGGGTCAGGAAAAGGGCAAGAGTTGGGATTGTTTTGGTACCATTGTCGAAGACGTAGGCGGCGATGATAGGCATGCACATCCTTGAGAACAGAGTATTGGTCAATGGAGGGCTGGAGGGGGACAAAGTTAAGGCCTTTGCTGAGAACTGATATTTCACTCTCAGTCAGAGGAAGATCAGAGGGGATACAGACCACTTGATGGCGAGAATCAGTGGACGAGGAAGAAGGAGGAGGGGTAGGAGGACGGAGACGAGTAAGCTTGTCCTTCTTGCGAGCAGACAAGAAGTCGTATAACTGACGATTGAGAGTATGAATAATGTAGCGGATGACAGCATAGGAAAAGTAGTTCTGGGTGGAGAGAGCTAACAGAGTGCAGGAGATGAGATTGGGAGGAATGAAGATCATGGAGCCGTCTATCGTAGCTGGATGCGATACAGAGCATGGCCAGGAAGCCACACTTCCTATCTGCATGGTCAAGATGGCTGAGCTCACGTTGGCTTAAAGAGCCCGCCGCGTGGTGAAACTTGGAAGTGAACCCGCGAGGAAGAACGTTGTAGCGGAGACAATTGCTAATGAAATTGAGATGGCAAGTAAATCGGGTTATACCGTAAAAGTACATGTGGTACCACGGCATACACTACCCTCTAGGATAAGTGTTAGAGTGAGCATTATTTCTATTACCAAAGGCAGGTGCCAATTTACAGCTGGAGAGTGTATCGAGACGAGGAATTGAACCGTGTACGGGATCAAGATGTTGAGCAGCGCATAAGCTCCAGTGGTCAGCGACCCATAGATGACTGCTAGCATCAGGGCCAGCGAACCATAGCTGCCAAGACCCTTCTACATCTCCACGCGGTGATCCTGGATAACAGGCTGCAGTAGGGCAGATTGGCTAAGGAGAAGGGATCGAAGAGGGAATGCTAACCCGGTACTCAAAAAATGCTTGCTGAAGTCGGATGTGTTGCACCGAAAGGTGCAAATATCGCAGCCAAGCTGTAAAACTATGACACAACGCTTTCCGTTCTCTGGACTACATTCTGCTACTTAAGCCCTTTCAGGGTTTGGTAGTGGGAGATTGAGAACGAACGAAGAAGAAGAAGAAGAAGAACCGTGTACCTTTGCCTTCAAAAACCAGTGATCTAACCGATGTTATTTTCAGGTTCGTATATAAAAAGAAGAAGAAGAACAAGAACAAGAAGAAGAAGGAGAAACTGCTGTCGGGGATGAAGATTTAGAGAATTCATTGTACTTAGTATCATTTGTTATGAAGTGGGGTGCGAACCTTTACTTCCCTAATAGTAACAAGGAACCCATTTACAACTAGGTAGACGTGAAAGTGTCGATAACGGAAATCGTACCTGATATCTTTGTCTTAAGAAACCAGGCGCGCTAACCACTCTTTATAAGTCGATTGTTTACCTTCTAGCTAGGGGACATTGTCTGTTCAAATGTATTTGACGACATTCTTTTTTACGGTATCACACGTTAGTTTTTTAGTTCAAGCCATAAAGGCAGACATTTTGTCGTCCCAAATGCTGTCATAGCTACGAAGGGAGACACATTTGAGGTTACAATTGTTTATTTGTTGATTAAACAGCCCTCCCATAGCGATTTGTCCCTGGGTATCAGATATACTGCTCGAGAGTCTGCGAATTCTCTTTCCACCGTAGCAGAAACCAGCAAAGCTTTGGCTCCTTCCCGACCAGAGAGATCGCAACTTGACTGAATTTCCCACGGTCATAACAAGCCTAGCATCCGACAGCAAAGGCGCAACCGCTTGTCTTTTGGGATTTGGGACACACTTGTTCTTAATAACATAAAGAAGAGAGAAATAGCCGCCACGAGAAAGTTCTGGGTAAATAAGGCCTGAAAGATGTATTGGGTTATTTATCCAGGAGAGTAAGATTCTAACATTACACCACCTGCTGACTTACAGGTAGGATGGTCACAACCAGAGGCCAGAGGGAGTTTTGTTTTTATTCCTCTTTTTCATGTTGTTCCTGTTATTCTTTTTGTTCTAGCTCTTCTTCTTCTTCTTCTTCTTCTTCTTCTTCTTCTTCTTCTTCTTTTTAATCTTCTTCGTCTTCTTCTTCTTTTCTGATCTTATTCTTCTTCTTCTTTTTCTTTTTGTCCTTTTCTTCTTCTTCTTCTTCTTCTTCTTCTTCTTCTTTTTCTTCTTTTTTTCTTCCTCTTCTTGCCACTTTTCACTTCAGCCGAATACCACTACAATGGACCTTTATCATAAATCCTGCAACAAAACATTTTGCGTGATTTTGCAGTGGTGGTTTCTGTAGTAATTAGATTTCATGAGATTTATTTTGCGACATTTATTGAAGGGACATTAGACCTGTTCCTTCGTCTACAGTAAGGGGTCGTGTGATCGACTCGAGAGAGTTAACTCCCCAAAAATGACTTGTCGTTAGCGGATATGCAAGGCCAAAAAACGCAGATATCCCATTCAAACTACACGTATGGTACGTATCTTTGACTGAAACAATAAACGAGCAAGAAGCAATGGAGAAGACGAACCTGAAACCTTGGCAGTAGTATTGACAGAGCACATTCTCCAAGTCTGCCGGCTCCATAAAAAGAGTGGCATGACAGCTTGGTCGTCCCCCAACTCAATTAATAGAATTGATAACGAGATAATCTTGGTAGATAGATCGATAGACAGGCAGACAGACAGACTGACAGACATACACACACTGACAGACAGACGAACAGACAAACAAAACACCAACAGACAGGCATACAACAGATCGGCAGACAGACAGACAACAGACAGATAGACAGACATATAGACAACAGACCGACAAACAGACACACAACAGACAGACATACAGATAGACACCAGAAACACAACTTTTCGACAGACAGACAAACAACAGACAAAACAACAGACATGCATGCAGACAGGCCAACCGACAACAGATAATCAGACTGACTGACAAACATAGTCACACAGACCGTCAGAGATACCACCAGTCAGACATACAGACAGACAACAGACTGGCAGACATACAACAGACATATATACAACAGACAGATACATCAGACAGACCTATAGACAGCAGACAGACAGACGACAGACAGACAGACCGACCGAAAGGCCGACCGAAAGGCCGACCGACTTACAGACCGACAGTTAGAGTACACATATACACATACACATATAGACAAACATTAACACACACATACACACACAACATATACACATACATACAGAAAGACCGACATATATACAGACATACATACATACAGACATGCATATAGACAAACAGACAGACAAAAAATACAGACAGACATACATACATACAGGTAGACATACATACAGACATACATTCGTACAGAAAGACAGACAGACCGACCGACAGACAGGCAGAAGACAAACAGAGAAACAGACATACAGACAGACAGAAAGACAGATAGACTGACAGACAGATTGACGTACAGACCGACCGACAGACAGACAAATGGATAAACAGATTGACATATCGGTAAACAGATAAATAGAACGACAAACAGACAGATCGACACACAATCAGACAGATCGACAGACAGATCGACAAACAGACAGACAGATCGACCAACAGACAGAAAGATCCACAGATAGACAGATATCGACAAACAGACAGTGAGATCGACAGACAGAACTACAAACAGACAGATCGACAAACAGACAGATCAACAGAAGAGACAGATCGACCAGAAAGATCGACAACATACATAAAGACATATCAATCATATCAACAACAGAGAGACAGATCGACAACAGAAAGACAGACAGACAGATCGACTACAGACAGACAGACTGACAATAGTCGGACAGACAGGTCGACAACAAGCAGACAGATTGACAATAGACAAACAGATAGATCAACAACAGACAGATAGACAAACAGACAGATCGACAACAAACATACATACAGATAATCGACAACAGTCACACAGACAAATTGACAACAGACAGACAGATAGATCGACAACAAACAGACAGATCGATAACAGACCGAAACACTGATAGATCGAAAAAGACAGACAGACAGATTGACAACATGGTCTGCCGACAGACAGATCGAAAAGAGACAGTCAGACAGACAGATCGACAACAGACAGATCAACAACAGTGAAACAGACATATTGACAACAGACAGACATATTGACAACAGACATACAAACAGATCGACAACAGACAGACATAATGACAACAGACAAACAGACAGATCGACATCAGACAGAAAGGGAGATCAACAACAGACAGACAGATCGACAACAGACTGACATGCAGGTTAGTAACAGACAGATCGACACAGACAGACAGACAGATTAATAACAGACAGATCGACAACAGACAGAATGACATCAGACAGACAGATCGACAGCAGACAGGAAGGCAGACAGACAACAGACAGGCAGGCAGACAGTCAGACAGATCGACAGACAACCATGAAATGCGTTGTTCACACATTCAGACAGATGTCTCTGCTTCTGACCAAGTCCCTTCTAAGAGGAAATAGATAATAATTACAATGTGAGGAGAACGATAAGAAAAATAACTAAGATAAGATGGTTGGGGTAGGTATGGTTGGGGTAGGTATGGTTTGGGTAGGTATGGTTGGGGTAGGTATGGTTGGAGTAGGTATGGTTGGGGTAGGTATGGTTGGGGTAGGTATGGTTGGGGTAGGTATGATTTCGGGTAGGTATGGTTGGGGTAGGTATTGTTGTGGTAGGTTTGGTTGGGGTAGGTATGGTTGGGGTAGGTATGGTTGGGGTAGGTATGGTTGTGGTAGGTATGGTTGTGGTAGGTTTGGTTGGGGTAGGTACAGTTGGGATAGGTATGATTTGGGTAGGTATGAGAAAGTGCAAGAAAAGAGACGTGGTTCTCTCGACCAATTTGGGCACATGAAAATACGGATCCTTATTGTTTTTGCAGAAATAAACAAAAATAAAATAGGCTAATTTATTGATCAATTACAGAAAAATATCAGAAGATAATTATTCGTGGATTGTACACAAATACAACGAGGACAATTGACTGATTGATTATTTAGTGAAACATGTAAACAGGAGCTAATCGATTGATAGATCAGTGAAACATGTAAAAAGGAGCTAATCGGTTGATAGATCAGTGAAACGTGTAAAAAGTAACTAATCAAATGATACATTGACAGGCAGATCACGTGAAACGTCATTATTGAAAACACATTATGACAAGTTTAGTCGGTTCACACTCGGCATGAATGAAGAACTAGAACTAAGATATGCTGATGATACAGTTGTCATTTCATTTAATGCTGTGGGGTTGGAACAGATGATCCTGACAGTTAAAAATGACAGCCAGGAACAAAATCGACATCAAACATCAGCAAGACCAGAGATAATATAAGACAAGGCATAAACCAGACCTGAATTTATCATAGAGAAGGCAGACGTTAGGTACGTCACACGTTGTTAATACGGCGGTTCAATTATAAGTAATGATGGAGATTGATCAAAAGAACTAGGAAGAATGGCATTCGCAATGCAGTAAAGTTAGTAGTCGTTTGCACAACGTTGCTTCTTACAATCGCCACCTGTTTGAATGTAATAAGTTTCTTGGTAAGTATGCGAGGTAAGGTCATCTTGGCAAATAGTTTGTCATTACTTTCCGTTGGCGAAGGAGCAATCGTTCAGTGTCTGCCAAACTGGACACGGTGGGAATCGAACTAGTGCGTTGGGATTGTGAAATCCGAGCGCGTTTCGCCACTAGACCACGCAGCCTCCAATGAGAGGTTAAATAAAATTATAAACATCGCAGAGCACAACAAAGTGACACAAATAAAAGACCTGCATATTCCCAGTGGTAACCTACGGTTGGGAGACATGGACAACGGAATAATCACTTTGAAAGAAGACTGAATCAATCGAGCTAAAATACTATTGAAAGTGATCAAAGCACTATAGGCAGTGAGAAATAAAACACATACATCTTAAAGAGCTGGATATAGAACAATAGTAAACAATATTACGTCTAGGAAACTAAAATAAGTTGGCCACATTCAACGCCACAATGGTCTAGAAACAACCATAATGGAGGGTATGGTGTCTGGCAAGCGATGCAGGGGAGGCGAGGAGAACATTGGCACATGATGTTGAATAAGTTCTGAGGATGAGAATGAGTCAAACATCAAGTCTTACAGGTCGTGTGATGAAAACGGCGCTCTGTTACTTGACGTTCATTGACTAAATCAAACTTTACAAGTAAAGGGGACGGCGTGGCCTAGTGGTTAAGTGGCACGGCTCACAATCCGAAGGTGCTGGGTTCGATCCCCATCACAGCACCGGCCGTTACCCCGGGGAAGCAAACCCTTAGAAAATGCAGGAGAAAGCAGACCCTTACATAAAATGCATGCTGAAGTCGGATGCACTGGGCCGACAGGCCCAAAATAAAAACCACAATGCAACGCACACCGCCTTGGGGATAAGAGAAATAAGGCGAACGCCAAAAAAAATAAAAAAATTTACAAGTGACTAATCATAGCAAAGGAGACGCGGAGGGAGAAGTCGGTGCAGAGTGGGGAAGGCATGCATATACCTGATTTCCTTCTGTGCTGACTGTAGACAGCTCAGGAACGGACGCCATGCACCATGCAAACTCGTCATGGTCTCTTGGACTCAGCTACACCTCTCATACATGCCCTTCGTGGGTCTTATGCCATCGTGCTGGAATGAAATCGGACATGTTAGTGAGACAGTTTCAAGCACTTTGGACAGTGCAGCGGCTGGGGACCCAGATGTGGCACGTCTGCCATGTACAAGGGTTCTAGAAGAACTGTTTTCAGACTGTGTCAGTGCGGCATTCAGTGGATTATGTCAGACATGTTAATGTTTAGACAAGGAGCCACTGAGTTAATTGTGTGTTGCTTATTGCTCAATCACGCATGACACCAATGCACTCCTGAATCACACCCACACAACCCACCCACACAACACACCCACACAACACACACATACAATACACACACACAATATACCTACACAACACACGCACACAACACACCCACACAGCATTCCAACACTCCACTCCGACAGAACACACCCAGACACGTACATAAAACACAGAAATATCCACCAACCAACACCCATACACAGACACCTCCACACCAACACCTACACACCCAAACACCTATATCCACACACCCACCACATCCCCAACATCCACCACATCCTCCACACCCACCTCCACACACCAACACTCACACACCCACACACCTACATATCGACACCTACTCATCGACACCTACTCATCGACACCTACGCACCTACACATCGACACCCACACACCCACACACCCACACACCGACACCCACACACCCACACATCGACACCCACACACCTACACACCGACACCCACACACCCACACATCGACACCCACACACCTACACACCGACACCCACACACCTACAAATCGACACCCACACACTTACACATCGACCCCCCACACACCTACAAATCGACACCCACACACCTACACATCGACACCCACACACCTACACATTGACACCCACACACCTACACATCCACACCCACACATTCACACCCACACATCCACACCCACACACCCACACATCCACACTCCAACACTCACACATATACACACCAACACCCACACCCATACACCAACACCCACATACCCACACACCGACACCCACACACCAGCCCACGACACACGAGCGAGGTATCCAATGACTACCTCTCACAATAACTTGGCTACATTTTAATAACCCAGGAATAGTTCATTTTTGTAAACTGGCTACCAGGTTGTGCAGATGTGAAAGTGAAAGCGTGCTATGACTGTAAAACTTTCTTATGTAACAGTAGTTTATCTTCACCTTTTACGAGTTCCGGAAAGGAATATGAGAAAGAAATAAATAAGAATCCACATCAAGATTAAATTATTGAGAATGAAAGCAAGTTATCTGTTGATGTTTTTATTTTACCACATAGGTTACTTGCGTTGTCGTATCGTAGTTTCTCTGGACAACTTCTGCTAGTGGTGTGTGCTGAGCGTGAGGTAGAGGGCAAGAGTGTATAGGAGAGAGTGGCGGGTAAAAGAGAGGTGAGTAGGAGAGAGTAAGTTAGAGTGTGAGGGAGAAAAAATAGTGATAACGAGAGTAGGACAGAGATTGAGTGAAAGAATGAGTCAGGAACTAAATGAGATAGGGAGAGTGATAGAGAGAATGGGTCAGAAAAAGTGGGATTTGAGCTAGAGAGCTAGTTCGCTAGTTTGTTAGTGAGTGAGTGAGTGCTTAATTAGTTAGTTAGTTAGTTAATTCGCTTGTTTATTAGTTCGTTAGTTTTTAGTTAGTTGGTTGGTTGGTCATTTTTGTGTGTTGCTTTCGCCTTATTTCTCTAATCCCCAAGGTGGTGTGCGTTTCACTGTGGTTTTTATTTTGCGCCTGTCGGCCCAGTGCATCCGACTTCAGCATGCATTTTATGTAAGGGTTTGCGTCATCCTGCATTTTCTAAGGGTTTGCTTCCCCGAGGTAACGGCCGGTGCTGTGATGGGGATCGAACCCAGCACCTTCGGGTTGTGAACCGTGCCACTTAACCACTAGGCCACGCCGTCCCCTCTCGTTTGGTCGATATGTTAATTAGTTAGTTGGTTAGTTGATCGGTTGATTGGTTGGTTTGGTTAGTTAGTTAGCCATCTAGCTAGCTAGTTAGTCAGTTAGTGAGTTAGTTAATTAGTTAGTTAGCCATTTAGCCAGCCAGATAGCTAGTCAGTTAATCAGTAAGTTAGTTAGTTAGTTAGCTAGTCAGTCAGCTATTCAACCAGCGAGTCAGTCAGCGAGTCAGTCAGTTAGTCACTCCCACATGCTTACCTTAACAGAAGAATTATGCCGAGCGTTGTGCTGAATGACGAGAGATAAAAGACATTCACCTATTAAGTGTACCATAAGTGCTAGCTTCTGATCTTCCTTTGGTTCTGAGGCATACTTGCGTCATTTTGCTGTCAACGCAGCCCGGGTCGTTTTATGTGGCTATCAGGGCACGGTATCAGCCTTACAAATGTGTACCGCTTGTCTGTTAGCAATATGTTAGAGATAATAAAGTAGCTATCCCTATTCACAACCCTCTTTAGTTACCTGTTACGATTTGCTTCGAAGGTTATGTTGTGTTACTTTATACGAGAGTCGGTCAAGCCTTCTTCTTCTTCGTACTCTGTCAGACGTCAACTTGTATTTGTTCGAAGAAAGCAGCTGTCATCCTGAGGCTGTCGACACTACCATAGAACTTGTCTAGTGTTGCCACTGGTGATGGCCACATGTGCTTTCTCTTGTCCTCGTATGTCGGGCAGTTTTGCAGCAGATGTTCAGCGGTCATTTTCCCGGTACCACAGGTGAATTCATCAGTGCCACCTATCTTCAGTTTATTGAATAGATGGTACCTCAGTCTGTTGTGGCCTGTGCGGAGTCTGAAGACCACCACCTACTCTCTTCTGTTCAACTGGTAGTAGGCATCATTTTTTGTGTAGCCAGTATGTTCTATTTCCCATTTGGCCATGTATCTGGTCCTAGTAAACCTTTTGAACTCTTCGTAGGTCACACTAGAATCTGGTTGTGGTAGTCTTGCACCTTCTTTTGCCAGTCTGTCTGCTTCCTCGTTGCCTTGTATGTTACAGTGGGATGGAACCCACTGTATCCATACTCTTTTTTGGTGCGGACTGCTGGCATAGTTGACAGAGAACTGCTCTTAAATCATTCAGTATTTTTCTGGCTTTTTAGTGCTGTGACCACGGCCAGGGCATCTGTAAACAGGACTAAACCGGGACATTTTTTTTAAAAGGCAATATTTTTTTTTCAAGCAGTCAAGATGTTATTCATTTTTCTATATAATCTCCTGCAAAGTAATCCTTGATAAGCTTCAGCGTAGAAGGATCTGTCCGTTTGTTTGAACCAATCCAGGACAGCCTGTTTCACTTTATCATCAGTGCTGCAGTGCTGACCTCCTAGGAATACTTTTAGGGTCCCAAACAGGTGGAAATCGCTTGAAGCGAGGTCTGGACTGTAATGTGGATGTGACAATACCTTCAAGCCGAGTTGTTACAGATTGTAGTGCGTTGAGCCGTATAAGGTCGGGGGTTATCATGCACATCACTCAAAATGCAAATGTACTGTTCACTGTTGATAGTGGCACTACGGGGTAGAAAATCAATATAAATGATGCCATTTTTGTCACAGAATACACTCGCCATCATTTTTTGGTGTTGAGAGCCCCCACGGCCGGGATCATTCCTCTCGGGTGTACGGCTACGGCCTTCTCTGAAAAGTTTACACCATTCAAATGTCTTACTGCAACTGAATGTCTCATCACCGTATTGTGATTGCAGTCTTCCGTAAATTTCCACAGGTTTCACGCCTTCTTTCCCGTAAACTTCATCATAACACGCTGTTCCATGCAAACACTAATAATGTTGTTCGCTATTTTTATTTATCTGTCGCGTGACTGGTACATGGCACTAGTGTCCCTAAATAATGATAGTAGTTCCGGCACGCTATAGCCCATTTAGGTATAAACTCGAACAAAAAGTACTGTTTTACTTGAATACTCTGCGTACATGGTAGATATCACTGCACTAAAGGCCGACCCATAGAAGCGCTGTCTCGCACAAATACAAAAAGTAGTATACAAATCATCTTAATACGCAATGTTATAGTGTTAATGTAGCAGAACATGGTTACTTGATTACCCTTCGTAGTTGTGAAAGGGTTTGGGGCTAACGTTTTGTGTAGCTCGCTAATTATACACACTCATACTCCACACGTACGAGCTATACTGTCTGCTCGACACATTAACATCTCCTCGCAGAAAACCCTCCAACTCACTGCATTGCTCACCCTGGCACTCACACATGTCAAAAGGCTTGGATTAGCCTTTTGGTTTGAAAAAGAGATCTAGAAACAAAAACTCGTTTCATTTGGATACGTGATAAGCAGTGAATGATTTGATTTGTGTGGGAATCAGAACAAATGATCATGTGTTCGTGTGTGTATATGAGAGGGATAGAGAGAGAGAGATGGAGAGAGAGAGAGAGAGAGAGCGCACACACACATACACACACGTGTATATGTACATGTGCGTGTGTGTGTATGTATGTATGTATGTGTGAATGTATGTATGTATGTATGTGTGTGTATGTGCGAATGTATGTGTGAATGTATGTATGTATGTATGTATGTATGTGTGAATGTATGTATATATGTATGTATGTATGTGTGTGTATGTTTTTATGTATGTGTGAATGTATGTATGTATGTATTTATGTATGTATGAATATATGAATGTAGATATATATATATATATATATAAATATATATATATATATATATATATATATATATATATATATATATATATCGAGTCAAGTAACCCCGAAACCAGTGACGTCGTTCTGGTACACTTAGAGACAGCCCCACGGCATCCCTCTCTGTCAGCTGCTGCTGCCTGTTGTCTATTCTGGTCGCAGATTGCTCCATTCTTCTATGTTGTCCTCCTATCTCTTTTTTAGACGACCTCTTCATCGTCCCCCTTGCCCATTTCCGTGCAGGATCGTATTTGCAAGTCTGGATGATCTCGATATGTGGCCGTACCAAGCGAGTTTCCGTCTTATTTTGTTTTGTTTTTTGTTTTTATTTTTGTTTGCGTTCGCCTTCTTTCTCTAATCCCCAAAGCGGTGTGCGTTGCACTGTGGTTTTTATTTTGCGCCTGTCGGCCCAGTGCATCCGACTTCAGCATGCATTTTATGTAAGGGTCTGCTTTCTCCTGCAATTTCTAAGGGTTTGCTTCCCCGGGGTAACGGCCGGTGCTGTGATGGGGATCGAACCCAGCACCTTCTGGTTGTGAGCCCTGTCACTTAACCACTAGCCCCCGCCGTCCCCCTGTTTCCGTCTTTTAACTTTTGCCAAAAGGTCTTCAAAAGGCCCTATTGCTGTTGCAATTCTTTGTCGTATTCCCTAACTCGGTCTTTGTATGTGACGTTTAACAACATAAATTTAGGAACATCCACTTAACATATGCGTTTATTATGACGATCAATATGGATGTACAGGATTATAGATTACATATGTACTGAGGATCAAGATGCTGAGCAGCGCATGAGCTGCAGTGGTCAGCGACACGTGGCTGACTGCTAGCGTCAGGACCAGCGAACCAAAGCTGCCAAGACCCTTCTATACCTCCACGCGGTGTTCCTGGATAACAGGCTGCAGCAGGGCAGACTGGCTAAGGAGAAGGGATCGAAGAGGGAATGCTAACCCGGTACTCAAAAAATGCTTGCTGAAGTCGGATGTGTTGGATCGAAAGGTGCAATTATCGCAGTCAAGCTGTAAACTATGACACAACGCATTCTGTTCTCTGGACTACATTCTGCTACGTAAGCCCTTTCACGTTTTGGTAGCGGGAGATTGAGAACGAACTAAGCCAAGCCAAGCCAACATCTGTACTGTACCAATATATGCCTGGCTTCACTATTACTTTGTACTGTACAAGAGACCTGGCATGCACGTGTTATATGCGGACGGAGTGTTGCCTCCCCTACTACCGGTTACGTTCGCTATGGCCCGTCCTCCGATCGGGAATTGTGAGGTTCATTAGTTAGTTGCCCATCGCAAGCGAAGATGGTGACAGCGTCAGACATGTTTATTCAGTTGTGACTGCATATGACTGTACAGTCCGATCTGATCGTGACAAACTCTACCGCACGTAGGGCACACGTGAACAACTTTTGTAGTTGGGCAGTCTTGCATTCTTTCCTTTCGTGCAGCTCGCTTTTCCAACTCCTCCGTGATAGTCCTCTGCTCAGCGGGTTCAAGCACCATGTGTGACGGCCGTGGGCCAGGCTGAGCGGTTCAGGGCAAGCAGCTCCCAATCAGCAACATCAATGGAGAAACTTTTCAAATAAACTTTTAGAGTGTCGTTATTTCGTTTCTTTTGTCAACCCCCCCCCCCCCCCCCCCCCATATACTCAAAACTAATGTGCCTAAAACTATTGAACTCAAAACTACTGTGCTCAACACGACTGTACTCAAAACTACTATACTCACAACTACTATACTCAAAACTACTGTACTCAAAACTACTGTAACCAAAACTACTGTACCCAAAACTACTGTACTCAAAACTAATGTGCATAAAACTACTGTACTCAAAACTACTGTGCTCAACACTACTGTACTCAAAACTACTATACTCAGAACTACTGCACTCAAAACTACTGTACCCAAAACTACTGTACTCAAAACTACTGTACCCAAAACTACTGTACTCAAAACTACTGTACTGCAAAACTGCCATTGTGGAACACATTACAAACAGATACATCATACACGCACGGGTCCACACTGGCCGATACGTCCAAATATAATCTAAATGACTCCGGCCTGAGGTCGAAAGTAACGTATTTTCGAAATACGAAAGGCGAACCCTTGGCGGGGATCAAGATGCTGCAGCGGTCAGCGACCCATAGCTGACTGCTAGCCTCTGGGTCAGCGAACCATAGCTGCCAAGACCCTTCTACACCTCCACGTGGTGATCCTGGATAACAGGCTGCAGCAGGGCAGACTGGCTAAGGAGAAGGGATCGAAGAGGGAATGTTAACCCGGTACTCATAAAATACTTGCTGAAGTCGGATGTGTTTTACCAAAAGGTGCAAATATCGCAGCCAAGCTGTAAACTACGATACAGGGCATTCCGTTCTCTGGACTACATTCTGCTACTTAAGCCCTTTCAGGGTTTGGTAGTGGGAGATTAAGAACGAACGAAGAAGAAGAAGAGAACCCTTGGCTAAAAAAGAACAGACGTTGGCGGTACTTAACTGTATGCGCACAAATAGCATTAATGCATGCCTCAGAACACACAACCTCTCTCTCTCTGTCTCGCTCTCTCTATCTTTCTCTCTCTCTCTCTCTATCTATCTCTCTCTCTCTCTCTCTCTCTCTCTCAGTTGTATGTCGTTAATGCAGCTCTTTTTAACAACTGATTACCCTTGCTGGTAATCTAGTAGCAATATCAGCCACGATCATACCAACCTCCATCTTCTCCCCCCGATTTTCGCCCCCTCTCCTTTTGTCTCGATCGTCATATCCTCTATCTGCTCACTATCATCTTTGACGGCACTCTGCTGGTGTAAGTACGTAAGTGTTAAAGAAGTTTCACGTTAATGTCGTCCCTCTACATAATTAAAACTAGACACCATTACTGCTACATGCCAGCTCCCAACAGCTACCTTAATATCTACTCACTTTTTGTTGTTTACGTCTGTGCCTGCACCCAAAAATGCAATCCAGGGAATGAGCTGACACCAGCCAGTGACTGGTAGCTGGCTGCTTGCATCAGGGTTCAGCGAACTAATCCTGACCAACACCCTATTCCCCCTCAAATTGACAGCCCTGGAAACAGACTGCAACAGTGTGTCTGGAGTAGGGGAATATGAATTGCAGGAGGAAGGCACGCCAGGTACTCAAAACAAACAAAAAAACCAGCGAAACCATGTTGTGTCGAACCGAAAGGCGAAGATATCGCAATCTCGCTGAAAACTACGATACAATATCTTTTTCAGGACGAACGCAGGAGAACATCATGTCTGGGCTTGGTTGCCATGCCATCCATCAACATTCACAAAAGTTGTTTGACTTCTGCTCTCTATCGCGCTTCCAACCACATTGAGCGTCTGAGTAAGTTAGTTGCACTTCACAAGCGTTGTGGCTACATCATCGTGCGGTTTTTTGCCTTGGTGATGTAACTTAGGTTGTGTAGAAGTTTACGAGGCTCTGGTTCCTGCGTCTTTAGACCCTACACATCTGGCCTGTTCTGGGGTACCGGGTTTGCCTTTCCACTGCTATCTATGTCCTCCTAGTGAGACTACACTAGTGCAGCCTGTTTTCAGGGCTGCCACATGGAGGCGTAGTAGGGTCTGGTTCTCTGTCCTTGCTGCAAACAGCGAGCTATGAGTTGATAGCTGTTATCCGCTCGTTCGCTGTGTTGTATCTTCAGCCCCAAGTCTGTTCTAACAACCATTTTCCAGTATTTGTAATAACTTCACTGCCGAAGACGGATGTGTCGGACCGAAATTTGCAAATATCGCAGTCAAGCTGTAAACTAGCGACACAATGCATTCCGTTCTCAAGATTACTATCCTGCTGCTTCAAAAGCCCTGTTAATGGCTACGGAGCGGGACATTGAGAACAGACGCAGAAGAAGAAGAATAAGTAAAAACTTCTTTGTTGTTAATTTGCAGGTAAGTCAAAATCACATTTACAACTGGGTTGACATAATAATATCAAGATTGAGGATCGAACAAACTTTGCAGCAAATAGATTATTCTACAAAGGTGACTTAACATCCATGCAGTCATTTTCCCAGCAACCTGATTACTCTCCTCTCTATAGCCACGCCTTCTCCTCTCCCTCTTGTCTCTTTGTGCACGAACTTGATGTTTTGCAGCGAGAGACAAGCATTGCAGCGACTCTGCCACATCTACAGCCTTCAATGGCCTAAGTGAACAGGTGCGTGATAGCGACTGACTCTACACGTCGAGTATTCATGCTCTCATTCTCTCACAGATTCTCTTTTCACTCTCTCTCACTCTATTTCTCTCACTCTTTCTCTTTCACTCTCTCTTTTCGCTTCTTACTCTATCTTATAAATTCTCTCTTTCTCTCTTGGTCTTTCTCTATCTTACTCTTTTTCTCTTTCTCTCGCTCTCTCTCTCTTACTCGGTCTTTCTAATTCTTTGTCTCCCACTCCCTCTTACTGTTTCTCACTCATACCCTTTTTCTCCAACTCTCTCAAAAATTATCTTTTCACTCTATTTCTCTATCTTGCACATTCTCTCTCTTTCTCTCTTGCTCTTTCTCTTACTCTTTGTCTCGTTCTCTCTCTCCATATCTCTCTTTCAATCATTCTCTCTCTCCTTTTCTCTCTTAACGCTGATTTATCTTTCACTTTCTCCTCTCCCTCAAACATTTTCTCTTTTCACTCATTCCTCTACCTCTTTCTTTCTCACTCTGTTTCTACCACTCGCTTTTTCTCGCTTACTCTTTCTCTCTTACTGTTTCATACTACATTACTCGTTCTCTCTCAATCTCTCCCTCTTTCTATCACTCTCCTCGTATTTCTCACACTTCCTTGCCACCTCTCTCCCGTTTCCCCCCTCTCTCACTCCGTTCTAATAGACCGGCTCTTCCCAGCCCAAGGCACAATAATTTGCGACTCTGTGCTTGCTAGTTTTAACAATAATATCAACTATTAAGTTGACGACAAATGGCGATCGTCAAACTTGGACCCTTAAACCACTGCCGGGCGCGTGCTAAACGGATCAATGAGAGGCACCGGTTGTTTCTGTCTCGAGAGGTGATGGAAGTTATATCTGTGATTTGATTGGTCGGCAGAGATCACGTGGCTGGCGCGTTGGCCGTAAGATTCCCAGATGTGTTCGATCTGTGCAAGAACTCATCTTCTCCCCTCGCCATCCCACCTCTCCCAATGTGATGTGTTAATTGAGCGCACGTAGGAGAAACTTCACCTCTAAGGATGTCGTACAGGACGATTAAGAGAGTTGTGCGTGGGGCTAGTAACCGCATCAGATAAAACACATTGTTACAGAAAGTATCACTGTAACAGTACGGGAAGTCCTTTAGTGTATGGTTTATGTAAGAGAGTCTTCGACAAGGGTAGACCTTTTCTTGATGAGAAAAACGGAGATGAACAAATGGATTAATAGATGGATGGATGGCAGAATGGATGGATGGATCAATTAATTAATTGATGGGTGAATGTGTGGATGCATGAATGAATAGATATATGGATGGGTGGAATAATGAATGCATGGGTTAATGGATAGAACAATGAATAAATGGATGGATGGATTAATGAATGGATGGATGGACAGATGAATTAAATTATGGTTGGATAATTAGATGGACGGATGAGCCAATTGATCAATGAATGAATGCGTGAATGGAGTGAAGCACGAATGGATGAGTGAATGAAAAAATGGATGTATAAGTGAATGGATGGATGAATGAACGAGGTAATGGAGGGACGAGTAAAACAATGGCTGATAGACGAGAATGTATTGATAAGTGAATGGGTTGATGAATTATTGAGTGAACTGATGTAAGATTGAAGAGATAAATTGATTGCAGAATGGATAGAACGAGTAAGCTGATGAATGAATGGATATGTGAATGGTTTTATAAATGAATAGGTGGATAGTTGTATGAGTGAATGGATGAGTGAATGGATGGATGAGTGAATGAATAAATGGACAAGTGAATTGATGGATGGATGAGTTAATGAACGAGTAAATGGAATGATAAGTGAATAGAAGAGTGACGAGATGGATGGATGGATGAATGGATGTGAATGGACGAGTGAATGGGTGGAGGAATGAGTGGATGGATGAATTAATCAATAAGTGAACGAGTAAATGGATGAAAAAATGAGTGAATTGATGAATGCACCGAATAAATGAATGGATGAATGAAAGAATGAATGAATGTACGGATGGTCGCATGGATGCATGAATGTTAATGAATGGATGGATGAGCGAAATGGATGGAATGATGAATAAATGAACAGATGAGCAGAGGAATTAAGGGATAAATGAATAGATGAGTCAATGGAGGATTGATTAAATTGATGAATGAGAGAATGGATGAATGGACGAGTGGAAAGATGGATGAATGAGTGAATTGGTGAATGGATTAGTGAATGGGTGGATGAATGAGTGAATGGATGAGTTAGTGAATTTATAAACGGACGAGTGAATTGATTTAGGTTAAGTGAATAGACGACTAATGAGATGGATGGATGGGTGAATGGATGGGTGAATGGACGAGTAAAAGGATGGATGAATGAGTGAATGGGTGGATGGATGAGTTAATGAATAAGTGGACAAGTTAATAGATGAATGGATGAATCCACCGAGTTAACGGATAGATAAGTGAATTTATAGGTGAACGAGTGAATGGATGAATGAATGCAAGTTTGCATGAATATTGAAATGATGGATGGCTGAGTGACTGGATGGATGGTGACTGATTATACGCTGAATGTTGTGAATAGATGAACGGATAGGTTAATGTATGGATGAAAGAATGAATGGATGGGTGGATTAGGGAATGAATTGTATTTATTGAATGTCCACATTTAGTATATTTACTCTATTGAGCGACCCGATAAGGGCATTAGGTTGCAGGTTTCAGTAGGATTCATCACACTCATGCCCACTTTCTAAACTGTGCATCGAGATTTAAGAGGAGCCACTGTAACCTACTACCAAAGACACGCCATCAAAAGCTAATTCAACTTAGCATGAATAGTTTCGAAAAACAAATTGGCCTTCAGTAAATGAGAGCGGTATTGTGGGAGGTTCCAGCTAATAGTAGAGTGATCAGTTTCTTGGCTTTCTTCTTCTTCTTCTTCTTCTTCTTCTTCTTCTTCGTTCGTTCTCAATCTCCCACTACCAAACCCTGAAAGGGTAAGTAGCAGAATGTAGTCCAGAGAACGGAATGCGTTGTGTCGTAGTTTACAGCTTGGATGCGATATTTGCACCTTTCGGTCCAACACTCCGACTTCAGCAAGCATTTTTTGAGTACCGGGTTAGCATTCCCTCTTCGATCTCATCTCCTTAGCCAGTCTGCCCTGCTGCAGCCTGTTATCCAGGATCACCGCGTGGAGGTGTAGAAGGGTCTTGACAGCTCGGGTTCGCTGGCCCTGACGCTAGCAGTCAGCTATGGGTAGCTGACCACTACAGCTCATGTGCTGCTCAACATCTTGATCCCTCTTGGCTTTCTAAACGGTCGTTACTAAATATTAGTCGGGTAATCATTTGTAGGTTGGTATCTAGGAATATGACGACAACCTGGCCCGATTGCTGTGAGGAAAAACCGTACCTCCGGTCAGATGCCCCCGATGGCGACACTCGTAAAACTGTTCTTAAGTGACTTGGCTCCGGGAGACGTCTGTCATCGAACACGTGTCTAATTTGTATCGATTTGTGTCGTTGGCTGAAAAAACAAAGAAAACAAGGTGGTAATAGTTGCACTGCCTGTACCTGTGCATTTTATGGTTGTTGTAGACTGAGATGGCTAAAGCAGGTATAAATATCAAAGTTGGTTTGTCTCGTTGGATAGAAAGTATATGATTAGTTATCTCGTGCAAGGGAAAGTATATTTTTAGTTATCTCGTGGAAGGCAAAGTATATTTTTGGTAGTCTCGTGGAAAGGAAGATATATTTTTAGTTATCTCGTGGAAAGGAAAGTATATCTTTAGTTATCTCGTGGATTGGAAAGTATATATTGGAGTAGATGTTTAGTTATCTCGTGGGAGAGAAAGTAGATTTGTAGGTACCTCATTATGGGAAAGTATTTGTTTAGTTATTTCGTGAGATGGAATATAAATGTTTAAATATCTCGCTGTAAGAAAAGTAAAGTTAGTTATCTCGTAGAAGGAAAGTATATATTTGGTTATTTCATGTGAGGGAATGCATACGTTAATTATCTCATGTAAGGGAAAGTATATGGTTAGTTATTTATAGGAAGTGATAATGCAAATTATATGTATAGAAAGATCAGTATGTGTATGTTGTTAAATAGCAGCAGTTAATTTCATTTTTGTGCTGAATATTTGTGGTACAGAGGACTTAAAAGGGGAGCAGCAAATAGAAACACTTTAACATACCAGGTATTTTGTAAGATGTGACTAGGAAGATTGGGCATGGGGCTGGCTATCCCATCCCGTTCCCACTTTAAGCCACAAGAATTTCAAGATATAGCCAGGTCAACATGTGATGACTTTGCCATCTTATTTGATGAAGACCTATGCTCCACGAGGAGCTGAAAGTAATGATATTGATTTATTTATTCTATATCCGAAAACTGAAACTGCCGTCGGGAATGAAGTGTTAGAGATTTCATTGCACAGCGTGTGTGATGTAGAGTCGCAAGTTCCGTTCATCGCTGTCTTTCCTTTCCTACGCGTAGGTCAGATACCCATTTACTATGAACCGCTCATACAGCTAATTAGACTGAAGCGTGCCGGTAGATGGCTTTGAACCCCGAATCTTTGTCCTGAAAAACGATTGCTCCCACCACTACACTAAACGCGTTTTTCAGAATTTACGCGAGAAAGGAATACGGTTCATTTATCAGGTACTGCTAATTTTGCTACATTTTACGAAGTTGTTTTATCTGCTACAATCAGTTTTGCTGTTGTAGATAATATTTCAAGCTCAATCAAGTCCGATTTCGGCTTCTAGTTTGACAAATGGGTATTCAGGAATGGCTTAAAATATTGTTACAAAATAAGGACTTATCTTTCATACTTTAGACGGGTGGGAAGAGTAATCATGGTTAAGGGAAACTTACTGATGATTATGATGATGATGGATGTTAAGATACTATTAAATGTCCCCAAGGAGTAAGATTACACTTTTGTTCGCCCTGAACAGAACTTTAAGTGGCAGGTTGCAGTAACTTTCCTCATATTTCTAGAGTTCTAATGAAGGTGTACAGGTCATCCAACCGGTTTGTGCTTTGCTTGTCTTCATCAGCGCGTCGCTCACTACTGCAGGGATCATGTCGATCTCTCACATCGTTAGCCAGACTGCCATGATAACATTCTGTTTCCAGGTAGACCTGCGTTGAGATGAGGTGGGTTTATTGGCCAGTGTTCTTTACATCATCCTGATTAGCATGCCCGATCAGTATATTTTGGCTGACCATGACTAATATGTCCGATCAGCATATTGTACCCGGCCCTGACTAACAAGTCCGTTCAGCATATTGTACCCAGCCCTGACTAACAAGTCCGTTCAGCATATTGTAACCAGCCCTGACTAACAACTCCGTTCAGCATATTGTACCCGGCCCTGACTAACAAGTCCGATCAGCATATTGTATCTAGCCCTGACTAGCATGTCTGATCAGTATGTTTTATCTGACCTTGACTAAAATGTCTGATCAGAAAGTTTTATCTCACCCTGACTAATATGTTCGATCAGTATATTGTACCTGACCCTGACTAGCATGTCTGATCAGTGTGTTTTATCCGACCCTGACTAACATATCTGATCAGTATGTTTTATCTGACCCTGACAAACATGTTCGATCAGTATATTGTACCTGACCCTGACTAGCATGTCTGATCAGTATGTTTTACCGAATCTTGACTAATATGTCCGAACAGTATGTTTTGCCTGACCAGACGTTAGTCCCCTCCCCCTAAACAGAAATAACAAAACTTCGTCTTACATCCACGTTCGTGTATCATAGCATCCTGGCCCATGAAGTGGGAATCCACAATGTAGTCCTCCCAATATTTATGAATTTACAGATGATCCCTCGCATTACACTACAGTCAGAAGTTCCACTGTCCACTTTCACAAGTACGTCTCAGGTGTAAGAAGAACCACTGTAACCAGCTACCGAAGAAACGGCAAAAGCTCAGTCATCTCAACACGAAAAGACTCGAACACACTTTAATCTTCTCATTGGACGTGGGGTAGAAGATGTTTGCACTGAGTTTGTTAGAAAACTAAATGACGGGAACAAATCCAATGTAGAGTACTTTAACAATTAATGTTTCTGTTGCATAGACAGCTTTGAAGAACAGAAACAGACGTCTCAGATCAAAATTACAGTGAATGTTGGAATACCGATTCTGCCAGTCTGTCTAGCGGAAGGATTTGATAATTATATGGAAAAGAAATATAATGAATGTTGAAGATAGGCATGTTGTCGACTGATCGAGAGAACGATTACCCTCTCACTCATTAATGCTTGTGTAAGTAGCATGTCCTTTACAGAATGTAGCTTCTTACAACCGCCACCTATTTGATTGTTATAAGTTCCTTGGTAAGTGTGCAGTACGGTAGGTTGCCATTACTTTCCGTACGTGGAGGAGCAATCATCCGAGGAAAAAGCCAGTGTTAGACAAACTGGACACGTTAGCAATCTAAACTGGTGCTTTGGTTTTCTAAAAACCGAACGAGTTTCACCCCTAGGACACGCAGCCTCCTCATCACTGTGTACAGAGGAAAATACGGATACGCGAACCCTGGTGACGGATAACGAAACATTGACGTTAAATCGTAGACAACGTATAGCGAGAGCGTACTGTATAAATATAGCTGCCTCGCTAACATTATCTTAAACTGTCTACGAAGATTTTAGAAATCTGCAGGTTAGGGCTGTCTGTTAACAAAGCCAACCCGTAACTTTATGTGACTTATTTGTTACGGCCGCCCCTTTGAAGACGGACACATAATCATTGATTCGTCCCAGCATAGCTTGATTCTGTCGGCTCAGAGGTGCATTGAACCATTGAGAAGCCCTTTAATGCCCTATAGAGATTGCTAATCAGTCGCGCATGACATGTTATTTAGTGCATAAACTGCTCGCGATAAACTCGCCTTTTTAGTGATAGTATAAATAGGAAGGACAATTTATTTATTTTGATATTGGTTGATTGATTAATTGATTGATCGATTGATTGATTGACTGATTGATTTATTATTATTGTCGTTGTTGTTGTTAAAGCCACTTGTACCTAGTTCGTCACTCTTGATTATTTTTCTTTCATAGAAGGTTGAAGTGGCTATTCTTATGTCGCTAAGTACACTGAGAAAGCTGTGCTTTTTATCTCCAAGCTGTAGTACAGTGATGGGCTTCCTTGTAACCTAACCCCAACGAGATGATATTTGTGCCTGATCTCGTTGGACAGCTTGTTTCCATATCTTGGCGTGGGCACGAGACGAAGGTCTTGGTCAGTGGGCCTGACTCTAAGGGCCCTAACCCAGTGTTAAACATAAACTGAAGTGACATAACGGAATGTAGAGCCGTGCAATACCTAGCGTATTTAAACAACAATTATAAATCACTCATAGAACTGACTGAATTGACCAACGGCACCCGCATAGGATTAGTCCCTATCCGCGCTGAAAGGGTCGCAGACAAAGGACGAACTACGACGCTCTCCAATTGTTCCTCTAACTTCATCACGTATCGATATACAGCAGGGTCGGCGAGAGTAGCGGTAATATCATGCACACACACACAAACTACAACATGCCATGCAAACTACCGACTCTCCAGGCGAGGGTACGGGATCGATCTCCTGCGACGCACAGGACACAACAGACTGAGATGTCATCTGTACAATAAGTTCAAGATTGGCACTATGGACCTATGTACATGTGACACAGCCCCCACAACAGACTGAGATGTCATCTGTACAATAAGTTCAAGATTGGCACTACGGATATATTGTGTCTGCGGCATAGCTTCCATGACGACAGAACATATTTTGCAGTCCTGCCCAGTGTTTACCTTCAAAATTACATGTTCTTTTATTCAAACACAAGTGCACTCCCATCAGTTTGTGGGGTATAGCAGTAAGTATCGGGACTTGAGAGTAACAGAAAGACCAACTAAATAATGAATTGTAGATGCTAAAGTGTCACTGAAGAGTCATGGATTCACAGTGTAAATAGCCACAGAAATTAACGTGAAAGATTGTTTGTTCCACGACGAAGCAGACGTCGAACGACGGAAACGGACAGAGGAGAAAACTATAGTCAGGAGTTGTCCTATAGCACTGTCGGCGAATGACGTTAAAGACCAGTTTAGTTTACCAAGTCAAGGTTTGTCCCATAGTAGTTACACTACTGTCGGGGAATGAAGTTGTTAGAGACTTCAGTATACTAAGTCAAGGTTTGTCCCATACTAGTTAGACTACTGTCGGGGAATGAAATCGTTAGAGATCTTAGTATACTAAGTCAAGGTTTGTCCAATAGTAGTTAGACGACTGTCGGGGAATGAAATCGTTAGAGATCTCAGTATACTAAGCCTCAGCTTGGGGTTTGCAATATTACCAACAATGTGTGATGGTCCCACGCCCAGACCTAACCAAACGAACTCAAGTGTTGAAAAGGGAGATAACTGTAGGACATGACAGACATTGCCTTCGAGTTTGAAATGTTAGAGATTTCATTTTAAGGGGCTCCGAGTTTTGAGAGGTTGGGGTGGACAGTTGCTTTCGCCGCACCTTACCTACCCCAACTGGTGGACAGGTACACATTTACAGCATGCTAGAATATGACGTGTTGCTATCAGGGAATAAACTTAGGTGCGTTAGTAGCAAGCCCTGTGTCGCCAACGTAATCTTCGACAAAAGGAATGCTTTATTTTTATATAATCAATGTATATTGCTGGCAGTTTATTTTCTCCACTGACAATTAGATGCGTGTGACATATCGCGATCTACTATTTACAATGTGCAATATGTGCAATGGTGTGTTTGCACTAGGCATCGCAACCCAGATATGCCAGGTTCGGTCAGCTCTTCGTTGGGGCGGGGGGGGGGGGGGGAGGGGGAGGCGAAAAGTGAAATGAGTAGCCTGCCGATAAAGTGAATATAATCAACCTCACCTCCAAGTGATGCACACTGGGAAATTATGGCCATGAGGCTGTAGGCAAACGAGGCAATAACTCCGCTGGGGAGACGGGCTCCATCAGGTCAGATGCAGATGTTGGCCCGCACCGGCTTGGAGAGGATTTGGATTCCGCTAATAGTTAACCTCCAGAGTTACGATACGCAGATGACACAGTGATACTATCAAGAAGTGCAGTAGGGCTAGAGCAGCTACTTTCAGCCGTTAATGGACATAGTAAAGATCAAAACCTGTTCATAAACATAAATAAAACAAAGATAATGACCACCGACAAAACACAAAGTCAGCATAAATTTACAGTGGGGGGTGAGGAAATAGACCAGGTCACACATTTTAAATATCTGGGCTCCAGAATTGACCAAAATGACGACAGCTCGAAAGAAGTCAGACGAAGACTAGCCATGATAATGCAGATACTGAACACCCTGGCGAAATTAGAGTAGAGTACCAACATAATGATAAAAGTAAAAGTCTTGCGAGCCTGTGTTTTTCCTGTGGCAGCTTACGGCTGTGAATCATGGACGATTACCAAAACTTCTAGACCAAGAATCGAATCATTCGAGTCAAAATGTTACAGAAAGATTCTCAGAATACCCTGGACAGAGACAAAGACGAATGTAGAAAATGCTAGAAAATGCATATACTTTGGTCACATCAAGAGACCCAACGCTCTTGAGAGAACGGTGATGGAAGGTATGGTGCCAGGCAAAAGAGAAAGGGGTAAACCAAGAAGATGATGGCACCAAGATATCCAGGAATGCCTGGGTATGACTGTGGCGGAGGCTGGAGTTTTGGCAAGAGAACGAGTTTCTTTCAGACAGACTGTGATGGGAGCGACGTTCTACATAGGACATGCTACATGATGAATAGTTAACCGCCCAAGTTTCATCCATGAAGACACAACTTCAATTGACTATTTGCATACGGTACACTCTATGTTGTCCAGCCGAAGATGCAGCAGTGAATGACATCAGCCAGCGCTAAAGTGGCGGCCCTGGAAATAAATTGCGGTCGGGCGATAAGATTATAAATTGGGATCAAGATGCTGAGCAGTGGTGTAGCTGTCAGTGACCACCAGCTGACAGCTAGCGTCAGAGTCAGCGACTCTGTGCGCCAAGACCTTTCTTCACCTCTACGTGGTGATATCCTAGATAGCGTGCTGCAACAGAGCAGACAGGATGAGGAGAAGTGATCGAAGAGGGAAAGCTAACCCGGTATCCAAAAATGTCATTCTGTAGTCGGATGTATCGGGCGAAAGGTGCAAATATCGCAGTCAAGCTGTAACTGCGACACAACGTATTCCATTCTTTGGACTACATCCTGCTACTTTTAAAGCTCTTTTCAGGACTTGGATACTGGAGTTTGTGCACGAACGAAGAAGAAGAAGAAGAAGAAGAAGAGAATTAGGAATTATGAACGAAGGTAAACTAGATCCTTAAAATGGCGGGCTGAAATCGGATGTATCGGACCGAAAGGTACATGTATACATCGGAGATGTAAACTAAAACACAATGCCACAACTATAGGTACACCTCCTGAGGTACAGAATATGTTTTTTCTCTCAACCGCTTTCTGTAAATATTATGTTTCTGATGGTATTCCCACGAGAGTTCGACATTTCAAACATTATGTTAATTGAATGTTAGTTTCAAACACATTTTATAAACACATTTTATAAACACATTTTATAAACACATTTTATAAACACATTTCTGAGATTGAGATTGCAAAAATATTATACAGCTAATTATTGCGAAAACGAACTTCATCAAGTGTTGATATCCAGGTCTACGAGTCCGACCAGAACAGGGCGTGTATGTGTTTGCGTGATTGTGTGTCTGCGTGATTATGTGTCTGTGTGCGCGTATGTGTCTGCGTGATTGTGTGTCTGTGTGCGTGTGTGTGTCTGCGTGATTGTGTGTCTGTGTGCGTGTATGTGTCTGCATGATTGTGTCGAATGTGCGTGTGTGTGTCTGCGTAATTGTGTGCGTGTGCGTGTGTTTGAGTGATTTTGTGTCTGTGTGCGTGTGTCTGTGTGATTGTGTGCATGTGTGTATGTGTCTGCGTGATTGTGTGTCTGTGAGCGTGTGTGTGTCTGCGTGAATGTGTGTCTGTGTGCGTGTGTGTGTCTGCGTGATTGTGTCTGTATGCGTGTGTGTCTGCGTGATTGTGTCGAATGTGCGTGTGTGTGTCGGAGTGATTTTGTGTCTGTGTGCGTGTGTCTGTGTGATTATGTGCATGTGTGTATGTGTCTGCGTGATTGTGTGCGTGTGTGTGTTGCGTAATTGTGTGTCTGTGTGCGTGTATATTTCTGCGTGATTGTGCGTCTCTGTGCATGTGTGTGATTGTATGTATGTGTGTGTGTGTGTCTGTGTGATTGTGTGTCGGTGTGCGTGTATGTGTGTCTGTGTGCGTGTGTGTGTCTCCGTGTATGTGTGTTTGCGTGATTGTATGTCTGTGGGCGTGTATGTGTCTGCGTGATTGTGTGTCTGTGTGCGCGTGTGTGTCTGCGTGATTGTGTGTCTGTGTGCGTGTGTGTGTCTGCGTGATTGAATATCTGTGTGCGTATATGTGTCTGCGTGATTGTGTGTCTTTTTTTGTGTTTGTCTGCGTGATTGTGTATCTGTTTGCGTGTATGTGTTTGCGTGATTGTGTGCGTGTGTGTGTCTGTGTGCATGTGTTTGTCTGCGTGTCTGTATGTGTGTGTGTCTGTGTGCGTGTGTGTGTATTGAAATCAGCATGCCCTTTGCAGAGCGGCACCAACCTATTTCGCTGTTATACTTTTCTTGGTAGGTGTGCAGTACGATAGGTTGCCATTATTTTCCGTACACCGAGGAGCGATTGTACTGAGAAAAAAACAATATGTCTGCCAAACTTGACATATATATGTAGGTGTATCAGTATGTGTGTGTGTGTGCGCGCGCGTATGCATGTATGTATGTGTTTGCATGGCACTAGACAACGGCTGATAAGCACGTGCAGTTACCACTACATCGCATTGTGCAAGAGGGCGAGAGCCCAGATGCTGCTGCATCCGTTAAAACAACATGCTTGTGTATCAGTGTACGCGCTCCCCGTGTGTGTGCGTGTAAATGCAAAGAACATGCACACGAATGAATAAATAGCAGCAGATGTAACAACGAAGAGGGAATTTAAGAACAAGCAGAAAATAGTATAATGTTTCAAACACTTTATCGCTCACGACATTGTCTGTTAGCCGGCCACATTTACCTGTACGCCACACTTACAGAACAGCCGAAGTGCTGACAAAAATCACCTCCCAATTTTCTCCCTCCTTGAAAACATTTAATTGCAGGTGTTCACTGTCACTTTCCATTCCCTTCCCCTCCTTCACATCCCCGCCTTTCTTCCACCTCTCTGCCTTTCCTCTTCTCCCGCTCTAGTTATTAGACTCGTCGATGGAGAAAGACATCATCTCCAAGTCACGAAAGAGAAAGCCACTGCATAACTTTTAAAAACATCTATTCATTTTTTAAATACATTCACAAAATGGACGATACAAATGGTGGAGCGAAAAGCGGCCCTGCCTTTTTATTTTCCGGTCCGGCCGCGTACTTCCTCCTCTCCGCCAATTCCCTCATAAAATGCACTGCTGCGGTCTTCCTCCAGCCGGTACCTGATAGCTGGATTGGCTCGTTCTCGGCATTCACCGAGTCCCGCGTGTTTACAATGCGTAACAACCTCTGAGGTGCGTTTTATTCGCGTGCTCACGCTCACCAGATGATATTATTTATATCTGTGTTAAATGTCCCTGGGCGCGGAAACAAAGATGGCTGAAGTATGTGGGAGGAGTTTGCATATGTGTACGCTTGTGTGTGTGCCGGCAGGCGCGTGTGTGTTTGTGAGTCCAGTTCTGTGTATTTTTGTGCCTGTGTGTGAGTATAATTTCAAGAATGAAGCCGGAGGTGCTGACTACTACGTCTGAGAGGAAACGTGTTTAACAAAGACAGTTGTAAGATGGCTTTGCTTAGTCGTCCCACGGGGGAACTGCGACGCTAGTTCGGTCAGGCACAATACACTGACCAGGACGTCGCGTAAACGTCAGAAACAATATACTGACCAGGACATCGCGTCAGGGTCAAGCAGAACATACTGACCAGGACGTCGCGTCAGGGTCAGGCACAACATACTGACCAGGACGTTGCATCAGGGTCAGGCACAACATACTGACCAGCACATCGCGTCACGGTCAGCCACAATATACTGACGGGGACGGCGTGGGCTAGTGGTCGTGACACGGCTCACAACCCGAAGGTGCTGGGCTCGATACCCATCATGCACCGGCCGTTACCTCGTTGAAGCAAACCCATAGAAAATGCAGAAGGAAGCAGACCCTTACATAAAATGCCTGCCGAAGTTGGATGCACTGGGCCGGCAGGCAGTGCAACGCATACCGCCTTAAGAATAGAGAATTGAGGTGAACGCAAATAAAAAACAAAAAACAACAACTGACCAAGACCACTATCTCTCTTCCACATAGTTCCTGGAAGAAAAGCTGTTTTCAAGGCAGTCTGACTGACGAGATGTAGATCTACGTGATCCCAGTAGTAGTAATCGTCACGCAGATGAAGTCAAGTATGACCTAACCGCCTGGAGGATTCCGGTTCGCCTTCAATAGCACCCTGGAGAAATGAATAAAGCTATTACAACTTGCCACTTAACGGACGCACAAAAAAGTAAACTTACTCATTGTGGGCATTCCGTCACAACATCCATCTTCCATGTAGCGATCCCTGGAAACAGGCTGCTCAATGCTGTATGGCTGACGAGATGTGGATCTAGTGAGCGCAACCTCAGATGAAGATAAACATAGCACAACCGCCACGAGGACCACGGTCCTCCTTCAACAGCACCCTTGGATTATGAAGACATCTACAGCAAATCACCACTTAACTCTCTTTTCAGGACTCACAAAAGAGTCAACATGCGCATTATGGGATTTAAATCAAAACATAAAGAAAACAATTGAGCCTTCCCTCTACTATCCAGAGATTGAGAGGTCCACAAAACGCAGAGATCCAGGTGGCAAAAACAATTAATGAGCTGACAGCATTCAGTGACTCATATCAGACTCTTTCTATTAGAGTCAGCAAACCAGAGATGGCCAAGACCCTATTAGGGTCAGCAAACCGGAGATGGTCAAGACCATATTAGGGTCAGCAAACCAAAGATGGTCAAGACCTTATTTGGGTCAGCAGACCAGAGATGGCCAAGACCCTATTAGGGTCAGCAAACCAGTGGTGGGCAAGACCCTATTAGGGTCAGCAGACCAGTGGGTGGCCAAGACCCTATTAGGGTCGGCAAACCAGTGGTGGGCAAGACCATATTAGGGTCAGCAAACCAGTGGGGGGCAAGACCCTATTAGGGTCAGCAAACCAGTGGTGGGCAAGACCCCATTAGGGTTAGCAAACCAGTGGTGGCCAAGACTCTATTAGGGCCAGCAAACCAGTGGTGGGCAAGACCCTGTTCCCCCTCCAAAAGACGGCCCCGGAAACAAGCTGTTTTAGTGTCGACTCGTTAAAGAATGGGGATTTGCAGTGGGAAGACATCAGGTACAAACACAAAATCCAGCTGAAATCGGATGTGTCGGGCTCAAAAGCGTACATATCGCAGCTTCCCTATAAACTTCGACGCAACGTCCATTTCGGGATGAACGCTGAAGGAGACGAAGAAAGAGACGAAGAAGGAGACGAAGAAGGAGACGAAGAAGAGGTTCACATTTATATTTCTTTTGGTTGATCATTTGAACACATATTCAATTTAAGGAATATTTATGGAAAATGTAGAGAGTTTAATGTAGATCTGAACACATGTTTCATTGATTATTCTAAGGCCTTCGACACGTTAAAACATCAAAATCTGTGGAGAATCATGAAGGAAATGGGGTTTTCTTTGCAATTAGTCCATCTCATTGAAACATTATACCAAGATCAACAACCCGCTCGCTGTCCGATTATCTAGACAAACATCAGATTGGTTTGCAGTACAAAAGGGAGTCCGGTAGGGATGTATCCTCTCACTATATCTGTACAACATATATGCGGAATGTATAATGAGAAATGTTCGAGAAGACGAGAACATTGAAAGTTTCGACCCATTTACGATTTGGGGGTACGAGATTCTGGAGTTACGATACGCAGACGACACAGTGATACTATCAAGAAGTGCAGAAGGACTAGAGCAGCTACTTTCAGCCGTTAATGGACATAGTAAAGATCAAAACCTGTTCATAAACATAAATAAAACAAATGTAATGACCACCGACAAAACACAATGTCAGCATACATTTACAGTGGGTGGTGAAATAGATCAGGTCACACATTTTGAATATCTGGGCTCCAGAATTGACAAAAATGGTGACTGCTCGAAAGAAATCAGAAGACTAGCTATGGCAATGCAGAGATTGAACAGCCTGAAGAAATTATGGCAGGGCACCAACAAAATGATAAAAGTAAAAGTCTTGAGAGCCTGTGTTTTTTCCCGTGGCAGCTTACGGATGTGAATCATGGACGATTTCACAAACTTCTAGACAAAGAATCGAATCCTTCGAGTAAAAATGTTACAGAAAGATCCCAAGAATACCATGGACAGAGAAAAAAACAAATGCAGACATTCGGCAAGAGTTGAGCATAGAAGAGAACTGGTTTATCAATTCCATTTTGGCTAGAAAATGCGAATACTTTGGTCACATCAAGAGACACAACGGTCTTGAGAGAACGGTGATGGAAGGTATGGTGCCAGGCAAAAGAGGAAGGGGTAGACCAAGAAGACGATAGCACCAAGATATCCAGGAGTGCCTGAGTATGACAGTGGCGGAAGCTGGTGTTTTGGCAGGGGAACGAGTTTCTTTCAGACAGACTGTGATGGGAGCGACGTTCTACAAAGGACATGCTACATGATGATGATCATTTGAACAAGAACGGGTAGCAGACTCTGACAAGTCAAGTAGGTTACAGTTCTAGTTGTCCCTGTTTTCCTTTCAGACCCCGATAACACTGGGCTCCAGATAACATGTACTAATACTAGAACGTCTTCTAGCGGACACTGTGGGTCGTAGTTGGAAGTCAAGACAGTGTTGAGAAGTTGGAGCTCTAGCTACTCAGGGCAAAGTTAACGGGTTCGTTAGTTTCTTATTGTCCAGTTCCTTACGGAGCATACTATCACCATTGAAAATGACTCCGTGCAGACATGTGTGTGCTCTAGCAGTTGTGGTCTATGCGGCAATTTATTTACATTATGATGTTGCTAACCCAAATCACACCCCTTTTTGGTAAGAATGGGGTACAGTGGTCCTATTTATTCCTCCAGTCTAGCTAATCGTAAATGGGTACCTAGCTAGTGTAGGGGAGGCAAGTCACCGAGGATGAAAACGGGTCACCATAACTCATACAAACGCAGAGCTCTAATACAATAAAGTTCCCCAACACTTTATCTCACATGACAGGATATCCTGTGTAACTGCCTTCACTGCTGCATGGTGGGGTGGGGGTGCAAACATACACACACACACACACACACACACACATATACACGCACAGACGCACACAAAGCCACTCAAAATTGGAGCACAATTGTTACATATAATGTTTCATGTAATGTTTGGTTGAGAAACCAGGAAATGGTCAAGCAGTTAGAAGACACAATTCAGGCATTGGGTGGGGTCATTACAGAAGATTGAAGAGGCACCCTATTGAAACAGAAACGTCATGAAGTCGGGGAAACGAAATTATTCTTTTTCGATCTTCGCAAAGAAAAAAAACGTTGTAATGTTCTGTGGCAGTTAACAGCGAAACTGCGATATCTGTTTGTGGAAAGGGGGGGGGGGGGGGCAGACGGACAAGAAGAAGGTATCGTATTTAAGGTTAAGGTCAAGGTCACGGTTTCGAAAAACTAATCTCAGTGGGACATCACGGGGGTACGGATTATGTGGTGAAGATGTACACAAGATGCCGCGAAATGTCGTTGGTGTCAGGGACAAAAGAGGGTGGGGAGTGTTTCAGGCTGCAATCTAGAAAAGGCTGAGAACCACATGAGACTGCACCAAAGTCAAAGCCGATAAGAAACAATTTCCGAGACCGTTTCCAGCAGGGGTTTGCAAGCCGATAATGTTCGATCCACAGGCCAAAGCAAAGTAGCCCAAGATTCCCTACCGTTATAACAAGACACTGTAAAAGCTCCGGATATAGGCTTATGGCAATCTGCAGTGGCACATACGCTTCTTGTTGGAGCTAAAGTGTGAATTTAAAATAGAATATTAATAAGGAAAAGGAAGGCCTTCAGCAGACAACCGCTGGTCATGAATGAAGTGTTAGAGACTTCAGTTTACTAAACTTCAGCTTGTGACATGGGTTGGCCAGTTCTCTTCATCGAGGACTTTTCCTTCTCTAACTTTGTCAGATATCCATTTACAGCTGGGTTGACTGGAGCTGCCGAAAGTGGGTTGTTTAACCACCTACCTTTGCCATAAAAAGTGAGTGCTCTACCACTGCACTTATCAGCTACTAATTTTATTATGTGACTAACTTATTTTATTAACTTCCGTTTCTAATTTCGTCTTCTGTCCTACGGATTTTGCTTTGCGGCATCACAGAGGAGGTATGCCAAGGCTTCTGATTTGTGCTAGCTGGGAGGCTTGTGTTGTCGGTTTGCAGAACTTTTGGAGTGTTTCTTTGATCTCATCCATCCATCGTGGCCGAGTTCGACCTTCTGCTAGTGACCCTGCAACCTGAATGCAGTTTGTTGTCACTGCCGGTTGCTTATACTGTTTGTCAAATGATCAAATCCCTTTACCTTCTGTGCTCCAATATAGTAGTGAACCCATGTAGTCCCCACCATATTCCTCAGCGTATTTTTTTTTTGCGAATTGTCTTTCGTTCTGAATTTCGCTTCGGCCTCGGGTACTGGAGGTCGTCGGTTCAAATCACTGCGGAGACCGAGATTTTCCAATTGGACTTTCTGGTATTTCCCCAGATTTTTAGATGGTAGAGATCGGGCACCCACGTTCAGTGTTTCACACGTTAAAAATCCCTCGGCAGTTGAAAATCGAAAAGAGTAGACTTAACGACCGCTGCCTGGGAAAAATTCAAAATTATGTTTAAAATTTACCCAATCTAAAACGGGATTCTCGCCGGTGTTACAGAGCTCGTGCATTGTGCTGGGATTCTTAAAAAAATATGGAGTAGAACAGAGCACTTATCGGTTAAACCGTGTGCAATGACGTTGATTCTTCCACTTAACTTAACTAAACACAGCGCATCTCACAGGTCTCGATCATACATTTGTGGATATCTATTAGGGTCCATATTTCACACTCATAACACAACATGGTGATAATCAACTTGTTTATCAGCGTCTGTTTAGTGGTCATAGCAACACTCTGATACTTCAGTAGCGCTAACTGGTAGTGCACATTGTATACCTTTTGAAAACATTTAAAAGATGATGGCCCACTCTTCAATCCTTGACCTGGCTGGTGGCCCCTGTTTAGGAGAAGGTTGGGGGGAAAGACTAATGTCTGGTCAACCGAAACATACTGATCAGACATGTTAGTCACGGTCAGGCAAAATATACTGTCCAAGACCCTCATCTCGACTTCCCCATACACATCCCTAGAAACGGGCTGTTTTCATGGCAGTCTGGCTAACGACGTGAGGGATCCACTTGCTCTCCGTAGTTGCGAGCAATACGCAGATGAAGTCAAGTAAATATAACAAGAGCCTGGAGGAACCCGGTTAACTTTCATCAGCATGGGAAAAAAGCTACAATAAACAAAATACAACGTCATTGTCAGGGCGGACAAGAGAGTAAACCTACCCATTGTGGCCATTTAACAACAACAAGAGATGGTTGCCGAGATTGTTTTACAGCTAACTTTCGATGCGAAGACGGTCCGTTATCTATCGACTATTCCAACAACGCCGGTATAGAACAGAAACATTCATTTCCACCAGGATTTAGTTAGTGCGGACCTTCACCTCTAACCTCCGTGTTGATTACCTCTGTCCCTGGAGTGTTATCGCCACAGTCAATCCTTAATCTCTCCAGGTACACAATCCTCTCTCCTCCCTCACCCTCACGCCATTCCCGACATTCTCCGTTCCACCTGACTCCCACTTGCTCACCTTTGCCCTGGCCCAGGTGCACCGTTGATTTGAGCCAGGTAACAATGCGCTCGGCCCCCGTCAGCAGATACCTGATGTCCTGGTGTTCTTTGTAGCACTTACGGGAGGACGAGAGACGGTTGATGGCGCCGATTTTATGTTCCGGGTAATTCGGACAAAGACAGGGAGTTTAAAATACATTGTTTTTAAAAATACCGCTTTGCAGTAAAACAAATAAGTCAAGAATAAGTAGAGCTCAACCCGCAGATTTAGACAAGACTCGTTGGAAGAAGCTTCAAATAATGTGATTGTGGCTCCAAAGAAGAAAAGCCTTTCGGGGATTGTTGTTATAGGTATCAACTTCTTTTCACCGGTGTCCCTTCTCGGTGCCCCTATCCTCAACCACCACCTCCCCTGCCCTATCCTCCTGAACCTCACCCCCTCCTCGTTCACGACGATCATAAACAACAGTAAATAAGGAAGGAATGTTCACAAAAATAGAAAGGATGAGAAAACAGAGAGTCGTGGAATACAGGACACATGTGATGAGAGAAGAGTCACACAAGCAGGCAGACATATATATATATTATGTTAATAAGGATGAGCCCAGGTAGCAGTGGAATCATAAATGCAGAATATACAAATTTGAGAGCTGGACCAATATGGCTTGATTAACGAAAACAAAACATTAACAAATTGTACACTATTATTTGGCTTGGCTTGGCTTCGTTCATTCTCAATCTCCCACTACCAAACACTGAACGAGCTTACGTACCAGAATGTAGTCCAGAGAAAGGAATGCGCTGTGTCGTAGTTTACAGCTTGACTTCGATATTTGCACATATCGGTCCAACATATCCGACTTCAGCAATCATTTTTTGAGTACCGGATTAGCATTCCCTCTTCGATCCCTTCTCCTTAGCCAGTCTGCCCTGCTGCATCCTGTTATTTAGGATCACTGCGTGGAGGTGTAGTAGGGTCTTGGCAGCTTTGGTTCGCTGGCCCTGACGCTAGCAGCCCAGCAATGGGTCGCTGACCACTGCAGCTCATACGCTCAAACTATTATTTCACTGTGGCCCTTCATTCTGTTCTGCTTTGGTCTGTTTCTAAGAGAAGACTTAACTCCACTCCGGGAATACCCGTAAGTGACCAGTCACTCTCAGTAAATGGCGAAGGGCATGAATACTGATGGTTTCTGCAGCTCGTTGGTTGTGCACACTTCTGCTCCGTCCTCAGTTGCGTCCCACTTCGCTCGACCCTCGTTCGACATCAAAGATCTGCCGTCTATGGATTGTTGATTGATCCATTTCGGTTGAATCATACAACAGGCAATCGTTGTTAGGCTTCAAGATGTTCATTCTATCCGTATCTAATGTACCCGTAATTGGCTTGTGGAGTCAGGATGTCAGCTCTTTCGGTGTCTTGAACACCAGAATAACCAGGACAATAGCTCCACTCCAGACTGCCCCACCCTTCTGTCCCTTCAGAAACATAGGATTTGAAATCATGGGAATATGCATGCTAGTAGCTATTTGCTTCCCTAAGCCTGTGCGATCGTTTTGGACATCCATCAGTTCTCAGTAACATTTTCAATCCAACAGGTGGGGTATAGGTTATTATTTTATTTTTGTCGTGACGCTGTATCGTAGTGTACAGCGAGGCTGCAATATCTGTTGGTCCGACATATCCGGTTTCAGCAGGACATTTTTGAAACGGACTTTGTCTGCGATATTTGATCCAAATTCTCTTAGCCCGGCTGTTTGATCCCAGTTCTCTTAGCCCGGCTGTTTGATCCCAGTTCTCTTAGCCAGGCTGTTTGATCCAAATTCTCTTAGCCCGGCTGTTTGATCCAAATTCTCTTAGCCCGGCTGTTTGATCCCAGTTCTCTTAGCCAGGCTGTTTGATCCAAATTCTCTTAGCCCGGCTGTTTGATCCAAATTCTCTTAGTCCGGCTGTTTGATCCCAGTTCTCTTAGCCCGGCTGTTTGATCCCAATTCTCTTAGTCCGGCTGTTTGATCCCAGTTCTCTTAGCCCGGCTGTTTGATCACAATTCTCTTTGTCCGGCTGCATGGTTGCAGTATGTTTCTATGGGCGTAAATTGGAGGCGGAATAGGGCATATTGGTCATCTATGGTTCCCTCCCTGACCCTTAGGCAAGTACTCAGTATTGTGTCGCTGGCTGCTGTCAGCTCATTCACTGCATCTTCGACCGCAGATTATTATTTATTTTAATATGTCACCTTCCTTGTATTTTTCTTAAACTGTGTTTGTGCGTGTCTATGTTTGCGTTAATGTGTATATATGCGTGTAGGGCTTGACAGATTTTAGGGTGGCTTCCCAGTCAGTCAACAATTTCACAAGTCAGCATTCAATTTTTGTTAACAAATTTAAACTAGGCACTAATTCACCTTTATTTCTACATAACAATGCGTGCCAAACCAAAATATATTGTATTACTTACTCAGTATTAGTCTATTTCTTCTTAATAAAACATGCACTATTGTCAAGGGCATGGCATGTGTATCCTTGAACATTCTTTGTAGTTTTAGCACTCTAGTACAATTTATCGATGGCGGCTTTAATTAGTTTAAATTGTGGCAGTGGGGGTCCATTAAGATTCACCAACATAAGCTAGCTTATGTACAATCTATTCGAACCGTAATATCATTAATAATCGTGCGAGAGTCGTTATGTGGTAACCATTAAAAGCGTAATTAACGATCAAAAACGGATTTATTTACCCTTCAAGCTAAATTGTGTGCTTGTCAAAGACGAGCAGACGAGCGCTTTCGTCAAGCCCTGTATATGTGTCTGTTTGTGTGTGTAACTGTGCATACAAGTATGTATATCTTCTTGTGTGCATGCATTTGCGTGTATATGTATGTGTGTGTCTATATGTGTCTGTATGTGTATGTGTATCTCTATGCGTGAGTTTCTGCGTGTACCTGAGCATGTAAGTATCTGGTGTGTGTATATGTGTGCATTACTTTTTCACTGACGCATATGAAGCGTGTGATCGATGTTGTTACTCTCTCCGTACTAGAAATCCACGCCAATACACATAACTTAGTGATGGATCTGTAGTTATTCTTCTCACATGTTGAGATAACTAGCCCCATGCATAGACCACTTTTGCCTACTTTTTCCACATGCTCGAAAAGATCCAGTGGGCCAATCATTTCTTCTAATAATACAGCTAGATCCTGTGCACTGTTCATATTATATGTATATATATATATATATATATATATATATATATATATATATATATATATATATATAAATATGTATATATATATGTATATGGATGTATGTATATGTATTTGTACATATATAAATATATATATATACACACACATACATCCAATTTCAGTATTTGGAGCAATTAATTTCTGAAGATGCCCGCAGCAGGAGAGATTTAATAGCTAGATATGCAATGGCCAAAACAGCGTTAGGAAAGATGCGGAAAATTCTAAGATGAAATGTACGAATATCGTAATAGAATTCTCAATGCATGTATATAGAAGTCATTGGCGTTTAATGGAATATATATACTGACTGTAAACAAAAGAGAAGAAAGCTAATTTGGAGGCATTTTCGTTGTGGTGTTATCAGAGGATGGAAGCGATCAGCAGTAAATCAATAAAATGGTGTCAGTTGACGAAGTAAGACAAGCGTCTGACAATAATCCGGAGTAGGAGTTTGTTTTGAGTTGACCACAATCTAACAGACGCTGTTTCAGTGCAGCAACCTTTGCGGGTCAAGGACAAGGCAGAGGTCGACTATGGTCTATTATTCATGACTCATGTCATCAGAGACGTGGCAATCAAATCCTACGACGAAATCAGACATTCTGCAGCGCCAAAGACATTCACGTGACATGATACAGGGTCTCCAATACCAGTCTGCGGACTGAAGGCATTGACATAACATAATACAGGTCTTCAAAATCAATCAGTCTGCCGACTGACGACATTGGCGGTACATCATACGGTATCTCCAACAGCACTGAAAGCTCTCTACGGCCCGCAGCCCTCTAGTAATACTCCAGTTCGCAGTGCAGATGGGGTACTGCTAACAGTAAAGGTTCAGATTCTAGACAGATGGGCAGACCACTTCTGCAAAATACTAAACCACCCATCGTCCATAAATGAAGAGGCCATCCGGTGAATGCCGCAGGTGGAACTGAACCTGGCGTTGGATGAAGTAATTACTGAGGAGGAAGTCGACAGGGCAATCAGTTCACTATCTATAGGAAAATCTCCAGGAGCTGATGCAATACCAGCAGAGGTATATAAGACAGCTGGCCCATCCCTCACCAGAAGGATCACTGAACTCTTCTGTCACATGTGGGCTGAAGGTAAAATTCCGCAGGAGCTAAAGGACGCCTCAATCGTTCACCTATACAAAAGAAAAGGCAATCGTCAGGAATGCGACAATCATCGTGGAATATCGCTACTCTCCGTAGCAGGCAAGATCCTAGCGCGCTTACTGCTAAACAGGCTCAACAAACACCTTGAACAAAGCCACCACCTCCCAGAAAGCCAATGTGCATTCAGAGCCGGAAGAGGAACAGTGGACATGATTTTTGCCGCTCGCCAAGTACAAGAGAAGTGTCGAGAGCAAAATCAGGCCTTGTACACCACATTTATTGATTTGACAAAGGCATTTGATACAGTAAACAGAGAAGGGCTGTGGATGATAATGTCTAAGTTTGGCTGCCCCAACAAGTTCATAACAATGGTGAAACAGCTACACGAAGGCATGTGTGCTCGTGTACTGGACAGCGGTGCAATCTCTAAAACGTTTCTAGTATCAAACGGAGTAAAACAAGGATGTGTACTCGCCCCGACTTTGTTCAGCATGATGTTCGCGGCCACGATGACAGACGCCTTCAGATCATTGGAGCTTGGAATACCCATAAAGTACCGCACAGATGGCAAGTTACTCAATTCCAGAAGAATGAAGGCCAAAACCAAAGTGGCTGGCGACATAATCAGGGAACTTGTATTTGCTGACGACTGCGCTCTAATGAGCAACTCAGAACTGAACATGGAGGTTGGAATGGACCAGTTCTCTGCCGCATGCGAAAATTTTGGTCTGACCATAAATGCTAAAAAAACAGAGGTCATGTACCAACCAGCACCAGGCATGCCGTACACAAAACCAGAGACTACAGTCAGCGGGCAGACGTTGAATGCCGTAGACAAATTCAAATATCTGGGCAGCACGCTGTCGAGATCTGTCAGCCTAGACGATGAGGTGGCAAGCAGAATAGCAAAGGCCAGCACATCCTTTGGTAGAATGCGCTCGATGGTCTGGGCACGTCGTGGCATCAGCGTCAAGACCAAACTCAAAGTCTACCGTGCAACCATCATTCCAACCCTACTATACGCTTGCGAAAGCTGGACTGTATACTCTGGACATGCAAGGAGGTTAAACCACTTCCACACAGGTTGCCTGAGGCGAATATTCCACATCCGATGGCAAGATCGTGTCACTGACATCGAGGTTCTCTCGAGGGCTAACATGCCCAGCATCCATGCACTGCTAGAAAAAGCACGACGAGCGTCTCCCAAAGAAGCTTCTCTACGGCGAGCTGAGAGAGGGATGGCGCGAGAGGGGGCGCCCAAAGAAACGTTTTAAAGACGGTCTGAAGGACTCACTAAAAAGTTGCCAGATAGACATCGACACCTGGGAATGTCTTGCAAAAAACAGATCTGACTGGAGAAGCGCAGTCAAATCGGGTGTAGCTGCTGGTGAAGATGACGGTGTTGTGAAAGCCCAGAACAGACGCGAGACGCGGAAATCCCGAGCAGCGGGAACACCATCCCCTTCTACAAACCTCGTGTGCCCGATATGTAGCAGATGTTTTCGTGCTCGCATTGGCCTGTTCAGCCACATGCGCACCCACACCCAACAGGGAAATCTGTGACAAGGATGATGTCGGCGGTCCTCATCGACAACGATGGACAGCTATTATTATTATATCTCCAACACCAGTTTGGGGACTGAACACATTGGCATAACATGATATAATCTCCAAAACCAGTCTGTGAAATGAAGATAATGGCACGATATGATACATGGTCTCCAAGACCAGTCTGTAGACTGAAGACATTGGCGTGACATGATGATCTCTAAAACCAGTCTGTGGACTGAAGACATTGGCGTGACATGATGATCTCTAAAACCAGTCTGTGGACTGAAGACATTGGCGTGACATGATGATCTCTAAAACCAGTCTGTGGACTGAAGACATTGGCATACCATGATGGTCTCCAAAACCAGTATGGATACTGAACAAACCTACGATGCTAAACGATGGGGCTTCAAATGAAGACCTTAAATATATATTTTTTTCTCATGTTCTAAAAATGTGAAACTCAACTGTATCATTTTTCGACGTACTCACCATTGCATTCGATACATACCTCTAAGTGCATAGATTTCTGTTCAACATTAGATACATGTCCCCCATCGCCTATACGTGCATGGATTTCTGTAGAACATTCGATACATGCCCCCCTCGCTTATAAGTGCATAGATTTCTGTACAACATTCAATACCTGTCCCCCATCGCTAATAAGTGCATGGATTTCTGCAGGACATTCGACACATATCCCCCATCGCTTATAAGTGCATGGCTTTCTGTAAAACATTTGATACATGTCTCCCATCGCCTATAAGTGCATGAATTTCTGTAGAACATTCGATACATGTCCCCCATCGCCTGTAAGTGCCCGGATTCTGCAGAAACAAATATTTTTGTTGCCACGTGTAGCACCTGTTGGAACTCTTCATCGAATCTGAAAATCATTCCTCCCAATGCCTCTTTCAGTCGTCCATAAACGTAGGAATCACTTTGGGCTAGGACTGGTAAGTACGGGAGATGTGGTAGACCCTTAAAGTGGAGGTCTTTGATGATTGCAGCCGGTGCACGGACAGTATGGATGGGGCAGATTATTGTTATGTTGCAAAAGGACACATTTACCCAGTAATATCCACATTGTTTCGATTTAAAAGCGGGTTGGAGAGGATATCTGAGAATATATGAATACGTGCCACTGGTTACAGCGACCTCCATGGCAATGTGGTGCTGTACAATAACACCTCGTTCATCCAAAAAGGGAGTCAGCATAATCGTCCGTCCAGATTGCTGCTCGCAGAATTTCAGTTTTAGTGAGAAAGAATTGCTCGCTGTTTCACGCTAGTTGAAGTGAACGCAGGTTTCTTCTTCTTCTTCTTCTTCTGCGTACACAGTCAGACAGTAACCATTATTTTCTCGAAAAAAGCGGCGGTCATCCTGAGACTCTCGCCACTACCATAGAGCTTGTCTTGCAGTTCCACTGGCAATGGCCACATCTGCTCTCTCTGATCCTCGTATGTCGGGCAGTTCTGCAGCAGATGTTCAGTGGTCATTTTACCAGTACCGCACGGGCATTCGTCGGTACACCCTATCTTCAATTTGTTGAAGAGGTGGTACCTCAGTCTGTTGTGGCCAGTGCGAAGTCTGAAGACAACGACCTGCTCTCTTCGGTTCAACTGGTAATAGGCATCGTTTTTGGTGTAACCAGTATGTTCGGTTTCCCATTTGGACATGTACCTGGCTTTGATAAGCCGTTTTGACTCTTCGTACGTCATACTGGTATCTATTTGTGGTAGCCTTGCACCTTCTTTTGCCAGTCTGTCTGCCTCCTGAACGCAGGTTTCAAATTCAATAACTATTGTTGTTAGAAAACCATCACATTCTGCTTCAAAGCGCAGCAAAAGCTTCTGAGATGTTGTTTTAATTCTTGAGTAGGCTGCGATGGCACTCACATTGCAGACACTTTGTGGTACTGTAGCACATCATGGATGATGTGAGGTGCTGAACCTTGACTGATGTCCAGATGTGCAGCAATTTCATTCACAGTTAATCTTCGATTTTCGGTTTCGCGGTGGCCAACGGCAGCAATCGACTCAGGGATGACTATTCTTACAGAACTCACGCCGTTTAGAAACTTCCCACTCCACTCATACACTTGCTGCAGTGAAAGGCTTGCATCTTCGTAATTGACCTTCATTCACCGATGAATTTCTGTAGGTTTCACACCTTCGCTGCTCTAAAAACGAATAACAGAACACGTATCCTCTTTGGTGCATGTCAATAGGGAGACAGCCATCTTTTAAATGCAATTATGATGACATGTTGTTAGTCTGCACCGTGATGGCACATGCAGGAAATTTTTAACATCCTTAACCATCATATTAACAAATTACAATACAAAGGCGGGGTATTTCTAATTTCTATCCACCTTTTAAAGTTCTCAATTGAAGTCCCCTCGTATGTGTGTGTGTATATATATATATAAATAAATGCGAGGCGTGTTCAAGTGAAACCGGACCAAATTGCAACAAGTGAACATACGTACGAACGTTGAAAACATGGCTAATGTGATACGGAATCCGCCCAGAGTTGATCAGCGAGCCGTGATTGGGTTTCTAACAGCTGAAGGATGCCGACCAGTTAATATTCATCGCAGAATGCCGGCAGTGCATGGTGACAAAAGTGTGTCGAAGATAACATTGAAGATCTGGGCAACGATGTTTAAAGCAGGACATGAGTTAACGAGACCAGGTCACGCGCATATTGTTGCGTTTACTCACGTCCTTCTTTAAACATCGTTGCCCAGTTCCTCACTGTTGTCTTCGACACTTTTGTCTCCATACACTGCCTGCATTCTGCGATGAATGTCAACTGGTTAACATCCTTCAGCTGTTAGAAACCGAATCACCGCTCGCTGATCAACTCTGGACGGATTCTGTATCACATTCGCCATGTTTCCAACGGTCTGCAAAGGAAACTATGAGTCGGAGGATAATTAAATTTTGCAAACCTGACGGTTGGTATGTACTGTTTACACCAGAAGTAACGTCATCATGGGTATCGTACTTTTGTTCACTTGTTCCAGTGTGGGCCGGTTTCATTTAACACGCCTTGAATGTATATATATATATATACACACACACATGGAATCTTAGTGATCTAACATGCAGGTGTTTTCCAGCTGTCAAGTAGCAGAAGGCTTTCCGTTGTATGTACTTTATTGTGAAACCTTTTTACTTTCTGTTGGCAAATGGACTCCGCATTGGGTAGAAATTTCATTACTTTTATAATTTGGCATAGGCAGCGGCTAACACCCTGCTCGTACATATTTTCACGGGATCACAAACTATTTTCACCTTATCTCCAATAGAACAAGGCGCTCGACACAATCTCTGTTGAGACCAGGTGACGCTTGAAAATTGCAAGATTCGAACAGGCATCACATTGCGCGCTCCTTTCATGAGTGGGAAAGATCTTACCTCACAGCTATATCGACACAAATCTACTTTTTGATCATATATACATTTGTAAAAGTGCACACTTGTTACGTCTTAATAACATGATTAAATGTTCCAGTTCACTTGATCATGTCTGTCCTTCCGGATTGTCTAATAAGAAATCTTGTCTGTAGATTTCCACTTGTTGATACTTGTTTTTAAAATCTGGATTACTGGCTTCCTCGCTGCGCGGTGAATGTCGGTCGTCCGTGACCCGGCCTCATTTCTCCAGAACGTTTGATATGCAAGGAGATACAAAATGTTATTTGATCTCCTGCGCCATGTTTGCTGTGCTAATCTGATTCGGAACTGGTTGTGCAGACGGATTGAAAAACATGGTTTGGAATAGGTTAAGCTTGCCTTCCGTCTATTTATCTCGTATCTGCTTAAAGTGATTGTATCGATCCAGGACGGCTATTTTGTGCTGTGGTGAGTAGTGTAAAAAGACGCTTAGAACCTGGTTATTGGTGTCAATTCTTAACGGGTTGGATTGATTGCTGGAATCGATTCTTCTTGTTTAAGCATCTCTTTAGTGGCAGTTCTGGGAAGACGAGTTGTCGCAGTGTGAACTTTGAGACAAGTGTTTATAGAAGTTCACATTTGTGAGCGTAAGTTCAAGCATTGGTCAAATGTTAGTCTATGGATTTCTAAATGTGCATTTGTTTATGTGGGACAATAAATGTCGCTCATAGATAGTGTGTGGCAGTACCGATAGTTTTTAATTAATGCTCGTGTGTTTTAACTTAGGGGTATGTGCCAGTTAGTGTGTGATAGTATGTGATAACATAGAGACTTACGACTATTTGGTGTGTGATAGTAAGTGTTAAGTTAGAGGCATGGGTTGGTTAGTGTGGGAGAGTTAAGTTAGAGGCATGGGCTAGTTAGTGTGGGTGTGTTAAGTTAGAGGAATGTGTTAGTGTTTGTGTGTTAAGTTAAAGGCATGGGCTGGTTAGTGTGGATGTGCTAGGTTATAGGCATGGGCTGGTTAGTGTTTGTGTGTTAAGTTAGAGGCATGGACTGGTTAGTGTGGATGTGTTAAGTTAGAGGCCTGTGTTAGTTAGTGTTGGTGTTAAGTTAGAAGCCTGTGTTAGTTAGTGTGGATGTGTTAAGTTAGAGGTATGGACTAGTTAGTAGGGATGTGTTAAGTTAGAGGCATGGGCTGGTTAGTGTGGATGTGTTAAGTTAGAGGCATGGGCTGGTTAGTGTGGATGTGTTAAGTTAGAGGTATGGACTAGTTAGTAGGGATGTGTTAAGTTAGAGACATGGACTGACTAGTGTGTGTGTGTTAAGTTAGAGGCATGGGCTGGGTAGTGTAGGCGATGTTAAGCTAGAGGCATGTGTTAGTTAGTGTGAATGTGTTAAGTTAGAGGCATGGACTAGTTATTATGGATGTGTTACGTTAGAGCCATGTGTTAGTGTGGATGTGTTAAGTTAGATTCCTGTGTTAGTTAGTGTGGATGTCTTAAGTTAGAGGCATGTGCTAGTTAGTGTGGGTGTGTTAAGTTAGAGGCATGTGCTAGTTAGTGTGGGTGTGTTAAATTAGAGGCATGTGTTAGTGTGGATGTGTTAAGTTAGATGCATGGGCTAGTTAGTGTGGGTGTGTTAAGTTAGAGGCATGTGTTAGTGTGGATGTGTTAAGTTAGAGGCATGTGCTAGCTAGTGTGGGTGTGTTAAGTTAGAGAAATGTGTTAGTGTGTGTGTGTTTAGTTAGAGGTATGTGTTAGTTAGTGTGAGCTTGTGGTCTTGTCTATTTGTTAATGTCGGTGCATGTGCCATTTAGCGCGTGTGTGTGCGCATGTGTGTGTGTGTGTGTGTGAGAGAGAGAGAGCGAGAGAGCACTTTGAACCAGTTACTTCTGGATACAATAGTGAACTCACTTTAAGGGACCGAATTGTGCTTCCTAAGACGAAAGCTTCCTATTCCTTGAACCATTGACCGGATCAGTGCGTGTTTTCACTAGCCAGGGCAAACGAGATACAAAACATGTTTCCGCTATATTTTTATTGTCCGTAATAGCGCTTGAATGAAATAAACGATATTGAAGTCAAATGAAAATCACACATCTTTCTTTCATTAAAAATTGTCGTCTTTACCTTTTGGTGACTAATATACATTTTAAATGGAAGCATATTATTGAAAGAAAGGCTGATGGAGATCATAGAGATTCGTCATCGCAATCTTCAATATTTCGTTTTGAAGGTGGAGAGTTGGTTAGGAAAACTAGTACTGGTCTTTGCCACAATGTTGAAGGTGGTTCAACACTAGGACCACATAATGCCGAAGGCTGTGATAGAGGTGACACTTTCTTCATGTACGACCACATTGAAGTTAGATTCCCGGATTGATGCTTCTTTTACGTGTAACATATAATCATGTTAACATACTCATATTAACAAAAGAACGTCTTTCGATATTAAAGTTTGTGCTCTTAAAATCTGCCACCTACTTCACAAAATCTATCACCTACTTTACATTCGTTTTGTTGACATTACCGAGATAGTAACAGGATCAAATTGTGAGGTGTTGGTCAGAATAGTACAGACAATAGCTACGCTTGCACGGCTTAACAAAATCTTCTAAAACAAACAGTTAGCTATTTGCACGATGATTAGATTAATGCGTAAGTTTGTCTTGTCAATATTCCTCTATGCTTGTGAGACCTCCATCATAGGATCCAGGTATTGGAGATGAGATTTTTTAGAAGACTTTTAAACGTCACATACAGAGACCGAGTTACAAATGAGAGAATACAAGAGAGAATTAAAACAGCAAAAGCCCTTTTGAAGCCCACTTGCCAACGGTCAACAGAGGTTAACTGGCTTGGTACGGCCACATATCGAGATCAAACAGTCTTGCAAATACGATCCTGCACGGAAAAGTGCAAGTCGGGCGACAAAGAGGTCGTTCCCAAAAGAGATGTGAGGACAACATAAAAGAATGGACACATTTCCTATCAGAGAAGACATAGGCAGCGGCGGCTGACAGAGAAGGGGTAGCGTTAGCTTGTGGGGATGTCTTAATGTGTGCCCCAACGACCTCACCGGTTTCGAGATGACGACTTGACTTGAACAGAATCATCATCAGTAGTAAACTCTATTTCCAGTTGCAATCATCTTTGCGCTTATAGAAAAAGCAAATCTACGTCTGACTAATCAGGAGATACAGCTCATACGGTCATATTGTCAGACTTCACTACCATCTCCGACTGGCCATTTCCCTAACATTTTCATTGATGAAATAGTTCATGCGATAACATCTTCAAACTTCACTACCATTTGAATGGCCATCTCCCTAACACTTTCATAGACTTTCTTCACTGAAAGTTATCCGTAATAGCAGAGATACAATCCTTCTCAACACATTTTAATTGTGATTGCTTTCTCTTCTTCCTGAGATTATTTAATAATTGTATGTTAATAATTGTTTAATCTTTCCATAAAGTTTTAACAACCTTTAAGTTTTAAGAAATATGTAGTATTAACAAACGTTTTGAGCGCATGGGCTGCAGTGGTCAGCGACCCATAGCTGACTGCTAGTGTCAGGGCCAGCGAACCAAAGCTTCCAAGATCCTTCTACACCTTTATGCGGTGATCCTGGATAACAGGCTGCAGCAGGGCAGACGGACTAAGGAGAAGGATCGAAGAGGGAATGCTAACCCGGTACTCAAAAAATGCTTGCTGAAGTCGGATGTGTTGGACCGAAAGGTGCAAATATCGCAGTCAAGCTGTAAACTACGACACAACGCATTCCGTTCTCAGGACTACATTCTGCTAATTAATCCCTTTCAGTGTTTGGTTGTGGGAAATTGAGAAAGAACGAAGCCAAGCTAAGCCAACAAACGTTTTTCTTATTGATGCATAGGTGTGATATTAGGAGATACTTTCTTTAAAAGTTTTTTCGGGCGCCCTCTCTCGCGTCATCCCTCTCTCAGCTCGCCGATGAGGATCTTTTCTAGGAGCCGTTTGTCTGACATACGAACCAGGTGTCCGGCCTATCCTAGTCGTGCTTTTTCTAGCAGTGCTTGGATGATGATCATGTCAGCCTTTGAGAGAACCTCGATGCCAGTGTCAGTATATTGCCATAGGATTTTGAGTATTCGCCGCAGGCAACTTGTGTCGAAGTGGTCCTGCCTGCATGTTCAGAGTATACAGTCCTACTATAGACTTAAAATATTCACAAAAGCGTAGACATACAATTCAGTCATCCATGCCCTTTTTTTGTTTGATTTGCAGGTAGACAGGAAGGCTAACTTAACATAATTCCTTATGTGTTGCGGATCTTCAGAGCGATATATTGTCATAGGCTTCAACTTAACATGCCCTAATGCATGAGCACATAACAATAGTGTTAACCTATCTTGTACAGCATTGAAGCCAGAGATTGCATTTTCTTCTCTATCAATAAAGGTGCTAAATGACACGTTCGGGGACGGCGTGGCCTAGTGGTTAAGTGGCAAGGCTCACAACCCGAAGGTTTTGTGTTTGATCCCCATCACAGCACCGGCCGTTACCCCGGGGAAGCAAACCCTTAGAAAATGCAGGAGGAAGCAGACCCTTACATAAAATGCATGCTGAAGTCGGATGCATTGGGCCGAAAGGCGAAAAAAAAAACCACAGTGCAACGCACACCACCTTGGGGATTAGAGAAATAACGCACAAAAAAACAAAAAACAATTACACGTTCTCGCTGTACAAGGTCTCTTCACCTGCAAAGCACATCCCCCATCATGTACGATTTTAGCACATCCACCATTCTGTACGATTTTAGCACATTTACAATCCTGAATGATTTTTAGCACGTCCAACATTATGTAGGATTTTAGAACATCAACCATCCTATACCATTTGAGTACATCCACAATCCTGTACCATGTGAGCACATCCACCATCCTGTACCATTTGAGTACATCCACCATCCTGTACCATGTGTGCACATCCACCATCTTGTACCATTTTAGTACATCCACCATCCTGTACCATTTGAGCACATCCACCATCCTGTACCATTTGAGCACATCCACCATCCTGTACCATTTGAGCCCATCCACCATCCTGTACCATTTGAGCACATCCACCATCCTGTACCATTTGAGCACATCCACCATCCTGTACCATTGGAGCACATCCACCATCCTGTACGATTTGACCACATCCCCCATCCTGTACTGTTTGAGCACATCCACCATCCTGTACGATTTGAGCACATCCACCATCCTGTACCATTTGAGCACATCCACCATCCTGTACCATTTGAGCACATCCACCATCTTGTACCATTTGAGCACATCCACCATCCTGTACCATTTGAGCACATCCACCATCCTGTACCATTTGAGCACATCCACCATCCTGTACCATTTGAGCACATCCACCATCCTGTACCATTTGAGCACATCCACCATCCTGTACCATTTGAGCACATCCACCATCCTGTACCATTTGAGCACATCCACCATCCTGTACCATTTGAGCACATCTTCCATCCTGTACCATTGGAGCACATCCACTATCCTGTACGATTTGAGCACATCCACCATCCTGTACCATTTGAGCACATCCACCATCCTGTACCATTTGAGCACATCCACCATCCTGTACCATTTGAGCACATCCACCATCCTGTACGATTTGAGCACATCCACCATCCTGTGCGATTTAAGCACATCCACCATCCTGTACCATTTGAGCACATCCACCATCCTGTACCATTTGAGCACATCCACCATCCTGTACCATGTGTGCACATCCACCATCTTGTACCATTTTAGTACATCCACCATCCTGTACCATTTGAGCACATCCACCATCCTGTACCATTTGAGCACATCCACCATCCTGTACCATTTGAGCCCATCCACCATCCTGTACCATTTGAGCACATCCACCATCCTGTACCATTTGAGCACATCCACCATCCTGTACCATTGGAGCACATCCACCATCCTGTACGATTTGAGCACATCCACCATCCTGTACCATTTGAGCACATCCACCATCCTGTACCATTTGAGCACATCCACCATCTTGTACCATTTGAGCACATCCACCATCCTGTACCATTTGAGCACATCCACCATCCTGTACCATTTGAGCACATCCACCATCCTGTACCATTTGAGGACATCCACCATCCTGTACCATTTGAGCACATTCACCATCCTGTACCATTTGAGCACATCCACCATCCTGTACCATTTGAGCACATCCACCATCCTGTACCATTTGAGCACATCCACCATCCTGTACCATTGGAGCACATCCACTATCCTGTACGATTTGAGCACATCCACCATCCTGTACCATTTGAGCACATCCACCATCCTGTGCCATTTGAGGACATCCACCATCCTGTACGATTTGAGCACATCCACCATCCTGTACCATTTGAGCACATCCACCATCCTGTACCATTTGAGCACATCCACCATCCTGTACCATTTGAGCACATCCACCATCCTGTACCATTTGAGGACATCCAACATCCTGTACCATTTGAGCACATCCACCATCCTGTACCATTTGAGTACATCCACCATCCTGTACCATTTGAGCACATCCACCATCCTGTACCATTTGAGCACATCCACCATCCTGTACCATTGGAGCACATCCACTATCCTGTACGGTTTGAGCACATCCACCATCCTGTACCATTTGAGCACATCCACCATCCTGTACCATTTTAGCACATCCACCATCCTGTACCATTTGAGTACATCCACCATCCTGTACCATTTGAGCACATCCACCATCCTGTACGATTTGAGCACATCCACCATCCTGTACCATTTGAGCACATCCACCATCCTGTACCATTTGAGCACATCCACCATCCTGTACCATTTGAGCACATCCACCATCCTGTACCATTTGAGCACATCCACCATCCTGTACCATTTGAGCACATCCACCATCCTGTACCATTTGAGCACATCCACCATCCTGTACCATTTGAGCACATCCACCATCCTGTACCATTTGAGCACATCCACCATCCTGTACCATTTGAGCACATCCACCATCCTGTACCACTTGAGCACATCCACCATCCTGTACGATTTGAGCACATCCACCATCCTGTACCATTTGAGCACATCCACCCTACTGTACGATTATAGCAAGTTCGCTTGGATAGCGTTCTGTAACGTCAATATCAGCACGAGCAGATCCTCCTAGCACTTTCATGTCGTTGGCTTGGCTACTATTTTGATCATTAAAAACCAGCCTCTGCTACTAACCAGCCTCTGCTACTAACCAGCCTCTGCTACTAACCAGCCTCTGCTACTAACCAGCCTCTGCTACTAACCAGCATCTGCTACTAACCAGCCTCTGCTACTAACCAGCCTCTGCTACTAACCAGCCTCTGCTACTAACCAGCCTCTGCTACTAGCCAGCCTCTGCTACTAACCAGCCTCTGCTACTAACCAGCCTCTAACCTATTTTTCATTAGTACCTGGCCTAAAGGCTCGTTGCTGCTCGTTTGGCCTTAAATCCTAACCATTATAGTTTTCCAAATATCATCAATATTGCTGTCTCGCTTTCTTAACTTTTTACTGTTCATTGGAGCAGCAGTAAATTTCTCTTAAACACTTATCTTTAATTTGACTACTGAGCTAAAGACTTGGAGAGGCAAGTCTGAATTACGGTCTATCTCCGCCATATGCATGCCTTGCTTGTTAAGCTGAATTCTTTCTAACGTTTCATTGTACCTTACATAATGACGACTCCTCTTATCAAAAGCATTAGGAGCTTGGTCTATTGTAAGTTAATGGTATGCGTTTATTAATACGTGCTTCTGTAATAAGTTTAACAAGCTATGGAATGTGCAAGAATAACACACCCAGGCACAGTATGTGCAAATGCTGTAAACATGCTGAACACGGTAACAAAATGGCTCTGATGCCATTATCGAATTCGGCGTCGAGTTCACTGCAGAAGTGATCCATTGACCCCCCGTGCTTAGCAAAGCATTAGTTGTAACAGTCAGCGACCCAAAGCTGACTGCTAGCGTCAGAGCCAGCGATTCAGAGCTGCTGAGACCCATCTCCACCTCCACGTGGTGATACTGGATAACAGACTACAACTGGACAGACTGGATAAGGTGAAGGAATCGAAGAAAAAAGGCTAATCCGTTACATAAAAATGCCGTGCTGAAGTCGGATGTGTTGGAGCAAAAGTGCAAATATCGTAGTCAAGCTGTAAACTACGACACAAAGCAATATGTTCTCTGGACTAAATCCTGCTACTTGCAAAGCCCTATTTATGACTTGGTAGTTGGAGATAGAGAAAAAAACAAAGAAGCAGAAGAAGAAATTTAGTGAACGTAGGCAGTTGAATGCATTATATGACACAAGTAAGAATGGTATTCTTAATCTAGTTGAAGATTGTTTTGCTATTATATATGAAAGTGATTTATTACAGTAGTACTCATTAGTTTAACGAATATAACTTCTACTCTAAGTGAAGTAAAGTGAAATCACTTATTTCTATTATAAAACCCGAGTCGTCCGCCGGGGTCTTCGTGTATGCCACGGACAAAATAGCACCACTGCCCCACAGATAACATGTCGTAAGAGGCTACTAACTGCGTGGCATCACCTAACACCTGTCATGGTTAGGTGGTGTGTTAAGAGCAGCATAGATGGCACCTAACAGGCTGCGGGTCTACTTTGCTTTAGTGTTTGAGTCCATTAAGATAGACACAGCGGAGTAATAAGCTACTCGATTCTAGCCCGCTAGGCAGGAAATCCTTCTCCCAGCTATATTAATCTGACGCCAGAGCTGGCAACTGCACAGGGTTATCTGCCCACGTAGAAGTACAGGTCGACTAAGATATTATTATTTCTATAATAAAAGCTAACGGTCAAGAACTTGAATTGGTTGACCGTTTTAAATATCTTGGGTCGATTGTCAGTGATGAAGGACCAAAATGTGAGGTGTTGGCCAGAATAGCACAGACAATAGCGGCGCTTGCACGGCTTAACAAAATATGGCAAGATAAACGGTTAGCACTACGCACGAAAATCAGATTAATGCGTACACTGGTCCTGTCAATATACCTCTATGCGTGTGAGACATGGACAGTTACAGCTGACCTTCAACGAAGGGTACAGGCCTTGGAGATGAGATGTTTCCGAAAACTTTTAAACGTCACGTACAAAGATCGAGTTACAAACGAGGAAATCCGAAATAGAATTACAACGGCTATAGGGCTTTTCGAAGATCTCTTGGCAACTGTCAAAAGAAGGAAACTCACTTGGTATGGTCACATAAGGAGATAAAATGGTCTTGCAAACACAATCCTCCACGGGAAGGTACATGGCAGACGACGAAGAGGCCGGCCCAAAAAGAGATGGGAGGACAACATAAAAGAATGGACCAGTCTCCGACCAGAAGATGCACAAGCAGCGGCATCTGACAGAGAGGGATGGCGTGGAGTTGTGAGGATGTCTTCATGTGTGCCCCAACGACTTCACCGGTTACCGGATGACCTGACCTGACCTGACATATTTTTACATTCACAGCTTAGTTTTACATTCGTAGCATAGTGTTTACATTTGTAGGGTTGGTAAGCTGAGTTTCACTAAGACATAACTACTAAGTATGATAACGCGCCGTTGTAGTGAACACCGTAGATCGGGATACTACTATAGTACACGAAAGCATTGGGAAGAGATCACTGTAAAGGAAAATAAGAAATGGAACGACAGTTTTTAGGTGTGAAGTCCTGAAAAGTCTTGTGACAATATGAACGATTAAATGCAAGAAAAGCAGAGAAAGACAAAGACAAAAAAAGGTATAAGATAGCCAAGATGGGGAAAGTGAGAGCACATAAACGGCGGACATGAATAGAGAACAGATGACATGATATACTAGATGGGGAAAAGAGAGAGCGTCTAAAAGGTTGACATGATCCAATAAAAAGATGACATGATAGCCTAGATGGGGAACAGAGAGAGCATATAAAAGGTTAACATGATCCAATAACTGATGACATGACACCCTGAATTGTTAAACAGAGATCATCTAAAAGGATGACATGATCCAAGAAAAGATGACATGATATACTAAATGGGGAGCAGACAGGGCATCTATATGATGACATGTTCAAAGAACAGATGACATGATAGCCTAGATGGGAAAAGACAAAAGCATCTAAAGGCTGACATGATCTAAGGGCAGATGATATAATAGACTAGATGGGGGACAGAGAGAGCATCTAAAGGCTGACATGATCTAAGGGCAGATGATATGGTAGTCTAGATGGAAAAAGAGAGATCATCTAAGGGATGACATGATCCAATGACAGATGATATGATAGACTAGATGAGGAGTCATCTAAAGTATGGCATGTCCCAAGAACAGATGACATGATAGCATAGATGGGAAAAGAGAGAGGGCATCTAAAGGTTGACATGATCTAAGGACAGATGATATGATAGACTAGAAGAGGGACAGAGAGAGCATCTAAAGGTTGACATGATCTAAGGACAGATGATATGATAGACTAGATGAGGGACAGAGAGAGCATCTAAAGGTTGACATGATCTAAGGACAGATAACTGCGAAGAACTGATCAGCAGCGCAGCACTGTACGACACTTGATAATGATGATGATAATGGTAATAATGATTATTTATGCTTTAACCCCACTAACATTATTATAAAATCTATACCAAGTGATATTGTTATATTTAAACTTTCACCTTTTAGCTCGCGTGTATTTTTAATCGATATTGAGCGCCATATAAATCCAGGCTAGAATGTCCCCGGGACACAAACCAACCTTCACGTCCATGAGTGAGATAACTAACTCGTTGTTTTGTGAGAAGGGAATTGTATTCTTTGGTAGCTAATATTTAGTTTTGCTTGGGTGAAAACGGTTTGAGCAGCACTTGAGGTTCATGTTTATCTAACTTTTTTCGATGTATTTTTCAGAAGATTGATTGCAGTTTTATATTTTGTGGATAAAGCATTTTAATAACGCTCAATTCTGCCTCGTTGGTTTTTTTCCCGATAAACTTTCACATTTGACAGTTTACTTTGATATCTTCGTCTTTTGATCAGCCATATCCACTTTCAACATTATGTTTTATTCAGTTTCGCTGCCTTTGCCTATGCTGTCCCAAGGCTTCTTGTAAGGTAGCGGGTGGTGTCAAGTCAGAGTGTATTTTTTTATCCTAGACAAATTACAACGTATGGGTTTTATTTATTGAGAGTTTTCTGGTATTGGAACGTCAAACACCCGCACTGCGCTCACACATAACGACTGTTTTATACTGGTTAATACGTTTCCGATTGATTTGCCGGGGTCTATGTGTATGACAGGGACAAGAACAGCACCACTGCCCCACAGAGAGCATGTCGTAGAAGGCGACTAACTGTGTGACAAGGCATAACACAGACTATGATGAGATGGTTTGTTTAGAGCAGCATAGATGGTGCCTACCAGGCTGCGGGTCTACTTTACTCTAGTGATTGAGTCTATTTAAGATGAACTCGCACACCAGTTAACCATCCTCCATAGTGAAGTAATAAGCTTCTCGAGCCTAGCCCACTAAGCAAGAGATCCTCCTCCTGGCTACATCCAGATCACATCAGAGATGGAACCTGCACAAGGGATTATGCCCCTGTAGAAGCACAGTTCGACTAAGACTAAGATTACCTTTCTGCAGAGTAGGTCTACAGCCAGTTACTTCTACTTGGCTTGGCTTAGCTTGCCTTGGCTTCGTTCGTTCTCAATTTTCCGCTACCAAAACGTGAAAGGGCTTAAGGAGCAGAACGTAATCCAGAGATCGGAATGCGTTGTGTCGTAGTTTACTTCTTCTTCTTCTTCTTCTTCTTCTGCGTACGCAGTCAGACAGTAACCATTATTTTTTCGAAAAAAGCGGCGGTCATCCTGAGGCTGTCGCCACTGCCATAGAGCTTGTCTTGCAGTTCCACTGGTAATGGCCACATCTGCTCTCTCTGATCCTCGTATGTCGCGCAGTTCTGCAGCAGATGTTCAGCGGTCATTTTACCAGTACCGCACGGGCATTCGTCGGTACACCCTATCTTCAATTTGTTGAATAGGTGGTACCTCAGTCTGTTGTGGCCAGTGCGAAGTCTGAAGACAACGACCTGCTCTTTTCGGTTCAACTGGTAATAGGCATCGTTTTTTGTGTAACCAGTATGTTCGGTTTCCCATTTGGTCATGTATCTGGCTTTGATAAGCCGTTTTGACTCTTCCTACGTCATACTGGTTTCTGTTTGTGGTAGTCTTGCACCTTCTTTTGCCAGTCTGTCTGCCTCCTCGTTGCCTTGGGTGTTGCAGTGTGACGGAACCCACTGTACCACTACCCTTTTTGGTGCGGACTGCTGGCACAGTTTGCAGAGTGCTGCTCTTAAGTCATTAAGCTCAGTGTTTTTCTGGCTTTTTAGCGCTGTGACTACGGCGAGAGAACCTGTCAGCAGGACTATATGGCTCTCATTTTCACTGTGTGTCACCATTTCTTCCACTGCCGCCCTCAGTGCATCTGCCTCCGCTCTGAAATTGCTTGTGTACTTACCAGTAGCGAATGACAGTGTTATTTTTCTGCCATTTGGTAGGTTCAGGAATGCTCCTGCCCCTCCGTTCTGTGTAGTTTTTGTTACAGAACCGTCGGTGTATGCATGGGTCCAGTCCATGCTTGGGTAGCTTTTCGTTATGAAGCTTAGGGTAGTATCTCTCCTTTCTTTTTCAGTCTGGCAGTTTTTTTTTGCAATACATGGTATATTTTCTACCACCTCTGGAAATATATCCTGCCTCCAGGTACAGTAGTGATGGGTTTTGGTGTTGTTAGTGCGTTTATGGGATCTTCGTGCATCTTTGCTTTGGCTATTTCTGCAAAGTTTCTCCGCTTTAGTTTCCCATTTCCCAAATTGTTTAGTCTCTGGTGCATTGGATGGTCGGTCAGTCTTCGGAGTTTCTCTGACTGCAGCTGGGCTCTGCAGTCTCTTCTATCGGTCATGGATTGCAGTTTTGTAATCTTTTCAAGTTCTACAATTGGCGTTGACTTCATGCCACCTGTTATAATTCTCATGGCTTGGTTTTTAAGTTTGTTAACTTTATTGAAGTTCGCCTTCGCTGCTGTTGTCCATGCCGCAATGCCATACTCGAGAACTGGTCTCACTCTTCCAGTGTACAGTTTCTTTAGTATGCCTTCGTCTGCTCCCCAGCTTGTGCCAGCAAGTTTCCTCATGATCGCCATTCTTTCTCTGGCTTTCATTCGGTTTCTCTCAATCTGACTTTTCCATGTCATGCGCCGATCAAATGCGACTCCCATATAGGTTGGGTTGTCGTTTGGCTGCAGGATTTTGCCATTTAGACTTAATTTGGTACTTTGGGGTTTTAATGAAAGCGAGAATATTGTGCATGTGGTTTTCTCCTAGTTCATTTTGACCAGCCATGAGTTCGCCCACTCTTCCAGAGATGTTAGGGACGTCTGCATCAGATTTCTTGCTATGGTGAGATTCTTTTCAGAGGTCCACATAGCCAGATCGTCTGCAAACATTGAGCTATGGACTCTTCTTGGTATATTCTCTGTAATATCGTTTATATATACCAGGAAGAGTGTGGGTGACAATACTCCCCCTTGGGGTACTCCCTGCTCGAGTGTCACCTTTTTGCTCATCTGCCCTTGTACTTGGACTCTGGCCGTTCTTTGTTTGAGGTAGTGGTTGATCCACTTGTACATCTTCCCACAGACATCACTTCTTCTTAGCTTGACTCTAAGTCCATCTTTCCAGACTTTGTCAAATGCCTTTTCCAGATCCACCCAAACAGCTACTGTGTGTTTCTGTGCCTGGTAGGCATCTTCTATCTCCTGGGCTATGAGGATGACCTGGTCCTCAGTGGATCTGTGCTGTCTAAAGCCGGCTTGCTGTGGAATTAGTATTCGTTTTTCTTCCAGATGCCACATCAGTCTGGTGTTTATCATCCGTTCCATCAGCTTGCCGACACAGCTCAGTAGGCTTATGGGCCTGTATCCATTTGGATCTGTTTGTCCTTTCCTGTTTTTGGTACTGGTACCAGTATTGCGTCTTTCCATGCCTGTGGTACAATTCCCCTTTTCCAGCTTTGGTTCAGGACCGATAGCAGTTTCTTCTTCGCTGTTTGGCCCAGCCCCATCAGCATTTCGTTTGTTATCCCGTCTTTTCCGGGAGATTTCCTTTTCTTTAGTGTTCTCATAGCCTCTTCCATTTCGCGCATTGTTAGTTTGGCCATCATGTGCTCTTCAGGAGCCGTATTCATGTTTTCGTGTCCCTTTAGCTCTTCGCTAATGTCTGTATGCTTATCTGCAGGGACCTCGATGTGGTTTGCTCTGGCATAGTGATCGACAAAGGCGTTTGCGGCTTTCTTACCTGTGATCAAGTTCTCGCCCTGCTTGATAGTAATTTGTTTATTTGACGGGGTTTCGTCGTTTATGGCTCTGACTAGCTTCCATAGCTTGTTCCCGTCTTTGTCCAGGTTTAGACTTTCCGTTTTATTTTTCCAGCTTTCTCTTGCTGTTTCCTTGAGAGTGTAATTGTACTTCGCCGCGGCGGCTTTGAGGGCGATGTTTGCCTCCATGGATTTTTCTCGGCTTGCCATGTTCCTAGCATTTGTTACTGCATCTTCCACTTTCTGCAACTTATCATTCCAGTAGGGCTTATAGTTTTTCCTAGCTCCTCTTGGGATGGTTTCAGTGGCGGCTTGCATTATTGCCTTGCTTAGGCTCTCTACCATGGGCTTCATTTTGGTGTTTCGTGTGTTGATGGTTTCACACAGCCCATCTGTCAGGATTGCAAATCTGTCCCAGTCGGCTCGTTTGTAATTCCAACGTGGGAGCGGTTTTGTTTCCTGTGGGCCTACTTCCATGTCAATGGTTAGCCTGATCGGCCTGTGGTCGCTACCTGCCAGTTGGTTTAGCACCTGGCGGTCTATTTTATGGTGTATGTCCTGTGTGGAGAAGGCCAAATCTGGAGTCGAGGTGGTATGCCATGTTCTTGAATAGAAGCTAGGGCTATCCTCCGGCCTATTGATTAGGGAGAGATTTGCATCTATCTCCCAATCTTCCACTTCGTCACCTCTGCTGTCTGTGTCAGAGTATCCCCATCTCTCCGAGTGGCTGTTGAAATCTCCAACTACTATGCAGTTGGAGTCTCTGACCTCCATACTCGAGAGCGATAGGTCTCTATTTGGTGGTCCGTACAGATTGAAAATGCGGAGCTTCGTCTCTTGAGCCATTATGTCAACTCCTACAATTTCTGCTTGTCCGGTGTGATTGACAGATACCGCGCTACTCGGTATGCAGTTTCTGGTCAGTATCAGGACCCCTCCTTTGTGGCCTTCTCTATCTAGACGGAAGGTCTGGTATCCTCTGATTGAGAATTTATGGTTATTGTTGAGGTGCGTTACCTGGATACATGCCACGTCAATCTTACCTTCATGCAGGTGATGTGTTAGGGAAAGTTTTTTGTTAATGACTCCCTCCGCATTCCACTGTAGTATTTTGAGGGTCTTGAGGTTTTGGCCAATAGAAGTTGCCCCATAGCCATGTGCCTTGACTCCACGACACATGGGTGGGTGACCACCAGTAGTCAAGGGTGGGCCCCTTCGAGGCGTGAGGCCCGGCACTATCGCTGCCTGGCGGGACTCCGCAGGATGAGCGCCATGCGTTTTTCTAATAGGTTGTACTGCCATCATGCTGCGATTTACGTTGCACTGTTTTGTTAGGCTTGCGGCCCCGTGCATCCGATTTCAACAGGCGTTTCTGTAGGGATGCCCTCCTTAGCCTTTGGCTGTCCCCAGCCTATCTGCAAGGCAGCAGTTGTTTATGATCAGAGTTGTCTCTCTTATGGAAGTTGTCTTACCAGACTATCGAGTCTTCACTACTCGTGTCTATAGGGTGCAATGATGATATGTGAGATAATTGAGATGGACTGGTTTACCCGGAAGAGAGGCAGTCCAGTGTGTCTGTATCCCAGGATCGTCACGTCCTGCCAGAAACGTAGCATTTGCATGTGAGTGGGGTATCTCTTTCTCCCTTTATTTTCTTGGCTTCTATGCAGAGATGGTACGCCTAGCATTCCCCGCCACCTGGGGTGTTGACACAGTGGGGCAGGTGTGCAATGTCCGCTGGTCTGCATCTCTTCTGCGTCCAGCATGATAGTTATGTGGCTGATAACGTACAGAGGTAGATATCGTAGCCGACGTGCATTTAGCCAGAGGACAAGCCTGGTAATGTCACAGAGATGTTGTTCGCCTGGTGTGCGGACAGCTCTCATGGTCATTGGTTGAGTCTCGACAGTTCACAGTGAGGTGGCTGCTCTACTGTTTTCGACACCCCGACCAGGTACTAAGTCTTTAGTTGGTGGTTTCGCACCCCATCGCCGTATAAGGTGAGTATCAAGCAGTTGTCCGCCCGCTTTGATCGGCGGACGGCAAGGACCTCTTGCTGCGGCTCTACCGGATATGGCTGGGGCGCAAGCCCCAGGTCCCGAGCATGTAGGAGCCTCCCATTTGCAGTGGTGCTGAGATTTTGGGCGGGATTGCGGCTTACAAGGGTTCGGCCGTAATCCCCCACATGGTAGCCTCGCGCCATTGGCTTATCAGCCTGGTACGTGAACCAAAGTGTCTGCGGCTCCTCTCGATATGAGCTGGTTTTCCGTAGCAACGCCCTGTCATTAGTAGGTCGTAGTTTACAACTTGACTGCAATATTTGCACCTTTAGGTCTACACATCCAACTTCAGCAATCATTTTGTTAGTACGGGGTAGGCATTCGCTCTTCGATCCCTTCTCCTTATTCAGCCTGCCCTGCTGCAGCCTGTTATCCAGGATCACCGAGTGGAGGTGTAGAAGGGTCTTGACAGCTCTGTTTCGCCCCGCCCTGACACTAACAGTCAGCTATGGGCTGCTGACAACTGCAGCTCATGCGCTGCTCAGCGTCTTGATCCCGTTTCTTCTACTTCATTTGGTATAAGAATAACTAGGTCCATTCAATCTATTTTTGAATGCATTAACAGACCCTGCCCTCACTATTTCTTGTTAGTAAGAAAAGTCACGCCATAGGAAGGCCTGAATCTGCCAGTCTATTTTTTTAAAATGTCTTAGAAGCATTCCATTAGTTTTGAAAGCTCATCTGCGTTACAAACAGCATGTTGTCTCAGTATACGAACACAAACACAATTACACACTTGCATAAACAAACAGACATATTAAATACTGCTACATAGAACTCTGCAAACATATATAACAAACGGATACACACACATAGACACACACACAGCATATCAATATTCACAAAGATTTGCACACTTGTAATTCAACATACACACACATGCTATGTATATTTGCACCCATGTTCTTTCAAGCTATGTACAGCTATATGTACATACGTGTACAATAAATATGTTGTATGCGTTACTAACTCATATTATGCACGTACTCTTGACAGTTACCGGAGCTGACTCAAGTGAATGTTGTTGCTTGCACACATTGCTGTATTGATACGGTAGCAGCACGTTCTGATAAGCCATTGCCACAGAACCACACAACAAATCACTAGAATCAGATTGCGTAAGTGCTGGTTAGAGGAGACAAATGTAGCGTTGGGTGTATGTCCTTCTTCTATACCCGACAATTTCTTGTCATCCCGTCTTTGATCGTTTTCTCAATACTTGTGTCTTATTTTCTTCAGACTTCCTTCCCTGTTTGTTCAATATTTCAGATGGTTTTTTTTTTAAAAATGTTTCGGTTTGTTTTTACTCTTTGTACTAACACCTTCATCATCATCATGTCCTCTATAGAAAGTTGCTCCCATCACAGTCTGTCTGAAAGAAACTCGTTCCCTTGCCAAAACTCCAGCCTTCTTGGTCTACCCCTTTCTCTTTTTCCTGGCACCATACCTTCAATCACCGTTCTCTCAAGACCGTTGTGTCTCTTGATGTGACCAAAGTATTTGCATTTTCTAGCTAAAATGGAATTGATAAACCAGTTCGCCTCTATGCTCAACTCTTGCCGAATGTCTACATTTGTCTTTCTCTCTGTCCAGGGTCTTCTGAGGATCTTTCTGTAACATTTTGAATCGATGGATTCGATTCGTTGTCTGGACGTTTTCGTAATCGTCCATTATTCGCAGCCATAAGCTGCCACATGAAAAACACAGGCTCTCAAGGCTTTTACTTTTATCATTTTGTTGGTACGCTACCATAATTTCGTCAGGGTGTTCAGTCTCTGCAATTTCATGGCTAGACTTCTGATTTCTTTCGAGCAGTCGCCATTTTTGTCAATTCTGGAGCCCAGATATTCAAAATGTGTAACCTGATCTATTTCCTCACCACCCACTGTAAATTTACGCTGACATTGTGTTTTGTCGGTGGTCATTATCTTTGTTTTATTTATGTTTATAATCAGGTTTTGATCTTTACTATGTCCATTTACGGCTGAAATTAGCTGCGCTAGCCCTTCTGCACTTCTTGATATTATCAATGTGTCATGTGAATCAACTAACCCCAGTTCACGTGACTTAAATGTTAGTATACCAATCATACACCACAGAGGATATGGTTCAAACCATCTAGATTTTCCTCCACCTGTAGTGAATATAAAAGAGAAAAAAGAACTATTCTACCTCCGCATTGCAGGGGTCAGTAGCGGTCATTATACAGTTCTATCTATCTATCTATCTATCTATCTATCTATCTATCTATCTATCTATCTATCTATCTATCTATCTATCTATCTATCTATCTATCTATCTATCTATCTATCTATCTATCTATCTATCTATCTATCTATCTATCTATCTATCTATCTATCTATCTATCTATCTATCTATCTATCTATCTATCTATCTATCTATCTATCTATCTTATCTATCTATCTATCTATCTATCTATCTATCTATCTATCTATCTATCTATCTATCTATCTATCTATCTATCTATCTATCCTATCTATATCTCTCTCTTTCTCTCTCTCTCTCTGTCTGTCTGTCTGTCTGTCTGTCTATCTCTCCGTCCGTTCGTCCGCCCGTCCGCCTCTTAGCTATCTGTCTGTATGTTTGTCTGGTTAAGGATATGACAAGAAAGAACGTATCTAAAGTGAAAACAATACAGACGAGACAGGGAACACACTGACAGCAGAAGAAGATGTTCTTCGGAGATGGACGGAATACTACTCCTAATTATATTATTGTTAGATCACCAGAGACCCTAGAGTGATATTAATAGAAGAATCACAAGAAGAAGACGATAACTTCACTATCCTTCGTGAAGAAGTAGAGGTGGCGGTTGTCTCTCAATAAGGACAAGGCATCTGGTATAGAGAACATACCAGGCGAACTAACACACGGAGGGACTGTAGGTCTAGACATTCCCACGCAGATTTGTAACACGATCTGGCAGACACGGGAATGGCCAACAAGTTGGACAAAATCACTTATTATAACCCTGCCTAAAAAGGGCAATCTCCAACAATTTCAAAATCACCGAACCCTCAGACTTATCAGTCACCCCAGCAAAGTAATATTTCAGGTTATTTTGAACAGACAGCAGCCAAGAGCCGAAAATGTAATTGTAGAATAACAAGACGATTTTCGGGCTGGTTGCAGCTCAACTGATCACATTTTTAATCTGCGACTGATCAACGACAAATGCCTTCAGCATAATCACAAGCTATACCAAGTCTTTGTTGACTTTAAAAAAGCCTTTGACATGGCCATGCATGAGACCCTATAGGCAACTATGCGAAAACATGGGTGTCAACTTACCTACGTCATTGAGAAACTCTACTCCCAGGCCACCAGTGCAGTCTTCCTTAACGGGACAACTGGGAAATGTCAACCGGTGTACGACAAGGATGCATTTTTTCACCGACACTATTCAGCCTCTTTCTTGAGCGTGTCATGTCCGAAGCTCTGGAGAATCACGTGGGTACTGTCTGCATAGATGGTCGTTCACCCACTAATCTCTGGTTTGCTGATGACATTACCGGAGCTAGAACTTGCGAATTTAATCTCAAACCTTGACAATGCCGCTCAAAAGTTTGGAATGGATATTAGTGCCGAAAAGAGTAAAATCAGGACCAACGTTACAGAGGGCCTATCAAATCCGACTGCGATCAAAGGTGAACCATTGCAACTTGTTAAACAGTTTAAATAGACGGGAGCACTGATGGATGCAGAAGGTTCCAGAGCTGAGATTCATGCAAGAATAGCGAAGACCATGGCTGCCATTAACAAACTGAGGCTGTTATGGAGGGACAAAAACGTCAACCTCAGTGTACCTTTACGCGTGCGAAACTAGGACTCTGGCAGCGGTTCTTGAGCAAAGAATTTGTGCAATGGAGATGAGATATTTGTGTCGAATTCTCGGCATTTCGTTTCTAGATCAGGTTGACGTCTGACAGCGTACGAAGAAGAAGAAGACGTTTCTAGATTACGTCACAAATAAGGCAGTTAGGGACATCGTTAAGACAGAGGTCGGCCAATATAAAGACCTATTGTCTATGATAAAAGCACGCAAGCTCACGTGGTATCAGCATGTTTCTATATCGTCTGGGTTGACCACGACGATTCTGCAAGGTACTGTGCCTGGGAAGCGTAAGAGAGGGAGGCAGGAAAAGAGATGGGAAGACAACATCATAGAGTGGACGGGAATGTCCATAGCTAGAACAAATATCCTGACACAAAGCTAAGTCTTCTGTAGGACTCTCATTACAGTATTTGTTTAAAATAGAAAACCCCTATGCCTTACCGAGATTTTCAAGGCACGCTTTCTTGGCCAGAAGACTGAAATACAAATTGCTCGACCAGCCGGTCTGGCACCACTAGTAACATACAAATAAGGGTAAGGTAAATGTGGTCCTTTAGAAACACTGCTGTTGAGCGTGAAGTGTTAGAGACTTAATTGTACAAGCCCTCGGCATTTTATGAGCCGGTAGGCCATTTTCCTTCCTTGCCGCCTCTTGTTACCTGACAGTAAGTAGTTAGTTATTCCCCATCGCAAGCAATGATGGTCACAACCTCAGACGGTTTTGTCTTAAATAATAGAATGTTCGCTGTATTTAGATTACAGTGAGAAAAATGAATACGTTGGTCATCAATCTCCCTTAACACAGTTACCTTGGATCAGTGACAAGACTTTTGGTCGAGACGACTGGAGGTAACTCGGGATGCAGGTACTCTAATCTTACCTCCCTTGAGATCAGGGGTCGCTTGAAACTTGCGGGGTTTGATCGTCCACCGTTTCCGTTCATCACTGTGGTTGATTGGTTGGTTTCTAACTCCACAATGGATGGTAACCCTTTTGTGTGCCTTGAAAAAGGCGGAACTTGTGGCAGAATGTAGTAGCTTTCCTGAGATCACGAGCGTGCTGATGAAGTGGACCGCTGTCCTCTAGGCTGTTGTGCAATGCTTGGCTTTATCTACGTGTCATTCACTACTACGGGGATCACATCGAACTTCGCCTTGTTACCCAGACTTCTACTCGACAACAGCCAGTTTCCAGGACGACCAACGAGGAGGTCAGATGAAGGTCTTGGCCAGTATATGTCTCCTGAACCTAGCTAACATTGTTTGATCAGTGTGTTTTGCCTGACCAGACGTTAGCCTCATCGTCCCAGATGTAAGAGGCGAGTGCCTTAACCTTTTGACTACAGCGACCCCCAAGTAAGTAAGTAGGCTATATATTAACAGCTTGGTAGACTGGAATTTGTCAATAAGTGTGATCGTACCGGTACTTTTGCTTCGATAAGTGTGATCGTACCGGTACATATGCTTCGATAAGTGTGATCGTACTGGTATATATTTTTCGATTAGTGTGATTGTACCGGTACATATGCTTCGATAAGTGTGATTGTACCGGTACATATGCTTCGACAAGTGAAAGCTCTACCTCTCTGACGCTGTTTCCCTTTAGGAGCATCAGCAATGAATATTTTCCAATTAGCTTCAGGAGAAGCATAGAGGCAACACCCCAACTGACCTATCTACGTGAATCGTGTATCCAATCATTCACAGTTTTTATTTTCATCAACAATTGTTTTACATGATGAGATTGATAGCTCCATACACTGTCCTGTTTTGTCTCCTTTTCGAAAGAACATTGTTGGAAGTTACAGTGACCCTATGCTTTATCACTCGGATACCACTCCAGTGAAGCAACACTGGTAAACAATTACAATACGGTTATTATACACGCGGGGACTGCCTGCACAGCATACCTGCCACCCTCCTTCGTGTTCCACACAAACAGTAAGGCGACATTTCAAACAATTTATCAGTGCAAGTCGCAACCCGGGTAACGTTATTTTAAAATCTATACCAAGTCATTATACCTGGGCTTTCACTCTTCGTTTGGCGTGTTTATTACCGATATTGAGCGCCATATTAAACCAGGCTCGTTTGTCCCCGGGACACAGAGCCTCGCCATCGCCCTCGTCGGGTGATAACTAGCTCGTTGTTTTGTGGGAGGATAATTGTATTCTACAGAAGCTCCTATTGGAGTTTGCTTGGGTGAAACGGTTTGTTGAGCCCCCAGGGCTCATATTTATTGCTGGTATGAGATGATGTTTGTGAACTTTATTTCGGCTGCTGAATTGAAGTTTGTGAATTATTATTCTTATTTTATATTTATGGGGGAAGGAATGGAGGGCAGGTGGGAGGGTAAACATTTACACAAGCAACTTTTGTATTTGTAATACAAAAATATGTGTATACTTTTGTAAATATCCATACTCTCTCTCTCTCTCTCTCTGTCTCTCTCTCTCTCTCCCACACACACACACACACATACACACACACGCGCGCGCGCAAACACAATAAATAGGCACAAATACAAACATTTCACCAAAGCTACAAACGCATCTGCACAACAGATTCATAGCATTGACAGGCTTGGCTATACCACACACAGCTACATATGAAGAAATAAAGATACCATTACGACTTTACAGACAAATGGGAGATTACTCTGAGAGTCTGATTTAGCGGAAACATACTACTCCTTGCACAGTAGAGATCAAGTGACAATGTTCTGTCTTCGAACATTCCCTGCAGACAGGAAAATCAGTTGTTCAACAAATAGACAAATCAGTCACACAGACATGTGGGAGAACAAACACAGCAGAATATGTTCTTCATGTCTGCCGGCTCCACGAGAGGATCAGAATGATAATATTTTTATTTTTTTTGCGTTCGCCTTATTTATCTATTCCCCAAGGCGGTATGCGTTGCACTGTGGTTTTTATTGAGCGCCTGTCGCCTCAATGCATCCGACTTCAGCATGCATTTTATGTAAGGGTCTGCTTCCTCCTGCATTTGCTAAGGGTTTGCTTCCCCGGGGTAACGGCCGGTGCTGTGATGGGGATCGAACCCAGCACCTTTGGTTGTGAGCCGTGTCACTTAACCACTAGCCCACGCCGACCCAGAATGATATGACCCACTGTACCCAATGATGGAGTAAAATATGTGGCCAGGAGGGAGGCCTGAGATATCACAATGTTTCAAGTTTACATATGTGGGATCAGACATAATTATTTTAGAGCGAGGGGGGTGGGGGGGGGGGGGGGGGAGGAAGAAGAGATACAAAAAAAATACACATACGTTTGAGAGAAAGCCAGTAAACAAGTCACAAATGGCTGTTTTAAAAATAAAAGGAAATGATATACAAACCTCTTCTCTCTCGTGTCTTCACCTTTTTGAGGTAGCGGTTCTTGTATGCTCTCATGATCTTAAGAGCTATGCCAGCGGTAGCATAGCTACCCGCAGGGCTTTCCAACGTAGACAAGATCCAACAAGATTTAGTAACCGGCCCAAGCTGAGATACAAATCAGGTGCCTTGCAGACAGATTGGGGACAGTCAAGGGGCTAAAGAAGGCAAACCTGACCGAAACGCCTGTTGAGATGTACTGGGCCACAGGTTTGGCGAATTCGTGGACGTAATTTTCGCTTAATGAGACGTCATGAATAAATAGAACACAGCGTGGTGCTCATCCAATGGATCCCCACCAGGCAGTAAGTGTACCGAGGCCTAGGCCTCGAAGGGGCCCACCCAATGCAACTTGTGGTCATCTAAAGAAACTAAGAATGATAATTTATAAACTATGTCTCGTTCAAGAGAGTTGTGATGCAGTGGACTTCATCTCATTGTAATATTTTTGGCAATGAAGAGGCTGACATACTGTCAAGAGCTGGGGAAAGCTACCTCAGTCTTATATAGGTGTAACATGAATATGTCAAGAGATTAACCAGGTGTAGATACAGAAACATGTGGAAAGCAGAGCGCAGGTCATCAACCAAATCGCATATATTACCAGCTCAAAGGAGGTGAACAGTTGGTAATCTTCAGAATGCACCTGCCACAACAAACCGAGATACCATCTGTTTAACAAACTAAGAACTGGACATACAGATGAATGTTTCTGCGGCACTGAATAAAAAAACTGTTAAGCAGCTGCTACAATGGCTTCCAGCAAACGAGTAAGAGAGATAGCATGTGTGGCCATAGCCGATACCATCCTGGGCACACTGTATGGAGTTACCAATAGACTTTCCATTGCTCTCTTTTTATATATTTAAGTTGACGTATGAAAGCGTATGAAGAAGAATAATAATAAGAAGAACAAGAAGAAGAAGAACAACAAGAAGAAATGAACTTGAAAACCATTTATTAAAGCACTTACATAACTCTCTATTTATCAACATAATTTCCACGAACATTGATACGCTTATTCCATAGCTTTATCAGTGGACCAAAACCTGCAGCTTAGATGTCTTCTGTCTGATGTTTCAGCTCTATAATTGTACTTCACGTTGAACTGCTTCGTCATTCGCAAAATGTCTCCAGTCAAGGTGGACTATTTGTTATTCTGTATACTGCTGCAAGAACAAGCCATTTCGTTCATGTTGTGTTTGTCGGACAGGAGTCTGAGCACAATTTCCGAAAAATTAATCCATCAGGCATTATGATGTAGGGTAAACCATGCGAACACACTATTGCAGATACTGCACCGCCCATCCTTACTGCCTGTAAGCTCGAATCATCTCCCCCGTCCGCCGTACAGATGCTTCTGTTGCAACCTGAGAATAACAACCAGACTTCAGCATAAATTGTTGAGTGTCCTTAACAAAATGTATTGCCCTAATTATACACCGTTTTACGGGACAAACGCTTCTGACCGTAATTATAAAGCATTACCTGATGAATATCCCTTGCAGATGCCTATTTGCCAACCACCGTCCCCCTCCCCCATCCTCCCAATAAAAACAGAACATCGGCACGTTGATCTTTTATTGTAGGACCCCAGATTTTGGATGGGACTAACAACAACAGGAAGAAGAAGGAGATGAAGAACAAGAAGAAGAAAAAGAAGAATGTGACATACGAGGTCATTGTATAACTCCAGCAATGAAGTTGTTGACTATTAAACAGGTTCATTTTATTGTTTGTTACATTTGTGTTTTCCAGAGTTCCAGTCCATCTAATTGCTGACTGCCCGACATAGTGTACTCTTGGAAAGAACCTTTATTTGTGACGACACAGCTTTGATGTGTTTGTGTTAAAAATCATCCAATCAAATGTGAGCTCAAGGTCCGCTTGACGTCATTTCCTGCACAACTTCAGCCAGTCGGATGAACCGCCATGTGACTATCGCCAGCCAATGGCAAGTTAGCCTGGGCCTGACATGGACAAGCATATTCAGCAAACCAATGATCGGCTGCACTGTATAAGGCAGGTCAGTTTTCCACTACTCATCAACAACCACAACATAGAACATAACAATAGAAGTTCTATACCACAACACACTTAAGTCCTTGTTATGATAATACCACATCCACCATGCTACGGAATGGCTCACGAGTACAAGTATAACCAAACAGACTCCATGTTGATACTTACTGTCCGTGTCCAAGCACCCTGTTATACAATATGCATCCAGTATTCAGCGACTTGGATTCCCTTGTCATTTGCCTCCAGCATATCGCACCAATTGCATGTTTCCTGGAAGTTGGGTTAGGTCATCAGGTGGCCATGGTCCTATATTGCGCCACAGTCACATGTGTCATCATCTGTGTAATCCCCATCGTTTCAAATTCCTTTTGTACCGCGAAACGCCAGTTCAGAGTCTGTTCAGCGACTTCCATGTCGTGAATGGTAGATGATGTCCTGGGGCAGGTTTCTCTGGTAGTTCCATCTCTGGGGCCAGCATAAATACGTGCCGTCTTTCGATGCGGGTTTGTTTGTATAGGCTGTGTTGATTTTAAGAAGCTATGTCTGGATTTGAGTCTTGTGCTCTGTACCAGATGGCCACACATTACGTTTCTTTGGCCATGCTCCTGTTTTTCTCGTTCGATTTCTGCTGCGACGTTTCTTCGAATCTTGGGTGGTGATATGCCAATTATGGGGTATATTTTATAAATGGGGGTGGGATTTAAGCACCCTGATACTATCCGACCCGCTTCATTTATTGCTGTATCAATTAGTCTCGCGTCAGCAGAGTTTTTCCAGATTGGCGCAGCGTATTCAGCTATGGAAAAACACAAGGGAATTGCCGATGTACAAAGAACTGATGGCTGTGTCCCCATGTTGTGCTGGTACGTTTTCGGATGATATTATTTCGTGTGTCTATCTTACGCTTTGTTTCCTGGCAGTGCATTATGTAAGACAATGTGCGGTCTAACTTCACGCCTAGATATTTGGGAGCCGTGCAGTGTTCAAGCTCCTGCCCTTGCCACCTAATCTGAAGTTTTTCTGTTTGCCTCTCTGTTTCTGAGGTGGAAGGCACATACCTGGGTTTTACTGGGATTTGGTTTCAGGTTATTCTTGTGGTAATATTCTGTAAGGGCATTGAGAAAACTTGACAGCATGTTTTCAACCTCCTCAAACCCTTTTCCCTGAGTAGCAGCTGATGTGTCGTCAGCATAGATGAATTTCCTTGTGTCTGAGTCCATGAGTTGGTCATTAGTATATTTGTTATTAAGCATTGGTGCTAGGAAACTTCCTTGTGCATGTTGTTGAAATCGACTTACTTTTAAAACAAAGAAACGAAGCTGCCATTATAATTCATGGACATATGCCCTAATATAACCATCCTCATCATCATGTAGCATGACTTTCGCAGAACATCGCTGTCGTGACAGCCTTTCTGTAGGAAACTATCGTTCGCCAGTCTTCCAGCCTGCTCCATGGTCAAATCCAACGTTTCCTTGATTTCCTGACTCCATCGTCTTCTCGGTTGGCAGCGCCACGGAAGCACCACCCGTATTATGTCATCTATCCATTGCCCACGAGGTCTCAATCATGCCCTGCAGCAGTCACCTCTTGCTGTATAAGCTGACAGTGGGAGCCAATCAGGCTGCATTCTCATGATACGATGGAGCCAAAGTGTTTTCTGCCTAGAAATGTCCTACACAGGGGAGAGTTCTCGCCGTGTTTCTAATGTCTTCATTTCTTATTCTATCTCTCATGGGGACACCGACGACCTTTCTTAGACATTTCACAAGTTGTTAGTTTCTTCTCTTGGGCATTGGATATGTGTCAAGTCTTACAATGGACGCACAGACGTGGTATAAATACACAATGTATCTGTTGCTTAGTTGTCAAGCTCTTGGATATTTAAGAAGTGACGACAATTGATAAGTCACAATTTATTACATTAGTATTGTTTTGTTATAATTTTGTAGGCGGCGTTCGAAATTAACAAGATGATGTCATTGAAGGAGCAGACTGGCAACTCGGCCATGTGGATCACATGCGATTACGGAGACGCCAAGCTTCAGCTTCTGCGTTCGTTCTCAAATCTCCCGTTAGCAAACTCTGAATAGGGCTTTGCAAGTAGCAGTATATTGTCCGGATAAAAAAATGCATTGTGTCACTAGTTTACAGCTTGACTGCGATATGTGCATTTTTCGGTCTGACACATCCGTCTTCGGCAGCAGGCATTTTTTTAGCACCGGGTTAGCCTTCCCTCTTCGATCTTCTTTCCTTAACCATTCTGCTCAATTGCGGCGTATTATCCAGGAACACCAGAGTCTCCAAGCAAACAGCAGAACATTTCCTGCAGCACTGTCCCACTTATACAGACCCAAGAGATGCAGCTTGGCCCAGGGAGCGATCATGCTCAATAAGCAGTTGGGGGGGGGGGGGGGAGAAGGGGGTGGCGGTGAAGACCTGAAATGCAGTCTTCTTCGTGAGCCTCACAAGACTAGAAGCATAACATCTGTTGGTCGAATAATAATAATAATAATAAGAACAAGAACAAGAACAAGAACAAGAAGAAAAAGAAGAAGATGTGGTAATATCTTTACATTTTTAAAATAATATCTTGAGAATTCACGATCCTGCCCGCACTCTTCATCAGGTTACTAATACGATGGGATCAAGATGCTGAGCAGCGCATGAGCTGCAGTAGTCAGCGACCCATAGCGAACCAGCGAACCAGAGCTGCCAAGACCCTTCTACACCTTCAAGCGGTGATCCTGGACAACAGGCTGCAACAGGACAGACTGGCCATGGAGAAGGGATCGAAGAGGGAATGCTAACCAAGTACTAAAAAAATGCTTGCTGAAGTCGGATGTGTTGGACCGACAGGTGCAAATATCGCAGTCTAGCTGTAAACTACGACAATACGCATTCCGTTCTCTGGACTACATTCTGCTACTTAAGCCCTTGTCAGGGTTTGGTAGCAGGAGATTGAGAACGAACGAAGCCAAGCCAAGCCAAATGACGAAGAGAAAGTATTCTCAGTTTCGTTCCAGTAGAAACATGGAACACATTTTGTAGTTGTCCCTGTAGGAAGAATGCGGCAGCTGAAAGAGTGGTGTCTGTAGTGGTACGTCATGAGGTACCCCGCATCACGTCTCTCTGTTTCTGTGTCTTAGCTCATGGGGTACCCAGTATTATGCCTCTCTATTTCTGTGTTTTAGCTCATGAGGTACCCCGCATCACGTCTCTCTGTTTCTGTGTTTCAGCTCATGAGGTACCCCGCATCACGTCTCTCTGTTTCTGTGTTTTAGCTCATGAGGTACCCCGCATCACGTCTCTCTGTTTCTGTGTTTTAGCTCATGAGGTACCCCGCATCAGGTCTCTCTGTTTCTGTGTTTTAGCTCATGAGGTACCCCGCATCACGTCTCTCTGTTTCTGTGTTTTAGCTCATGAGGTACCCCGCATCACGTCTCTCTTTTTCTGTGTTTTAGCTCATGAGGTACCCCGCATCACGTCTCTCTGTTTCTGTGTTTTAGCTCATGAGGTACCCAGTATCACGCCTCTCTATTTCTGTGTTTACGCCATGAGGTACCCAGTATCACGCCTCTCTATTTCTCTGTTCTACGTCATAGATACCCAGTATCCTGTCTCTCTATTTTGGTGTTTTACGTCATGAGGTACTCAGCATCACGTCTCTGCGCAACTTCCTGTTTCTAAGCGAAATTGCTCATTTTTTGTCTATGTTATGAAGTTAAACTACACTGTATCCTCCTTATCTCTCTTTCTCTCTCTCTCTCTCTCTCTCTTTCTCTCTCTCTCTCTCTCTCTCTCTCTTTGTTCCTGCCTTCACCTGTCGCTGACTCCAGCTTTTTGGGATGTTGCCACAATATACTCCTCCTATAATCTCTCTCTCTCTCTCTGACTCTCTCTCTCTCTCCCTCTCTCTAAATATCTCTTTCATTTTCTTTTACTCGTAGAAATAGTAACCCCATATCCCCCCTCCCCAACCCGATCCCCATTCAGTATAAGATAGGCGGGTAAAGTATAGCTTCTACTATTTAAAATTTAGAGGAACAATTGGTCTGTGGTTTGAATGTCAGCCCTAATAATATAAGGACATACGTTGAAAACCTCGGTCTTGCATTGGTTTTGATTTGTATCGGAGGTATGTGACCTGGTGTACAAAGATAAGTACAGCTAAAAGGTTCTAGCTTTCACCAGTGGATGCTTGCGTCGAAATGAGGGAATGAAATGGTACGATAAAGTCACTAATATAAATTGTGAGAAAGAAGCGGGCGGACGCTAGTGGGACTAGACGTAATATGAAGGAGTTGTCGATGGAGAAGATACACATTACTCAAATCAGCTGATACCATTACAAGGCAGTCACTGTTCTGACATCCCACCAGCGCAAGAGAAGAAGAGGCAAATTTAAGCACTTATGAAGAAGGTAAGTCGAGACAAACCTAAAAATACCAGGAGAAACGCGTGGAGAAAGGCGGGGTGGTTTAGGGGAGCGGGGGCGGGGGTGGTTTGGTGGAAATGAGGGGGTTAAAGATGGAAATGATTGGCGTAACAGAGCGATTTGGCCAGTATTTTTGAAGACCTATGCTCCGAGGGGAGTTGAATGATTTTGATTGATTGACTGATTGATTTAATGAAAACCTAGGCTGTGCAGTGCGTTGATCCTGCAGGGATACGTTACATGAATTCCTCAGCTCGATAAGTTTCCTCGTAGACCTTATCATTGGAACTCAGCGAAGGGGGATCCAAGATGCAGCACTGATGAGATGATAGTAGCCAGCGACAAATAGCTGGATGGTTGAATGATGTGACAGTAGCAGGCGACAAATAGCTGGATGGTTGAATTAGGTGACAGTAGCCAGCGACAAATAGCTGGATGGTTGAATTAGGTGACAGTAGCCAGCGACAAATAGCTGGATGGTTGAATGATGTGACAGTAGCCAGCGACAAATAGCTGGATGGTTGAATTAGGTGACAGTAGCCAGCGACAAATAGCTGGATGGTTGAATGAGGTGAAAGTAGCCATCGACAAATAGCTGGATGGTTGAATGAGGTGACAGTAGCCAGCGACAAATAGCTGGATGGTTGAATTAGGTGACAGTAGCCAGCGACAAATAGCTGGATGGTTGAATTAGGTGACAGTAGCCAGCAACAAATAGCTGGATGGTTGAATGAGGTGACAGTAGCCAGCTACAAATAGCTGGATGGTTGAATGAGGTGACAGTAGCCAACGACAAATAGCTGGATGTTTCCTCTTCTTCTTCATTGTACGCAGTCAGACGGTACCCATTATTTTTCTAAAAAGGCAGCGGTCATCCTGAGGCTGTCGAAACTGCTGTAGAGCTTGTCTACTGTTTGCCACTGGTGATGACCACATCTGCTCTCTCTGATCCTCGTATGTTGGGCAGTTTTGCAGCAAATGCTCAGCGGTCATTTTCCCGGTACCACACGGGCATTCGTCGGTGCCACCTATCTTCAATTTGTTGAATAGGTGGTAAATCAGTCTATTGTGGCCAGTACGAAAACTGAAGACCACGACCTGCTCTCTTCTGTTCAACTGGTAATAGGCATCGTTTTTGGTGTAGCCAGTATGTTCGGTTTCCCATTTGGTCATGTATCTAGCTCTAATAAGCCGTTTTGACTCTTCGTATGCCATACTAGTATCTGGTTGTGGTAGTTTTGCACCTTCTTTTGCCAGTCTGTCTGCCTCCTCGTTGCCTTTGATGTTGCAGTGAGATGGAACCCACTACACCACTACCCTTTTTGGTGCGGACTGCTGGCATAGTTGACAGAATACTGCTCTTAAATCATTAAGTTCTGTATTTTTCTGGCTTTTTAGTGCTGTGCCTACGGCCAAAGCATCTGTAAGCAGGACTATGTGACTTTCATTCCTTTTACCTGTCCCCATTTCTTCCATTGCCACCCTCAGTGCCTCTGCCTCCGCTCTGAAATTGCTTGTCTATTTTCCAGTAGCGAATGACAGTGTTATTTTTCTGCCGTTTGGTAGGTTCCTGCCCCTCCGTTCTGTGTTGTATTTGTTACGGAACCGTCGGTGTATGCATGGGTCCAGTCCATGCTTGGGTAGTTTTCCGTTATGTAACTCAGGGTAGTATCTCTTCTTTCTTTTTCAGACTGGCAGTTTTGTTTCCAATACCTGGTATATTTTCTACCACCTCTGGAAATATATGCTGCCTCCAGGTAGGTTTTCGTACAGTAGGGATGGACTTTGGTGTTGTTAGTGCATTCATTGGGTCTTCGTGCATCTTTGCTTTGGCTATTTCTGCAAAGTTTCTCCGCTTTAGTTTCCCATTTACGAAATTGTTTAGCCTCTTGTGCATTGGATGGTCAGTCAGTCTTCTGAGTGTCTCTGATTGCTGCTGGGCTCAGCAGTCTCTTCTGTCGGTCATGGATTGCATTTTTGTAATCTTTTCCAGTTCTACAATTGGCGTTGACTTCATGCCTCCTGTTATAACTCTCATGGCTTGGTTTTGGAGTTTGCTAATTTTATCGAAGTTCGCCTTTGCTACTGTTGTCCATGCCGCAATGCCATACTCGAGAACTGGTCTCACTCTTCCAGTGAACAGTTTCTTTAGTATACTTTCGTCTGCTCCCCAGCTTGTGCCAGCAAGTTTCCTCATGATTGCCATTCTTTCTCTGGCTCTCATTCGGTTTCTCTCGATCTAACTTTTCCATGTCATGCGCCGATCAAATGTGACTCCCAGGTAGTTTGGGTTGTCGTTTGGCTGCAGGTATTTGCCGTTCAGACTTAATTTGGTGTTTTGGGGTTTGATTGATAGCGAGAATAATGTATATGTCGTTTTTTCCTCGTTTATTTTGACCAGCCATTAGTTCGCCCACTCTTCCAGCGATGTTAGGGCCTGCTGCATCCGATTTCTTGCTATGGTGAGATTCTTTTCAGAGGTCTACATAGCCAGATCGTCTGCAAACATTGAGCTATGGACTCTTCTTGGTATATTCTCTGTCCTTTATACACACCAGGAAGAGTGTGGGTGACAGTACTCCCCCTTGGGGTACTCCCTGCTCAAGTGTCACCTTTTTTCTCGTCTGCCCTTGTACTTGGACTCTGGCCGTTCTGTTTTTGAGGTAGTGGTTGAATCACTTGTACATTTTCCCACAAACTTCCCGTCTTCGTAGCTTGACTCTAAGTCCCTCTTTCCAGACTTTGTGAAATGCCTTTTCCAGGTCCACCAAAACCACTACTGTGTATTTCTGTTCCTAGTAGGCATCTTCTATTTCCTGGGCTATGAGGATGAGCTGATCCTCAGTGGATCTGTGCTGTCTAAAGCCTGCTTGCTATGGAATTAGTATGCGTTTTTCTTCCAGATGCCACATCAGTCTGGTGTTTATCATACGTTCCATCAGTTTGCCGACACAGCTCAGTGGGCTGATAGGCCTGTATCCATTTGGATCTGTTTTGTCTTTTCCTTTCTTTGGTACTGGTACAAGTACAATACCCCTTTTCCAGCTTTGGTTCAGGACTGATAGCAGTTTCCTTTTTGCTGTTTGGCCCAGCCCCATCAGCATTTCGCTTGTTATCCCGTCTTTTCCGGGAGATTTGCTTTCCTTTAATGTTCTCATGGCCTCTTCCATTTCGTTCATTGTTAATTTTGCCATCATATGCTCTGCTGGTGCCATATTGATGTTGTCGTGCCCCTTTTGCTCTTCACTAATGTCTGTATGCCTATCTGCAGGGACATCAATGTGGTTTGCTCTGGCATAGTGTTCAACAAAGGCGTTTGCGGCTTTTTTTCCAGTGAGCAAGTTTTCGCCCTGCTTGATGGTAATTTGTTTGTTTGATGGAGTTTCGTCATTCATGGCTCTGACTAGCTTCCATAGTTTGTTCCCTTCTTTGTCTAAGTTGAGGCTTTCTGTTTTGTTTTTCCAGCTTTCTCTTGCTGTTTGGTTTAGAGTGTATTTGTATTTCGCCGTGACGGCTTTGAGGGCGATATTTGCCTCCATAGATTGTTCTCGCTCTGCCATGTTTCTAGCATTTGTGACTGCGTCTTCCGCTTTCTGCAAATCATCATTCTAATAGTGCTTATAATTTTTCCTTGCCCGTCTTGGGATGGTTTCAGTGGCAGCTTGCATTATTGCTTTGCTTAGGCTTTCCACCATGGGCTTCATTTTGTTGCTGGATGTTTGAATGAGGTGCCAGTAGCCAGCGACAAATAGCTGGATGTTTGAATGAGGTGACAGTGGCCAGCGACAAATAGCTGGATGGTTGAATGAGGTGACAGTAGCCAGCGACAAATAGCTGGATATTTGAATCAAGGTCAGCCTACCGAGACTCTATCCGCCGCCTCCACATGACGACTCTGGAAACAGGTTGCACTAAGAACAGAGATCGCAGTGGGCTTGTAAACTCGGTAGTAAAAAAAGTCAGCTGAAGTTGGATGTATCTGGCTAAAGGCGCAGATATCGTAGCATCGCTGTAAACTACAACTTAACGTCACAACGTCATGTTCAATACGAACGCCGAAGAAGAAGAAGAAGAAGAAGAAGAAGAAGAAGAAGAAGAAGAAAAAGAAAAAGAATAATAAGAAGAAGAAAAAGAAGAAGGTCGAAGAAGAAGAAAAAGAAAAAGAAGAAAAAGGGAGAAGAAGAAGAAGAAGAAGAAAAAGAAGAAGGGAGATGAAGAAGAAGAAAAAGAAGAAGGGAGAAAAAGAAGAAGAAGACGGAAAAAAGATGAAGGGAGAAGAAGAAGAAGAAGAAGAAGAAGAAGAAGAAGACGAAGAAGAAAAGGATGAAGGGAGAAGAAGAAGAAGAAGAAGAAGAAGAAGAAGAAGAAGAAGAAAAAAAAGAAGATGATAAAGAATAAAAGGAAGTAGAAGAAGAAGGAGAATAAGAAGAAGACACATATACGCAAGCACACATACACCATCTACACAAAATTACACGAACACATACACACTCACAGCCACATACACATTCACATCCCTACACTTACCCACACAACTGCTAAATACGGATGTATCGGATCGAAAGGTGCAGTAAAGCTGTAAATTAGCGACACAATGCTATGTCGTTCTCTGGACTACATCCTGCTACTTGCAAAGCCCTGTTCAGAGCTTAGTAGGGCAGATTGAGAAAGAGGAGAAAGAAGAAGAAGAAGAAGAAGAAGAAGAAGAAGAAGAAGAAGAAGAAGAAGAAGAAGAAGTAGAGGAGGAATGCACATCCACGCACATATACATCCATAGACACACACTCACGTCCACACGCACACACATTCACATCCACACGCACTTCCGCAGTACGTTTCGAAGATGGTAATAACCCAACCGCCAATCTCCAACGACATCTCACGGCTCCTGGAGCAGTTCACCCCGCTGATAGAGGCCCCATCACTGCTGTCCTAATCGATGCCACGGCGAGCTGTACAAGCAGGTCTCCAATCACGGATCGATTCAACCCTATCAGATTAGCGCCTCCAAATACGGTCTACACTATTCGTGCCCAGCAGACCGGGTACAAACCCAACTGCCTCACACCGTGACAGATTGCTTTTTCATTCCTTCCGCTCAAACCTTCACATTATTTACGTTGCAATCTTGAACACTTGGCTTGATTATATGTCTCTATTATCACAACACTATCTTAAGGCTGATATAATTGTGAAACGCTGATATTTTGTGGACTGAAAATAATTGAATTACTCAAATGTTTGAAAGAAGCGGTGAGATTAATTATGAATGGCGTCAGATATTTAACGAATGGAATGCCAAAGATCAGTGTTCTTGATCCTGAATTTCTCTATGGAGACATAGATACTATTTAGTTTAGCGTAGCTGTCCTTAAGAACAGTTTCAATTTAGTTAAAAGATAATAATTGTTATTAATAGGTCATGAAATAACAAGAACTGTATAACAAGAAAACACACACAAAAAAAGAGTTTATTTGAAGATCTAACAAAACTGAGTGTCTGTTAAATAATTTATAAATGTATACAGAGATATGGACTTCAAGTCTAAAATATGTACTTTAATCCCGCGAGCTTGTTTTCTAAATATCTTTTAATTAAAATGTTTCTGTTAACTCGGTAGATACTGTGGAGCGTAGTCTCCTGCCAGCACTGATCATCTGCTACTCGTGCCTAGTGTGAACGTCTTGCCAAGATACAACACAAAAATGGCATCGGTTGCTAGATACGACACGGAATCCCCGCGTACCAACCTTAGTCTGGCAGCCCAATATGCCGCATCCATAAACAGCAATTTTGCGGCTCTAGGTACACTAAATCTCCATGGCCCATCGTTGCCCAGCCCGTCCACGAAGTTGCCGACACAGTTCTGGATCATAGGAAGAAAATCCGGAAACCCTGGCTGACAGTGTCCACCCTAGCAATCCTAAAGGAAAAGAGCTCAGCGAGGGCCTCGAGCAACAACCCGGAACGGCGACGCCTACAAAGGAAATTCCGGACTGCCGCCAAGAAGGACATTGAACACTATTACAACTCCACCGCCGACTGCGCCGAGGAGGGTCTGGTTTGCAACGACATGAGAGATACATTCCGCGCAATAAAGGCTCTCAGCTCCTATCCCTCCCAACGTCGTGCCAATATAATGTTATCAATTGGCTAATCTGCGAGGCAAGTATTCTTTTTTCACCTCTGATGATCTCAATTGGGATAACATCCTTTCAGGGATCAAGATGATGGGCAGCGCATGAGCTGCAGTGGTCAGCGACCCATAGTAGACTGCTAGCACCAGGGCCAGCGAACCAAAGCTGCCAAGACCCTTCTACACCTCCACGCGGTGATCCTGGATAACAGGCTGCAAGACGGCAGACTGGCTAAGGAGAAGGGATCGAAGAGGGAATGCTAACCCGATACTCAAAAAATGGTTGCTGAAGTCGGATGTGTTGGACCGAAAGGGAAAAAAAAACTGCCAGTCTGAAAAAGAAAGAAGAGATACTACCCTGAGTTTCATTACGGAAAACTACCCAAGCATGGACCGGACCCATGCATACACCGACGGTTCCGTAACAAATACAACACAGAACGGAGGGGCAGGAGCATTCCTGAGCCTACCAAATGGCAGAAAAATAACACTGTCATTCGCTACTGGAAAATAGACAAGCAATTTCAGAGTGGAGGCAGAGGCACTGAGGGCGGCAGTGGAAGAAATGGTGACAGGTAAAAGGAATGAAAGCCACATAGTCCTGCTTACAGATGCTCTGGCCGTAGTCACAGCACTGAAAAGCCAGAAAAATACTGAACTTTATGAATTAAGAGCAGTATTCTGTCAACTATACCAGCAGGCCGCACCAAAAAGAGTAGTGGCGCAGAGGGTTCCATCTCACTGCAACATTCAAGGCAACGAGGAGGCAGACAGACTGGCAAAAGAAGGTGCAAAACAACCTGATACTAGTATGACATACAAAGTCAAAACGGCTTATTAGAGCTAGATACATGACCAAATGGGAAACCGAGCATACTGGCTACACCAAAAACGATGCCTATTACCAGTTGAACAGAAAATAGCAGGTCGTGGTCTTCAGACTTCGCACTGGCCACAATGGTCTAAGGTACCACCTATTCAACAAATTGAAGATAAGTGGCACCGACGAATGCGCGTGTGGTACAGGCAAAATGACCGCTGACCATTTGCTGCAAAACTACCCGACATACGAGGATCAGAGAGAGCAGATGTGGCCATCACCAGTGGCAACACTAGACAAGCTCTATGGCAGTGTCGACAGCCTCAGGATGACGGCTGCTTTTTTCGAAAAATAATAATTGCTGTCTTACTGCGTACGATGAAGAAGAAGAAGAAGGACCGAAAGGTCCAAATATTGCAATCAAAATGTGAACTACGACATAACGCATTTCGTTCTTAGGACTACATTCTGCTACTTAAGCCCTTTTAGGGTTTGGTAGCGGGAGATTCAGAATGAACGAAGCCAAGCACAGCCACATCCTTTCAGGGATCGTTACCAGAAGCAAGGTCAGCAATAGCACATTTAACTTCTGCCATGGTTGACAGCGAATCCAGATGATCAAGAGTTGGCCTGGCCTCGATGGATCCTCTAGTAGCTCTTTCTCACAACATGGACGAGACAGTAATATGTGGGAGACCACAATATGAACGAAACCACAATATAAGGAAGACCATAATATGAACGAGACCACAATATGTGGGAGACCACAATATGAACGAGACCACAATATGTGGCAGACCACAATATGAACGAGACCACAATATAAGGAAGACCATAATATGAACGAGACCACAATATGTTGGAGACCACAATATGAACGAGACCACAATATGTGGCAGACCACAATATGAACGAGACCACAATATAAGGAAGACCATAATATGAACGAGACCACAATATGTGGGAGACCACAATATGAACGAGACCACAATATGTGGGAGACCACAATATGAACAAGACCACAATATGTGGGAGACCACAATATGAACGAGACCACAATATGTGGGAGACCACAATATGAACGAGACCACAATATGTGGGAGACCACAATATGAACGAGACCACAATATCTTGGAGACCACAATATGAACGAGACCACAATATCTGGGAGACCACAATATGAACGAGACCACAATATGTGGGAGACCACAATATGAACGAGACCACAATATGTGGTAGACCACAATATGGACGAGACCACAATATGTGGGAGACCACAATATGAACGAGACCACAATACGTGGGAGACCACAATATGTGGGAGACTACAATATGTGGGAGACCACAATATGTGGGAGACCACAATATGTGGGAGACCACAAAATGAACGAGACCAAAATAAGTGGAAGACCACAATATGAACGAGACCACAATATGTGGGAAACCACAATATAATCGAGACCACAATATGAACGAGACCACAATGAACGTTTCCACAAAATGTTGGAGACCACAATATGAACGAGACCACAATATGTGGGAGACAAGAAAATGAACGAGACCACAATATGAACAAGACCACAATATGAACGAGACCACAATAAGTGGGAGAGATCAATATGAACGAGACCACAATATAAGGAAGACCATAATATGTGGGAGACCACAATATGAACGAGACCACAATACGTGGGAAACCCCAATATGTGAGAGACAACAATACGAACGATACCACAATATGAACGACACCACAATATGAACGAGACCACAATATGAAAGAGACCACAACATGTGGCAGAACACAATATACAACATGTGGGAGAACACAATATAAACGAGACCAGAATATGTGGGACACCACAATATGTGGGAGACTACTATATGTGGGAGACCACAATATGTGGGAGACCACAATATGAACGAGACCAAAATATGTGGAAGACCACAATATGAACGAGACAACAATATGTGGGACGCCACAATATGTGGGAGACGACAATATGTGGGAGACCACAATATGTAGGAGACCACAAAATGAACGAGACCAAAATATGTGGAAGACCACAATATGAACGAGACCACAATATGTGGGAAACCACAATATAAACGAGACCACAATATAAACGAGACCACAATATGTGGGAAACCAAGATATAAGCGAAACCACAATATGAACGAGACCACAATATGAACGAGACCACAATATGAAAAATACCACAATATGTAGGAGACCAAAATATGAACAAGACCACAATATGTGGAAGACCACAATATGAACGTTACCACAATATGTGAGAGACCACAATATGAACGAGAACACAATAAGAAAGAGAACACAAAATGTGGGAGACCACAATATAAACGAGACCAGAATAATAGCGAATCCACAATATGAACGAGACCACAATATGAACGAGACCACAATGAACGATTCCACAATATGTGGGAGACCACAATATGAACGAGACCACAATATGTGGGATACAACAAAATGAACGAGACCACAATATGAACGAGACCACAATATAATCGAGACCACAATATGAACAAGACAACAATATGTAGGAGACCACAATATGAACAAGACCACAATATGTGGGAAACCACAATATGAACAAGACCACAATATGAACGAGACCACAATATGAACGAGACCACAATTTGTAGGAGACCACAATATGAACAAGACCACAATATGAACGAGACCACAATATGTAGGAGACCACAATGAACGAATTCACAATATGTGGGAGAACACAATATGAAAGTTACCACAATTTGTGAGAGACCACAATATCAACGGAACCACAATATAAAAGAGACCACAACATGTGAAAGACAACAATATAACGAGACCACAATATGAACGAGACTACAATATGTGGGAGACCACAATATGTGGGAGACTACAATATGTGGTAGACTACCATATGTGGGAGACCACAATATGAAGGAGACCACAATATGAAGAAGACAACAATATGAACGAGACCACAATATAAACAAAACCACAATATGAACGAGACCACAATATGAACGAGACACAATATATGGGAGACCACAATAGGAGCAAGACCACAATATGTGGGAGACCACAATGTTAACAAGACCACAATATGTGGGAGACAACAATATGAACGAGACCAATATATAAACGAGACCACAATATAATCGAGACCACAATATGAACGTGACAACAATATGAACGAGACCACAATATGAACGAGACCACAATAAGTGGGAGACCACAATATGCGAGAGACCACAATATCAACGAAACCAGAATATAAACGAGACCACAATATGTGAGAGACCACAATATGAACGAGACCACAATATGTGTTAGACCATAATATGAACGAGACCACAATATGTGGGAGACCACAATATGAACGAGACCACAGTATAAACAAGACCACGGCATGTTGGAGACCACAATATGTGGGAGACCACTATATGAACGAGACCACAATATGAACGAGACCACAATATGAACGAGACTACAATATGTGGGAGACTGCAATATGTGGGATACCACAATATGTGGGAAACCACAATATGGACGAGACCACAATATGAACGAGACCATAATAAGACCGAGACCGCAATATAAATGAGACCACAATATGTGAGAGACCACAATATAAATGAGACCACAATATGTGGGAGACCACAATATGAACGACATCACAGTATAAACGAGACCACAATATGTGGGAGACCACCATATGAACGAGACCACAAAATGAACGAGACCCCAATATGTGGGAGACCACAATATCAACGAAACCACAATACGAATTAGACCACAATATAAACGAGACCACAATATGTGAGAGACCACAATATGAACGAGACCACAAAATGAACGACATCACAATATAAACAAAAGCACAATATGTTGGAGACCACAATATGTGGGAGACAACAATATGTGAGAGACAACAATATGAACGAGACCACAAAATGTGGGAGACCACAAAATGTGGGAGACCACAATATGAATGAGACCAGAAAATGTGGGAGACCACAATATGTTGGAGACCACAATATGTGGGAAACCACAATATGAACGAGACCACAATATGAACAAGACCACAATATGAAAGAGTCCACAATATAAACGAGACCACAACATGAACGAGACCACAATATGTGAAAGATCACAATATGAACGAGACCACAATATGTGGAAGACAACAATATAAACGAGACCACAAAATGAACGACACCAATATATATGGGAGACCAAAATATGGACGAGAACACATTATGTGGGAGACCACAATATGTGGAAGACCACAGTATGTGGGAGACCGCAATATGAAAGAGAAAAAAATATGAACGAGAACACAATATGAACGAGACCACAATATGAACGAGACCACAATATGAGAGATACCCCAATATGTGGTACACCACAATATAAACGATACCAGAATATAAACAAGACCACAATATGTGGAAGACCACAATATGTGGGAGACCACAATATAAACGACACCACAATATGAAAGAGACCAATATATATGGGAGACCAAAATATGAACGAGACCACAATATGCGGGAGACCACTATGTGGGAAACCACAATATGTGGGAGACCAAAATATGGACAAGAACACATTATGTGGGAGACCACAATATGTGGAAGACCACAGTATGTGGGAGACCACAATATAAACGACACCACAATATGAAAGAGACCAATATATATGGGAGACCAAAATATGAACGAGACCACAATATGCGGGAGACCACTATGTGGGAAACCACAATATGTGGGAGACCACAATATAAACGACACCACAATATGAAAGAGACCAATATATATGGGAGACCAAAATATGAACGAGACCACAATATGCGGGAGACCACTATGTGGGAAACCACAATATGTGGGAGACCAAAATATGGACAAGAACACATTATGTGGGAGACCACAATATGTGGAAGACCACAGTATGTGGGAGACAACAATATGAACGAGACCAACATATGAACGAGAACACAATATGAACGAAACCACAATATGAACAGGACTACAATATGAACAAAACAAAAATATGAACGAGACTACAATATGAACGAGACCACAATATGTGGGAGACCACAATTAGAAAGTTACCACAATATGTGCGGGACCACAATATGAACGAGACCACAATATGTGGAAGACCACAATATGAACGAGACCACAATATGTGGGACGCCACAATATGTGGGACACTACAATATGTGGGACGCCACAATATGTGGGAGACTACAATATGTGGGAGACCACAATTTTTGGGAGACCACAAAATGAACAAAACCACAATATGAACGAGACCACAATATGTGGGAAACAACATTATAAACGAGACCACAATATAAACGAGACCACAATATGTGGGAAATCAAGATATAAGCGAAACCACAATATGAACGAGACCACAATATGAACGAGACCACAATATGAAAAATACCACAATATGTAGGAGACCAAAATATGAACAAGACCACAATATGTGGAAGACCACAATATGAACGTTACCACAATATGTGAGAGACCACAATATGAACGATACCAGAATATTAGCGAAACCACAATATGAACGAGACCACAATATGAACGGGACCACAATGAACGATTCCACAATATGTGGGAGACCACAATATGAACGAGACCACAATATGTGGGAGACAACAAAATGAACGAGACCACAATATGAACGAGACTAGAATATGAACGAGACCACAATAAGTGGGAGAGATCAATATGAACGAGACCACAATATGTGGGAGACCACAATATGTCAGAGACCACAATATCAACGAAACCACAATATAAACGAGACCACAATAAGTGAGAGACCACAATATGAACGAGACCACAATATGAATGAGACCACAATATGTTCGAGACCACAATATGTTGGAGACCACAATATGTGGGAGACCACAATATGAACGAGACCACAATATGAACGAGATCACAATATGAACGAGACCACTATTTCAAATGAGACTACAATATGTGGGGGACCACAATATGAACGAGACCACAATATGTGTGAGACCACAGTATCAACGAGACCGAAGTATAAACGAGACCACAATATGCTGGAGACCACATTATGTGGTAGACCACTATATGAACGAGACCACAATATGAACGAGATCACAATATGAACGAGACTACAATATGTGGGAGAATGCAATATGTGGGAAACCACAATATGGACGAGACTACAATATGAACGAGACCACAATATGAACGACACCGCAATATAAAAGAGACCACAATATTTTAGAGACCACAATATGAACGAGACCACAATATGTGGGAGACCACAATATGAACGACATCACAGTATAAACGAGACCACAATATGTGGGAGACCACAATATCAACGATACCACAATACGAATTAGACCACAATATAAACGAGACCACAATATGTGAGAGACCACAATATGAACGAGGCCACAATATGAACGGCATCACAATAGAAACAAGAGCACAATATGTGAGAGACCACAAAATAAACGACACCACAATATGTGGGAGACCACAATATGTGGGAAACCACAATATTAACGAGACAACAATAGTTGGGAGACCACAATATGAACGAGACCAAAGTATGAACGAGACCACAATATGTGGGAGACCATAATATGTGGGAGACCACAATATGAACAAGAACACAATATGAACGAGACCACAATATGTGGGACACCACAATATGTGGGAAACCACAATATAAACGAGACCCGAATATAAACGAGACCACAATATGTGGGATACCAAGATATAAGCAAAACCACAATATGAACGAGACCACAATATGAACGAGACCACAATATGAACAAGAAAACAATATGTAGGAGACCACAATATGAACAAGACCACAATATGTGGGAAACCACAATATGAACGAGACCACAATATGAACAAGACCACAATATGAACGAGACCACAATATGTAGGAGAGCACAATGAACGAATCCACAATATGTGGGAGACCACAATATGAAAGTTACCACAATATGTGAGAGACCACAATATCAACGGAACCACAATATAAAAGAGACCACAACATGTGAAAGACAATAATATAACGAGACCACAATATGAACGAGACTACAATATGTGGGAGACCACAATATGTGGGAGACTACAATATGTGGGAGACTACAATATGTGGGAGACCACAATATAAAGGAGACCACAATATGAAGAAAACCACAATATGAAGAGAACAAAATATAAACAAGACCACAATATGAACGAGACCACAATATGAACAAGACACAATATATGGGAAACCAAAATATGAGCAAGACCACAATATGTGGGAGACCACAATGTGAACGAGACCACAATATGTGGGAGACAACAATATGAACGAGACTACAATATAAACGAAACCAAAATATAATCGAGACCACAATATGAACGTGACAACAATATGAACGAGACCACAATATGAACGAGACCACAATAAGTGGGAGAGATCAATATGAACGAGACCACAATATGTGGGAGACCACAATATGCTAGAGACCACAATATCAACGAAACCAGAATATAAACGAGACCACAATCTGTGAGAGACCACAATATGAACGAGACCACAATATGTGTTAAACCATAATATGAACGAGACCACAATATGTGGGAGACCACAATATGAACGAGACCACAATATAAACAAGACCACAATATGTTGGAGACCACAATATGTGGGAGACTGCAATATGTGGGAAACCACAATATGTACGAAACCACAATATGGACGAGACCACAATATGAACGAGACCACAATATGACCGAGACCGCAATATAAATGAGACCACAATATGTGAGAGACCACAATATGAATGAGACCACAATATGAACGAGACCACAATATGTGGGAGACCACAATATCAACGAAACCACAATACGAATAAGACCACAATATAAATGAGACCACAATATGTGAGAGACCACAATATGAACGAGACCACAATATGAACGACATCACAATATAAACAAAAGCACAATATGTGGGAGACCACAATATGTGGGAGACAACAATATGTGAGATACAACAATATGAACGAGACCACAAAATGTGGGAGACCACAATATGAATGAGACCACAAAATGGGAGAGACCACAATATGTTGGAGACCACAATATGTGGGAAACCACAATATGAACGAGACCACAATATGAACGAGATCTCAATATGAATGAGACAACAATATGAACGAGACCACAATATGTGGGAGACCACAATATGAACGAGACCACAATATGAACAAGACCACAATATGAAAGAGTCCACAATATGTGGGAGACCACAAAATGAACGAGACCACAATATGTGGGAAACCACAATATGAACGAGACGACAGTATAAACGAGACCACAATATGTGGGAGACCACAATATGAACGAGACCACAATATGTGGGAGACAACAATATAAACGAGACCACAACATGTGGGAGACCACAATATGAACGAGACCACAAAATGAACGACACCAATATATATGGGACACCAAAATATGGACGAGAACACATTACGTGGGAGACCACAATATGTGTAAGACCACAGTATGTGGGAGACCGCAATATGAAGAGAAAAAAATATGAACGAGAACACAATATGAACGAGACCACAATATGAACGAGACCACAATATGAGAGATACCCCAATATGTGGTAGACCACAATATAAACGATACCAGAATATAAACAAGCCCACAATATGTGGAAGACCACAATATGTGGAAGACCACAATATAAACGACACCACAATATGAGAGATACCCCAATATGTGGTAGACCACAATATAAACGATACCACAATATGTGGGAGACCGAAATATGGACAAGAACACATTATGTGGGAGACCACAATATGTGGATGACCACAGTATGTGGGAGACCACAATATGAACGAGACCAACATATGAACAAGACCACAATATGAACAAAACCAAAATATGAACGAGACTACAATATGAACGAGACCACAATATGTGGGAGACCACAATATGAAAGTTAGCCCAATATGTGCGAGACCACAATATGAACGAGACCACAATATGTGGGAGACCACAATATCAACGAAACCACAATATAAACCAGACCACAATAAGTGAGATACCATAATATGAACAAGACCACAATGTGAACGAGACCATAATATGTGGGAGACCACAATATGTGGGAGACCACAATATGAACGAGACCGCAATATGAACGAGACCACAATATGTGGGAGACCACAAAATGAACGAGACCACAATATGTGGGAAACCACAATATGAACGAGACGACAGTATAAACGAGACCACAATATGTGGGAGACCACAAAATGAACGAGACCACAATATGAACGAGACTACAATATGAACGAGACCACAATATGTGGGAGACCACAATATGTGGGAAACCACAGCATGTGGGAGACCACAATATGAACGAGACCATAATATGAACGAGACCACAATATGAACGAGACCACAATATGTTGGAGAAGACAATATGAACGAGACCACAATATGAACGAGACCACAATATGAACGAGACAACAATATGTGGGAGACCACAATATTAAATGAAACCACAATATAAACGAGACCACAATATGTGTGAAACGACGATATGAACGACACCACAATATGTGGGAGAACACAATATGTGGGAAACAACAATATGTGGGAGACCACAATATGATCGAGACCACAACATAAACGAGACCAAAATATGTGGGAGACCACAATATGAACGAGACCACAATATGTAAGAGACCACAATATATAAGAGACCACAATATGTGGGAGACCACAATATAAACGAGACCACAGTATAAAAGAGACCACAATATGTGGGAGACCACAATATGTGAAAGACCACAAAATGAACGAGACTACAATTTAAACGAGACCACAATATGAATGAGACCACAATATACACGAGACAGCAATTTGAACGAGACCACAATATATGGGAAACATCATTATGAACGAAACCACAATATGTTGGAGGCCACAATATGAACGAGACCACAAAATGTCGAAAACCCCAATATGAACGAGGCCACAGTGTAAACGAGACCACAGTATGTGGGAGACCACAATATGTGGGAAACCACAATATGAACGAGAGCAGAATATGAACGAGATTACAATATAAACGAGACGACAATATGAATGAGACCACAATACTTGGGAGACCACAATATAAACGAGACCACAGTATAAACGAGACCACAATATGTGGGAGACTACATTATGAACGACACCACAATATGAACGAGACCACAATAAGTGGGAGACCACAATATGAACGAGACCGCAATATGTGGGAGACAACAATATGTGGGAGACCACATAATGTGGGATATGAAAATATGAAACGAGACCAGCATATTAAAGAGACCACTATATGAACGAGACCACAACATGTGGGAGACCACAATATGAACGAGACAACATTATGTGGGAGACCACAATATGAACGAGACCACAATATGTGGGAGACCACAATATGAACGAGACCACATTATGTGGGATACCACAATATGAACGAGACCATAGTATAAACTGACCAAAATGTGTTGGCAGACCACAATATGTGGGAGACCACTATATGAACGAAACCACAATGTGAACGAGACAACAATTTGAACGAGACAAAATATGTTGGAGACCGCAAAATATGGGAAACCACAATATGTGGGAGACCACAATATCGACGAGACCACAATATGGTGGAGACCACAATATGAACGAGACCGCAATATAAACGAGACCACAATATGTGGTAGACCACAATATGAATTAGACCACAATATGAACGAGATCACAATATGTGGGAGACCACAAAATGAACGACATTGCAATATAAACGAGACAACAATATGTGGGAGACCACAATATGAACGAGACCACAATATCTGAGAGACCACACAATGAACGAGACCACAATAAGTGGGAGACCACAATATGAACGAGACCACAGTATAAACGAGAATACAATATGTGGGAGAGTGGGAGCTCACAAAATGAAGGAGACCACATAATGAACGAGACCACAATATGAACGAGACCACCATATGAACGAGACCACAATATTTGGGAGACCACAAAATGTGGGAAACCACAAAATGTGGGAGACCACAATATGAACGAGACCACAATATGAACGAGACCACCATATGAACGAGACCACAATATGTGGGAGACCACAAAATGGGGGAAAGCACAATATGAGGGAGACCACAATATGGACGAGACCTTAATATGAACGATACCACAATATGAACGAGATCACAATATGTGGGAGACCACAATATGAACGAGACGACAATATGAACGAGACCACAATATGTGGGAGAAGACAATATGAACAAGACCACAATATGAACGAGACCACACTATGGACAAGACCACAATATGAACGAGACCACAATTTTAACGAGACCACAATAAAAACAAGTCCACAATATGATCGAGACCACAACATAAACGAGACCACAATATGTGGGAGACCACAATATGTAAGAGACCACAATATGTGAGAGACCACAATATGAATGGGACCACAATATGTGGGAGACCACAATATGAACGAGACAACAGTATAAATGAGACCACAATATGTGGGAGACCACAATTTGAATGAGACCACAATAGGAACGAGACCACAATATGTGGGATACCACAATATGTGGGAGACCACAATATGAACGAGACCACAATATAAACGAAACCACAATATGAACGAGACCACAATATGAACGAGACCACAATATGTGGGAGACCACAATATTTTGGAAACCACAATATGAACGAGACCACAATATGAACGAGACCACAATATGAACGAGACCACAATATGAACGAGACCACAATATGTGGGAGACCACAATATGTTGGAGACCACAATATGTGGGAGACCACAATATGAACGAGACCACAATATGAACGAGACCACAATATGAAAGAGACCACAATCTAAACGAGACCACAATATTTGGGAGACCACAATATGAACAAGACCACAATATGTGAAAGACCACAATATGAACGAGACCACAATATAAAAGAGATCACAGTATAAACGAGACCACAATATGTGGGAGACCACAATATGTAGGAGACCACAATATGGACGAGACCACAATATGTGGGAGACCACAATTTGAACGAGACCACAATAGGAACGAGACCACAATATGTGATATACCACAATATGTGGGAGACCACAATATGAACGAGACCGCAATATAAACGAGACCACAATATGAACGAGACCGCAATATACACGAGACCACAATTTGAACGAGACCACAATATATGGGAAACACCAATATGAACGAGACCACACTGTGTGGAAGGCCACAATATGAACGAGACCACAATATGTGGGAAACCCCAATATGAACGAGACCACAGTATAAACGAGACAACAGTATGTGGGAGACCATAATATGTGGGAGACCACAATATGAACGAGACCACAATATGTGGGAGACCACAATATGTGGGAGACTACAATATGTGGGAGACCACAATTTGAACGAGACCACAATATGAAAGAGACCATAATATGTGGGAGACCACAATATGAACGAGACCACAATATGCGGGAGACCACAATATGAACGAGAACACAATATGTGGGAGACCACAACATGAACGAGACCACAATATGTACGAGACCACAATATGTGGGAGACCACAAAATGAACGAGACCACAATATGTGGGAAACCACAATATGAACGAGACGACAGTATAAACGAGACCACAATATGTGGGAGACCACAAAATGAACGAGACCACAATATGAACGAGACTACAATATGAACGAGACCACAATATGTGGGAGACCACAATATGTGGGAAACCACAGCATGTGGGAGACCACAATATGAACGAGACCATAATATGAACGAGACCACAATATGAACGAGACCACAATATGTTGGAGAAGACAATATGAACGAGACCACAATATGAACGAGACCACAATATGAACGAGACAACAATATGTGGGAGACCACAATATTAAATGAAACCACAATATAAACGAGACCACAATATGTGTGAAACGACGATATGAACGACACCACAATATGTGGGAGAACACAATATGTGGGAAACAACAATATGTGGGAGACCACAATATGATCGAGACCACAACATAAACGAGACCAAAATATGTGGGAGACCACAATATGAACGAGACCACAATATGTAAGAGACCACAATATATAAGAGACCACAATATGTGGGAGACCACAATATAAACGAGACCACAGTATAAAAGAGACCACAATATGTGGGAGACCACAATATGTGAAAGACCACAAAATGAACGAGACTACAATTTAAACGAGACCACAATATGAATGAGACCACAATATACACGAGACAGCAATTTGAACGAGACCACAATATATGGGAAACATCATTATGAACGAAACCACAATATGTTGGAGGCCACAATATGAACGAGACCACAAAATGTCGAAAACCCCAATATGAACGAGGCCACAGTGTAAACGAGACCACAGTATGTGGGAAACCACAATATGAACGAGAGCAGAATATGAACGAGATTACAATATAAACGAGACGACAATATGAATGAGACCACAATACTTGGGAGACCACAATATAAACGAGACCACAGTATAAACGAGACCACAATATGTGGGAGACTACATTATGAACGACACCACAATATGAACGAGACCACAATAAGTGGGAGACCACAATATGAACGAGACCGCAATATGTGGGAGACAACAATATGTGGGAGACCACATAATGTGGGATATGAAAATATGAAACGAGACCAGCATATTAAAGAGACCACTATATGAACGAGACCACAACATGTGGGAGACCACAATATGTAAGAGACCACAATATGTAAGAGACCACAATATGAATGGGACCACAATATGTGGGAGACCACAATATGAACGAGACAACAGTATAAATGAGACCACAATATGTGGGAGACCACAATTTGAATGAGACCACAATAGGAACGAGACCACAATATGTGGGATACCACAATATGTGGGAGACCACAATATGAACGAGACCGCAATATAAACGAGACCACAATATGAACGAGACCGCAATATACACGAGACCACAATTTGAACGAGACCACAATATATGGGAAACACCAATATGAACGAGACCACACTGTGTGGAAGGCCACAATATGAACGAGACCACAATATGTGGGAAACCCCAATATGAACGAGACCACAGTATAAACGAGACAACAGTATGTGGGAGACCATAATATGTGGGAGACCACAATATGAACGAGACCACAATATATGGGAAACCACAATATGAACGAGACAACAATATGTGGGATACCACAATATGAACGAGACCACAATATAAACGAAACCACAATATGAACGAGACCACAATATGAACGAGACCACAATATGTGGGAGACCACAATATTTTGGAAACCACAATATGAACGAGACCACAATATGAACGAGACCACAATATGAACGAGACCACAATATGAACGAGACCACAATATGTGGGAGACCACAATATGTTGGAGACCACAATATGTGGGAGACCACAATATGAACGAGACCACAATATGAACGAGACCACAATATGAAAGAGACCACAATCTAAACGAGACCACAATATTTGGGAGACCACAATATGAACAAGACCACAATATGTGAAAGACCACAATATGAACGAGACCACAATATAAAAGAGATCACAGTATAAACGAGACCACAATATGTGGGAGACCACAATATGTGGGAGACCACAATATGGACGAGACCACAATATGTGGGAGACCACAATTTGAACGAGACCACAATATACACGAGACCACAATTTGAACGAGACCACAATATATGGGAAACACCAATATGAACGAGACCACACTGTGTGGAAGGCCACAATATGAACGAGACCACAATATGTGGGAAACCCCAATATGAACGAGACCACAGTATAAACGAGACAACAGTATGTGGGAGACCATAATATGTGGGAGACCACAATATGAACGAGACCACAATATGTGGGAGACCACAATATGTGGGAGACTACAATATGTGGGAGACCACAATTTGAACGAGACCACAATATGAAAGAGACCATAATATGTGGGAGACCACAATATGAACGAGACCACAATATGCGGGAGACCACAATATGAACGAGAACACAATATGTGGGAGACCACAACATGAACGAGACCACAATATGTGGGAGACCACAATATGAACGAGACCCCAAATGTAAATGATCTAGTAGGGCTTTAAATTAAATACGTTACAAAAATGTAAATCTGAAAACGTGAAACACCTGTTTCATGTTGTGACGCAGTCACCGTTGTTTTAATACAAGTTGCCTACCACTTATAAAGTGCATGACATGGAATCATGTAGAAAAAAAAATCTCTTGGTCGTGTGTTGAACCACTCATGCACCACATGCTGGACCTCTTCATCGAGCCTGAGTTTGTCTTTCCAATACTTCTTTTAGTCGTCCAAAGACGTGCAACTCTCATGGGGCTAGATCTGTTGATTACGATGGACTTGATAGACACTGAAAGCGGAGGTCCTGGATTGTTGCACGGGCAGTACGGAGTTGAGCATTGTTACGATGCAAAAGGACGCCTTTACTCAGAAGTCCACTGCGTTTTGATTTAATTAGGGGTCTAAGATGATACCTGATGAGATCTATATACGTGGCACTGGTGACAGTGTTCCTCTTGGGCATATAGTGCTCAAAAATAAGTTCTCGTTCATCTCAAAAGACAGCCAGCGTTCATCTCAAAAGACAGCCAGCGCTCATCTCAAAAGACAGCCAGCGTTCATCCGTTCATCTCAAAAGACAGCCAGCGTTTATCTCAAAAGACAGCCAGCGTTCATCTTAAAAAACAGCCAGCGTTCATCTCAAAAGACAGCCAGCGTTCATCTCAAAATACAGCCAGCGTTCATCTCAAAAGACAGCCAACGTTCATCTCAAAAGACAGCCAACGTTCATCTCAAAAGACAGCCAGCGTTCATCTCAAAATACAGCCAGCGTTCATCTCAAAAGACAGCCAGCATAACCTTCCTTGCAGATTGTTGACTGCGAAACTTCTTCCGTTACGGTGAGGATAAATGGCGCCATTTCTTGCTCCCTCTCGTCGTTTCAGGCTTGAAGTAGTGACCAGTATCTCTAGGAACAATTCTTGCTAGGAAACCAGCACCTTCTGCTTCAAAGCGCCGCAAAATTTTCGGACAGGCATCAACGCATAGTTGTTTCCTGGAGTAAGCTGCCGTGGTACCCATCTTGCAGATATTTTGTGGTAATGGAGCATATAATGTAGGATGTGGTATGCATAGCCTCATAAACAAGTCCACAAAACTAATCAGACGATCGTTGGTTTGAAACAGATATTGTATACTAGATAAACAACGCCTGGTTTAGTACATTTGAGAAGAAACAAACGAGAGTCTGAGAGTCTTACCAGTGGAAAACGGCCCCAAAAATATAATGGTGGAGAGTGATAGTTGTAAATCAAATTTAACAATAGAGTTGACAATGAACAGTATAGTTGTAGCAGAGTATTGTTTGGTGCCAGCATTATGTTGTTTTTTTCAAAAGGGAGGAGCTGCGGGGAGGGGAAGATGGCAAAACTTTTTTTATTCTTGAATAAACATAACTTATTTATTATAATATTTTGAATGTGAGACTCCTACCTGCTATTCTTGAAAGACGAACTGCAAATGTCTCGCGGACTGTTGGTCATAGCTTGTTTATTAGAGCTACGATGAGCATATCATTATTGGATACAATACGTTGCCAACCCAGTTTGTAGAGCAGTCGTTAAGCAGCAGGGAAGGTCGCAAAATTACTATGACATCAATGGATACCATTTTATTCCTGTCGATACCGGTACTTTAAAAAGTCGCTATTTTATATAATTTAAATATTATAAAAGTGTACATTTTGTCGCTGAAAAAATGTTAAAAGTAGCCATAATAAATAAATAAATAAATTCTAAGCCCTCAAGGTAAAGTAGCGACACAACGCCTTCCGTTTTCCGGACTACATCCTGATACTTGCAAAACCTGCTCAGGTCTTGGTAGCGGGAGATTGAGAACGGATGCAGAAGGAAAATCCCCCAACGGGCGAGCATGTGTGAAATTCTTCTTCTTTCCCTTCTTCTTCTTCTTCTTCTTCTTTTTCTTCTTCTTCTTCTTCTTCTTCTCCTCTTTTTTCTTCTTCTTCGACGTTCGTCTAGGAAAGGACGTTTGTTACGTTGTATCGTAGTTCAGTCCGACACATTCGATTTCATCACGCCATTTTTGGGACCTGATTTGCCTTTTCCTCTTGACTCCAGAATGTCTTAGCCAGGCTGCGAGATTGTAGTTGTTACCAGGGCCTCCACTTGGAGAATCTTGGTCAGTTATGGGTCACTGTCCCTAATGCAAGTAGCCAGTTATGAGTCCAGAATTCTGCCAGTTTTATTCACTGCTGCATCTTCGTCCGATTAGGTATACAACATGTACGTGTTCGCCATATCCTTGTCTGTAGTTCTAGTGGACATCTCTGTGTTTGAATTTATATAATTATTATGTCTCATTTTGTAAATTGTCAGAGCGTAAATAATTATGTTTCTGTTAAAGCTTTCAACATTTAATTATTTTTGAACGAGTGATTATTGTTTAACATTTTAACATTCCTGACAGTTTATATTAATTTTCAAAATTGTGTTAATCCGTAAAGCTGGTAAGGGAAGCCTAATGCGTATTGGATCTAAGCTTCAACAAATGGAGCGATGGGAGAAGTTCGGATAATTTATCCTGGCAGTTTATTTTGATTTTCTGCATTTAATGAATTCTGGCAATAATTTTTGTTTAATATTTTAAGTGTGTTTAATGGTTGTTGTAGTTGTTTTGCAATGTTTATCGGTTGCAATAATTCTGGTAAGGTTGTTACAACATCATCTTGATATTCTCTTAGCATCTCAACAATCCTGCTGGATTTCAAAACGCAGCCAGAGAATTGCTTGAGTGGTGTTCAGACCAGAGGGCCTTCCAGTTTCAGTTTGAGGATAGTCTTATGGGCTGTCTGACGGTGAGTACTTCCTTCTGCTTTTCATTTTGCCTTTGTCTTCTTTTCTCGCCCCAATTTTATATTATTCCATTTCTCTTTTGCTGTTCCCTTTTTACTGTGTCTTTTTCTATTTGATCAGCTCGCTCTCTCTCTCTCTCTCTCTCTCTCCCTCTCTCTCTCTCTCTCCCTCTTTCTCTCTCCCTCTCTCTCTCTCTCTCTCGCCCTCTCTCTCTCTCTCTCTCTCCCTCTCTCTCTCCCTCTCTCTCTCTCTCCCTCTCTCTCTCTCGCCCTCTCTCTCTCTCTCTCTCGCCCTCTCTATCTCTCTCTCGCTCTCTATTTAAAAAAGTCTATGTAGAAAACAATGCGTAAAACCACAAAACAAATGAGGTGAAAAATGTTCTTTCCTAAATGTTGGTTACGGGAGCCAAATGTAGTGTTGGACCAAAAAAAAGGAAAATGCCGCCGTCCATCGTAGACGATGATGGCATAATTAATTTTGCTAGCGCTATTTTTAGCAAGAACTACTTTTTATCCTCACTCTCTCGTCTCGAGCCGCCCGGCCCCAGTGGCAAGTCAAGGACAAGACGACTAGGGGGCGACTACGAGATGCAGGGGACTCTGCATCAAGCACACGTGAAAAAGACGGCGGATTCCGGAGTCCAACTAACATCATCTGATCACGAGGCCGACATGTGCCAACTTAGTCTCATGTGCCCACTTAGTCTCATGTGCCCACTTAGTCTCATGTGCCCATTTAGTCTCATGTGGCCACCTATTCTCATGTGCCCGCTTAGTCATGTCACAACAACGTGCCTGTTCGTAAAACTCTCAAGAGCAATGCCGGAGGTATCATACCCACCAGTAATTCCTCTGTAGCTAGACATGGGCAGGGGCCAGGTGTCTTCCGACACACACCAGACAGGTTAAGGAAGGCAGATCAGACAGAAACGCCTGTTAAGAGTGGATGTATTTGGCTACATGTTTAATACAAGGCTGCAACATATTTTAAAAGTGTCGATCAAACACATACCGCCAAGCTCTGGAAGATGCTCAGGAAACTGTGAGGTAAGCCTGCAGACATTTGTTCCACACTCCCCATCCCCAGGCCTTGTCTTAAGTAACGGCTTGCATCACGTGATGAAGCTTCCACACAGAGGGAGACAGAGCGATGAGTGAGTACTTGTACTTAACTATGTCTCTCCATTTTCAAGTCTATATCCCTCGGATAGTGTGTGTGTGAGAGGTGTGTGTGTGTGTCTGCCTATGTGTGTAGTGTGTGTGTCTGTGCAGGTGTGTGTGGTGTATGTGTGTGGTGTGTGTGTGTGGTGTGTGTGTGTGTGTGGTGTATGTGTGCGTGTGTGTATGTGTGCGTGCGTGTGTGTGTCTTTGTGTGTGTGTGTATGTCTGTGTGTGTGTGTGTGTGGTGTATGTGTGTGTGTCTGTGTGTGTATGGATGGTGGTGTGTGTGTCATGTGTGTATAGTGTGTGTGTGTTGTGTGTGTGATGTGTGTGTGGTGTTTGTGTGTGTGTGTGAGTGTGTGTGTGGGAGTGTGTCTATTTCTATGTGGGGTGTGTGTCTGTTTCTATGTGTGGGTGGGGTGTGGCTGGGTGTGTGCGGGCGGACGGAGGGGTTTTGGCTGAGATGGTTGGGTGGGTGCAGGCGTGCGTGAAGCGTGCGTGTGGCTGTGTATGAGATTGTGTGTGCGTGCGCGCGTGCACACATAGTTACATATAAACATTTGTAAAATTGTATTTTGTTTACAAACATATGTACACAAACACACACACACAATCACACACACATTGTGCATACACATATTGTACATACACATATTGTACATACACATCAGCAAATCCGAGAATAACTACTTGAGGAAAAACAAACTTCATTGGGAATAGTTCCTGATCACGTCAACTGTCAAACAACGCTCTCACACACGCTCTCACACACGCTCTCACACACGCTCTCACACACGCACTTACATACGCTCTCACACACGCACTTACACACGCTCTCACACACGCACTTACACACGCTCTCACACACGCTCTCACACACGCACTTACATACGCTCTCACACACGCACTTACATACGCTCTCACACACGCACTTACACACGCTCTCACACACGCACTTATATACGCTCTCACACACGCACTTACATACGCTCTCACACACGCACTTACACACGCTCTCACACACGCTCTCACACACGCATTTACATACGCTCTCACACACGCACTTACATACCCTCTCACACACGCACTTACATATGCTCTCATACACGCTCTCACACACGCACTTACATACGCTCTCACACACGCACTTACATATGCTCTCATACACGCTCTCACACACGCACTTACATACGCTCTCACACACGCACTTACATACGCTCTCATACACGCTCTCACACACGCACTTACATACGCTCTCACATACGCACTCCCACACGCTCTCATACACGCTTTCACACACACACACACATACACACGCTCTCGCACACGTACTCTCACACGCTCTCACACGTACCCACACACGCTCTCACACACGTACCCACACACGCTCTCACACACGCACTCAAACGCGCACTCTAACACGCTCTCATACACGCACCCACACACGCACCCACACACGCCCTCACACATGTACTCACACGAGCACCCACACACAAACCTATCGTCAATATTAATCTAAATTCGTTCAATCTATTCTTCTCAAATCTCAGAGTGCAAATCAGCTCTGTCCGCAATGAATAACAAAAACAACACAAAACGAAAAAAAAAACAGAAATGGAACGAAAAACACCAACCTCACGCGTATTTTCCCGCCAGTTAAAATCAATCTGGCAAAGTGAACCACCAACTATGCCATCACAACGCCCCCCCCCCCCCACCTCTCCCCCTTCCTCACTATTTACAACCACCAAATTAATGTAAAGACACACACACACACACACACACACACACACAATGACTGTTGTTAATGGACACACTGCAAAATTAACTGAGGCACGGAAGTGTCGGTCTTTGATGAAAACAACATTTGTACAGTTATACAGAAAAATACAGAGAACAAACAATACACTAGATTGCGGGGATCTTCTAACGAAGAGACTAAACTTGGAGTAATAAAAGCAATCATAATACTCAATATGTGTTCTTGTCTGTCGCATTTCTCTGGCAGACAACTCTCCCGTGATATCGATTTTCTCTTGTTTTATTTTGTCGACTTCGATCTGAAATTACGCAAATACAAATGCACTCGTGGTGTTCGTTTTTTTTTTCTTCTTCTTCTCTTCCTGTTTTTTCAATTTTTGTCCGATCTGACAATTATTCCTGCGGCGATAATTTTGAAATCGGGATCTAGTTGTAACATGTCAGGAGACTGCTATTGAACTGGCCAATTAATGATCTGCTAGTGTAATTGTAAGGCTCTCTAAGCCTGACGTAAGGCAATAATAGAGGACAACACAGGCTACAAGAGGGCGGCGCTTGTGGAACGAGCGTAGTAATCTCTCTGAAGGCCAGTTAGAAAATGTGGCTTTCTTAGATACGGAGATGTGGACACAGAAAATTGGACAGATTAAGACCCGAATACAGATGGACGGATAGAATTCAGATTAAACGACAAGAAGTTTAAGAATTAAATGGGAACAGACAGAGAACAGACCAGCGGACAAGCAGACACAGACACACATAGGAGGGGATAGAATACAGATGATGTTGTTGCTACGAATCTATCAGCAATCGGGTTTTCGATTTTCGGCCAAATGCACTTGCAAAGGTATATGTATGTGTTTGTTAGTTGGTATAAGTATGTGTTTGTTAGTTGGTATATGTATGTGTTTGTTAGTTGGTATATGTATGTGTTTGTTAGTTGGTATATGAATGTGTTTGTCAGTTGTTGATTAATACCACACAATGTACTTCATATATTTGGTCTTGGAGGGGGAAGCCTTTTCCTGAGCGCCGAGCACTCAATAAGTTGATGTTGGGTGGGGGGGGGGGGGGGGGTAATGTCGGCACTCCGGCGTGTATTGTGGGTGGATTCTCAGGTACCTGATAATTGCGAGGTGTTCGGTTCTCAGCCGGGTAATGGTGACCCTTCCTTGGAAGTTGGTCTGTGCTGTCGCCTGGATTAGGGATTTTACAAACAAGTAACATAATTACGTGGAAACAGATGTCTGTCGCCTCAAAAGTCACGTTATATGTGTGACAGTAGCCCTCTTATTTCTCTAACAGCTCCAGCTCTCACTGAAATCCACTCCTTTCAGGTCTCCATAAAAGACACTGCTGGCGCGGATGATGTTGCTGTTGTTGAAGTTGCTTCTAATGCCCCTCATACTTGACTAAGGTACTCTTGGCGCCTTTCTTTGATGCATGTTACAGTGGCTCTCCTCAAATCTTGAGGCGTGCTTGAGAAAGTGGACCGAGGTCCTCCTGGCTGTAGTGCATTAGCTAGGTTGCTATGAAACAGCCTGTTTCCATGGAAAACTGATTAGAAGTGTGGTGAGATTTTGATCAATAAGTTTAACCTAGCCCTGGCTAAAATAGTCTAGTCAGTCTATTTCACCTGACCCTAACATAGTCTGTTCAGTATGTTTCATCTGACCCTGACTAACATAATCGGATCACTATGTTTCACCTGACCCTGACTAACATAATCTGATCACTATGTCTCACCTGACCCTGACTGTCTTAGTCTGATCACTATGTTTCACCTGACCCTGACTAACATAATCTGATCACTATGTCTCACCTGACCCTGACTGTCTTAGTCTGATCACTATGTTTCACCTGACCCTGACTGTCTTAGTCTGATCACTATGTCTCACCTGACCCTGACTGTCTTAGTCTGATCACTATGTCTCACCTGACCCTGACTGTCTTAGTCTGATCACTATGTCTCACCTGACCCTGACTGTCTTAGTCTGATCACTATGTTTCACCTGACCCTGACTGTCTTAGTCTGATCACTATGTCTCACCTGACCCTGACTGTCTTAGTCTGATCACTATGTCTCACCTGACCCTGACTGTCTTAGTCTGATCACTATGTCTCACCTGACCCTGACTGTCTTAGTCTGATCACTATGTCTCACCTGACCCTGACTGTCTTAGTCTGATCACTATGTCTCACCTGACCCTGAATGTCTTAGTCTGATCACTATGTCTCACCTGACCCTGACTGTCTTAGTCTGATCACTATGTCTCACCTGACCCTGACTGTCTTAGTCTGATCACTATGTCTCACCTGACCCTGAATGTCTTAGTCTGATCACTATGTCTCACCTGACCCTGACTGTCTTAGTCTGATCACTATGTTTCACCTGACCCTGACTGTCTTAGTCTGATCACTATGTTTCACCTGACCCTGACTGTCTTAGTCTGATCACTATGTCTCACCTGACCCTGACTGTCTTAGTCTGATCACTATGTTTCACCTGACCCTGACTGTCTTAGTCTGATCACTATGTCTCACCTGACCCTGACTGTCTTAGTCTGATCACTATGTCTCACCTGACCCTGAATGTCTTAGTCTGATCACTATGTCTCACCTGACCCTGACTGTCTTAGTCTGATCACTATGTTTCACCTGACCCTGACTGTCTTAGTCTGATCACTATGTTTCACCTGACCCTGACTGTCTTAGTCTGATCACTATGTCTCACCTGACCCTGACTGTCTTAGTCTGATCACTATGTTTCACCTGACCCTGACTGTCTTAGTCTGATCACTATGTCTCACCTGACCCTGACTGTCTTAGTCTGATCACTATGTTTCACCTGACCCTGACTGTCTTAGTCTGATCACTATGTCTCACCTGACCCTGAATGTCTTAGTCTGATCACTATGTCTCACCTGACCCTGACTGTCTTAGTCTGATCACTATGTTTCACCTTACCCTGACTGTCTTAGTCTGATCACTATGTTTCACCTGACCCTGACTGTCTTAGTCTGATCACTATGTCTCACCTGACCCTGACTGTCTTAGTCTGATCACTATGTTTCACCTGACCCTGACTGTCTTAGTCTGATCACTATGTTTCACCTGATTGGACGTTGGTATCCTCTCTTCATTAGGGGCGATAATAGATCCATCATTACACAATGTCTCATCTTCTGTGAGGTATGTGTTTGTGAGCAGTCTCACTAGGTTGTCTCCTTCAACTGTAGGCCGGGTACCATTTACGGCTGGTTAAATTTAATCAATGCGAGAATTGCCCCTTTTCTGTCAGAGTCACACGCTCTAACTGCACTACCACTTGGACGTTGAGAGTTTTTATTAATTTAACACTAAAGACCAGCGGGGTATAAAGAGAGCACACCGTTAGGAGGGCAGAGACGACGGCATTGTAATCAATGGCTGAGTTTGCGTGAATGGGATTTATCAATTGATCGGCGGGTAGCCGGTTGTTAGCGATGTCTGCTACTGAGATATTGAAAGCAAAGTCATGAATAATATCACATGTATTGATAGTTGCCAACAGTGGGCCATAGAAGCATGATGATGGTTTCAGTGTTGTTATTGAGGTGTGGCAGATATTAATGTGCATCTGAAATCTGGGCGATTATCATTCAATAACACCGCCAGTAGTTCGATCTATCGGTCAATCAATCATTTAATCGAGTAGATTAGCATGTCATCAAAGCGGAATATTTAACCCGCGTACCAGTTTGATTATAGAGAATAGAGCTTTAATGTATTTACTTTCACGTCTACTGTTGCCATTTACTAATACGAATTATTGTTTTGTGTTCATTTCTACAGTTTATCTTGTCGCATTAACATCTTCTTCTTTTTCCTCTTCTTCTTCTTCTTCTTCTTCTTCTTATTTGTTCGCTCTCAATCTCCCGCTACCAAGCACTGAAAAAAGCTTTGCAAGCAGGGAATTATTGTCGAGAAAACTGAATGCGTTGTGTCGTGGTTTACAGCTTGACTGCGATATTTGCACCTTGGGTCCAACACATCCAACTTCAGCAAGCATTTTTAAGTAAAGGGTTGTCCTCCCTCTTCGATCAGACTTAGCCAGTCTACTCTGTTACAGCTTGTTATCCAGGATCACCACGTGGAGGTGCAGAAGGGTCTTGGCAGCTCTGGTTCGCTGAACCTGACGCTAGCAGTCAGCTATGGGTCGCTGACCGCTACAGATCATGCGCTGCTCGGCATCTTGATCCTGCATTAACATCTAATGTTGAGGTAGTAATACCAGGTATTGTGCGTCATTCATATCTGCTGTCGATGCAGTAATACGTTATCGAGTCCATCCTATTTTCATCGACTGCCTCTATAGCGATATTTAGCCTGGGGTCGTATTCACGTCTATCATTCCTAAAGTAACTCATTATAACCAGTCGTGTGCTCACAAGCACTTTGTATCCAGTAATACTGTCTGCACAGTTATACGCATTGTCGAATGTTAATCATTGATTGGCATTCTGTCAGTCTTGAGAGACAAGTGTTCACACGTGATAGGGCCTCAAGCAGACGAAGTCTTTGCTTTCGCCGCACACGCTTGTGCGGTGCTGCACACGAATATGAATCCTGTTACATTAACAGAGCTTTTCTTTTCGCATGAACTTTATTTACAGTAACACTGTCTGTTCAGTAATACCCATTTTCGAATTTTAATCGCATCTACATTATATACACTAACATTGTGTGTATAGTAGTACGCATTGTCAAATCGTATTCAAATCGACTTTATTAGTCACACTGGTTGTACAGTAATACGCATTATCGAATCGAGTTCACGTTTTTTTAATACTCCTATACGAAAATCTCCATTCAATTCCTCCCTTTTCACATATCGATGTCGGTACACTAATACCCATTTTGGTCTGCTGTAGTTATCTGCCAGATTGGATAATCACAAACAATGACCACCTTTCAGTATAAAATGGCTTTTATCAAGTACTAGGAAAAAAAAAGGAAAACCATACAGGAATCACCAAACTACTTGCCTAGTGAGCATACACGAACCACCTGAAAATGAATACTGTAATTGGGTCAATAACTTAAATGCAAATTATGAAACCATAGATAGTTGCAGTAAATTTAACGAAAATGTTAATATTGAAATCAATTTCAGTTAAAACGTAGAACAATGACAATTGGGAAGATCAAAACGTAGACTAATGGTAATTGAGACGATCAACATGTAGACCAATGGTTGTGGTGAAGATCGACACGTAGGCCAATGGTTGTGGTGAAGATCGACACGTAGGCCAATGGTTGTGGTGAAGATCGACACGTAGGCCAATGGAAATTGAGAAAACAGCACGAAGACAAATGGTAATTGAAAATGACAGAAGTAGACCTAATGGTTTTTGAGACGATCAACATGTTTAAATTTAGTTTTACAAAAGACCAATCACAGATAAGGACCAATGTTTTGGTTCATGAAGGCCATTTGAGAGTCTCGGTTACTGTTGGTCTCTGGGTTAACTGTAGTACTCGTTAACGTTTAGAAATAAATAGATCGAAGCTGTACCGCTACTGAAGGTCAAGGGTAAACTGAGTCATTGACGTCGTCTCCTGCTCCCCTAATGAGGGACACCGGGTTGAGCTTGAGAGAGATAATAATGATGATGATGGTGATGATAATGATGATGATAATGATGATGATGATGATGGTGATGATGATGATGATAATGATGATGATAATAATAATAATGATGATGATGATGATAATAATGATGAATGCCCTCAATGAGTGTGCCTTGAAAAGGGCGTTAAATTGTGAGTTGCAGTAGCTTTACTCACATTCCGAGCGTGCTGATGTTGCAGGTGGCTGTGCTTTGCTTGGATTCATCTGCGTGTCGCTCACTACTGCGGTGGCCACGTCGGTCCCCAACCTCGTTTGCTAGGCTGCCACAGCCCGTTTCCTGGAAGAGCTACAAGAAAGTCCAGGTGGAGGTCTTGGCCAATATGTTTTGCCTGACCTTGGGTTAGAGAATCTTTTGGTTTTCTGTATGTAATGCTTCAAATCTCACGCTTTCTATACATGCCATACTTGTGTGTTGACTTCCCTTCGTATTCCACTCCTACGGTTTCATTTCCCTTCCATTTCTCTTTCTCATTGTTATTGTTTATTTCTTAATTTCCAAACCTTTTTTGTGTATGGTGTGCGTGTGTGTGTGTGTGTGCGTGTGTGTGAATGCGCTTGTTTGTGTGTGTGCATGTGTGTGTCTTTGTGTGAATTTCGGTTGTTTGTGTGTGTGTGTGTGTGCATCTGTGTCTGTGTGAATGCGGTTGTTTGTGTGTAGGTGTGTGAATGCGGTTGTTTGTATGTGTGTGTGTGTGTGAATGCGGTTGTTTGTGTCTGTGAATGCGGTTGTTTGTGTGTGTGCGTGCATCTCTGTGTGTGTGCGCGTGCATCTGTGTGTGTTCGTGTGTGAATGCGGTTGTTTGTGTGTATGTGTGTGTGTGTGTGCATCTGTGTGTGGGTGTGTGTGTGTGAATGCGGTTGTTTGTGTGTGTATGTGTGTGTGTATGTGTGTGTGTGCATGCGGTTGTGTGTGTGTATGTGTGCGCGTACGTGTGTTTTTGTTTGTGTTTCTTATTTTCCCCAACATCTTTGTATGTGTGTTTCTTCATTTTTTTAAAAATTGTTTCGTGTGGTGTATTGTGTGTTGTGTGGTGTGTTGTGTGTGATGTGTTGTGTGTGGTGTGTGGTGTGTTGTGTGAGATGTGTTGCGTGTTGTGTGTTGTGTGCAATTTGTTCATGGTTTCGTCTGGTTTTCACTGTATCTTCTTCTTCTTCATTCGTTCTCAAACACCGGCTACCAAGCCCCAAAAATGGCTTTCCCATTAGCATGATATTATACGGAGAACGGAATGCGTTGTGTCGTAGTTTACAGCTTGACTGCGATATTTGTACCTTTCGGTCCGAAACATCCGACTTCAGCAAGCATGTTTGGGTACCAGGTTACCCTTTCCTCTTCGATCACTTTTCCTTAGCTGGTCTGCCCTGTTTCAGCCTGTTATCCGTGATCCGTCCTCACTGTTTCCTGAGCATCTTCCAGAGCTTGCCGGTATGTGTTTGATTGACCCTTTTAAAATATGTTGCAGCCTTGTATTAAACATGTAGCCAAATACATTCACTCTTCACAGGCGTTTCTGTCTGATCTGCCTTCCTTAACCTGTCTGGTGTGTATAGGAAGACACCTGGCCCCAGCCCATGTCCAGCTACAGAGGAATTACTGGTGGGTATGATACCTCCGGCATTGCTCTTTAACTAAGTGGGCACATGAGACTGAGTGGGCACATAAGACTAACTTGGCACATGAGACTAAGTGGGCACATGAGACTAAGTGGGCACATGAGACTAAGTGGGCACATGAGACTAAGTGGGCACATGAGACTAACTGGGCACATGAGACTAAGTGGGCACATGAGACTAAGTGGGCAATGAGACTAAGTGGGCACATGAGACTAAGTGGGCACATGAGACTAACTGGGCACATGAGACTAAGTGGGCACATGAGACTAAGTGTGGGATCAAGATGCTGCGCGGTGCATGAGCTGCAGTGGTCAGCGACCCATAGCTAACTGCTATCGTCAGGGCCAGCGAACCAGAGCTGCCAAGACCCTTCTACATCTCTACGCGGTGATCCTGGATAACAGGCTGCAGCAAGGCAGACTGGCTAAGGGGAAGAGATCGAAGAGGTAATGCTGACCCGGTACTAAAAAAATGCTTGCTGAAGTCGGATGTGTTGGATCGAAAGGTGCAAATATCGCAGCTAAGCTGTAAACTACAAAACACAACGCATTCCGTTGTCTGGACTGCATTCTGCTCCTAACCCTTTCAGTGTTTGGTAGTGGGAGATTGAGAACGAACGAAGAAGAATAAGAGAGGAGACTAAGTGTACACATGAGACTAAGTGTACACATGAGACTAAGTCGGCGCATGAGACTACGTGGGCACAAGAGACTAAGTGGACACATGAGACTAAGTTGGCACATGAGACTACGTGGGCACAAGAGACTAAGTGGACACATGAGACTAAGTTGGCACATGAGACTAAGTCGGCGCATGAAACAAAGAGGGCACATGAGACTAAGTGGGCACATGAGACTAAGTGGACACAGGAAAGTCTTGTTCGACAATGCCTAACGTCATTTTGAACTTTCCCTGTCCTTCTATTTGTGGAGGTGTAGAAATGTCTTGGCAGCTCTGACTCACTGGCCCTGGTGCAAGCAGTCAGCTATGGGTTATTGACCCTAACGCTTAGCAGTCAGCTTTTGGTTACTGACCGCTGCCTTTTGCCTATAATAAGACTGACCATTTCTTGTTTTTTGGAACATGGTGGTACATTGACGTCTGCGGGAGCAAGACCACGAAAGAGAAGCTTTTTTCCACTTTTGATGTCCATTGCCTGCTTCAATAGCTGATAGACAGGAACGTAGTCGTAAAGCTGGCTAGGTGTCCAAATGGGGCAAAACAGTTGGTGCTTAGAATGGTGAATGTGCCTTCAGCGCATGTCCATCTAGTCATTTCGTTTGTAGCCTGGTTGTACAAGAATACGACTGCTGCACCACGTGGAAGGCTTGTATGCGCCTCACAATTATAATACTAATGTCAAAGGCCAGTTGCGTCGATCGACCACTACCATGTACAACTGCTAAGACTGTGTCCATGTGTAGCGTATCGATCTAAATCCCTGCAGACTACCCAGGTGGAGACGAGCATTCCGCTGCCTTGGTATATGAGGGCCGCGAGCAGTGTGTTAGACCAATTTTTGTGTCAGACTTTTTGTGTTAAACTCTTTTTTTTTTCGTGTCCCATCGCGGAGGCGTCTATATTGTGTCCACCTTTTGGTCAGTGTGGCCCTTGCTGTGCTGAGAATACTAGGTTGGGAGAGGTATCGTGTAACCTCCGGTGAAGGGAGAGGCAGGCAGGAGAAAGGTGACCTTAATCCGAGCAGGAAGGACCTTGAGTAGTGATAACCTGGACTGAATTCTGGTGTGGAGTTAAGCGGAACGTTCGACTCCATCATGGACAGTTTTCCCGCGGTTTAAGCCAGGCATGAAATGCCGCGAAATGCAGCATAACAAACAGGATAACCGATCGAAATCACATCAATTCCGCAGAATAAAGTCCATGATACCACCTGGTGGAGGAGTTGTGAATTATAATTCGAACAGGAACCACCAAACATCAGAAAACGACACAAACACCAGAGTGAGTCGGGAGCGCAGCCATTAAGACGCGGCCATCTTACGACGCAAGTCATCTCTTAATTACGACATTGATTCTACACTTCCGCGTCCACGAGATAAGCAGCCCAGTCATCGTACCTCGTTATTATTTACATTTTTGGTTTCCCTGCAGTATGAGCACAGCGAGTTCCACTTTTTTTAAAAATATATGAATTATTTTTTTGCATCATTTGAAAATTATGTTTTTATCCTCCTTTATTGAGAAAGCGACCTTTCAATCACATTGCCGGTTCTGTCAAAACAAGCATAAGTCCTAGATTGGGTGACAGTTGATTAGTGTGTAGGTCTAGCGAGGGCTGATTTGATTCAACCATAGTGCAACTCTTGGACGTGTACATATCGTCAGATGTGATTTATCCTATGCCCAAAGATTCGATTTCTTTTGTTGTTGTTAACTGGGGAGTTATTTCGTTATCCAAGAATGTGCAGCGGTTTTTTTTAAGCTTGTATATGAGTTATGTTGTCCTTAATGGTATAGTGTGTTTCAGACTTCATAAGGTGTCAGTCCCTATAAGGCATATGTCCGTCCCTATAAAGTGTGTGTCCGTCCTTATAAGGTGTGTGTCCGTGCCCATACGGTGTGTTTCCGTCCCCATAAGGTGTGTGTCCGACCTCAAAAGGTGTATGTCCGTCCCCATTATGTGTGTGTCCATCCTTATAAGGTGTGTGTCCGTCCCCATACGGTGTGTTTCCGTCCCCATAAGGTTTGTGTCCGACCCCATAAGGTGTATGTCCGTCCCCATAAAGTGTGTGTCCGTCCTTATAAGGTGTGTGTCCGTCCCCATACGGCGTGTTTCCGTCCCCATAAGGTGTTTCCGACCCCATAAGATGTATGTCAGTCCCCATAACGTGTGTGTCCGACCCCAAAATGCGTATGTCCGTCCCCTTAAGGTGTGTTTTCGTCCAAGTTGTGTTTCCGTCCCCACAAAGCGTGGGTCAGTTCCTATAATGCGTATGTCAGTCCCCGTAATGTATATGTCCGTCCCAATAAGGTTTATGCCCGTCCTCACAAGAGCCAATACGGAGGTTTTCATCTAATATTGTGTTGTACTGACACTATTCTGACAGGTGTATTCCTTGTATCGACAGTAAAGTTCCCATGCGTAGAGACCTCCATTGGAACATATTGGCGCGTAATTAGTGACCTCATATTTGTGGAATTTCCAGCTCTGCACTATCCAGGCTCTCCCGCTTCCTTTATATGCAGTATATACTCTCCGCGCATTTTCTTTGTCGTCTCAACTATGTGCTTCAGACGTGCACATGTGCGCATTACCCTGGACAGAATTACACCATAGTTCGGGCTGTAGGATTGGTAGACTCAAGCAGTATATGATGCGTGTAAAGAATGAATAGTGTGGAGTCCCCTTCCGTGTTAGTACACTTCAGTAATGCTTTATTCACATGTTAGATGACAAACTACTAAGGGAGAGGGCACGCACCCTCGCTGCGGAACAATCCTCCAACCTTGATTAGCCTTTTCTCACCATGAAGCTGACGTCACCAATTCAGGTGACCCATTTACGGAGAGCTTTCATTCTAGCAGTTGACGATTTCTTCTTCTGTCGCTTCTTCTTTCTTCTTCCTCTGTCGCTTCTTCTTTCTTCTTCTTCTTCTTCATCTTCTTCTTCTTCTTCTTCTCCTCCTTCTTTGTACGCTGTCAGACGTCAACTTGAATTTGTTGTTGTTGTTGTTCTTCTTCTTCTTCTTCGTTCTCAATCTCCCACTACCAAACCCTGAAAGGGCTTAAGTAGCAGAATGTAGTCCAGAGAACGGAATGCGTTGTGTCGTAGTTTACAGCTTGAATGCGATATTTGCACCTTTCGGTCCAACACATCCGACTTCAGCAAGCATTTTTTAAATACTGGGTTAGCATTCCCTCTTCGATCCCTTCTCCTTAGCCAGTTATCCAGGATCACTGCGTAGAGGTGTAGAAGGGTCTTGGCAGCACTAGTTCGCTGGCCCTGACGCTAGTAGTCAGCAATGGGTCGCTGACCACTGCAGCTCATGCACTGCTCAGCATCTTGATCCCGAATTTGTTCGAAGAAAGCAGCTGTCATCATGAGGCTGTAGCCACTGCCGTAGAGCTTGTCTAGTGTTGGCACTGGTGATGGGCACATGTACCATCTCTGATCCTCGTATGTCGGGAAATGTTAAGTATATGTTCAGGTGTTACTTTCCATGTACCACAGGTGCATTCGTCAGTAGCACTTATCTTCAGTTTATTGAATATATGGTACATCAGTCTGTTGTGGCCTGTGCGGAGTCTGAAGACTACTTCCTGCTCTCGTCTGTTCAACTGGTAACATGGATCATTTTTTATATAGCCAGTATGCTCTGTTTCCGGGTTGTCCATGTATCTGACCCTAATAAACCTTTTGGACTTTTCGTAGGTCACACTTGAATTGGGTTGTGGTAACCTTCCACCTTCATGTGGCAGTCTGTCAGGCTGATCGCTGCCTTGAATGTTACAGAGGGACGGGACTTACTGTGTCGCGACTCTTTTGGGTGTGGACTACTGGCCTATTTGACAGAGTACTGATCTTATGTCATTTAGTTCTGTATTTTCTGTATTTTCCTTGCTCTTTAGTGCTGTAACAACGGACAATGTATCTGTAAAAAAAAAAAAAATATCTGGCTTTCATTGCTTTCGCCTGTCAGCACTGCTTCTGCTGTTGATTTCAATGTCATTCCCTCAGTTCTGAAATTACTTGAGAAGTAGCAATGATTTTACATTCTGAAGTTGCTAGATCCATGCACTTCTGTTTCTTATCTTCTTAGTTCCGTGGTCAGTGACTGATCGCGTCTTAAATGCAGCAGCAAACTCCCTCCACTTCACCTGGTCTGCAGCTAACCGTCACACAGGCCCTAGTTTTGATTAATAATTATCATAATGCCAATGACTTCCTTTCGGCATCCACCACTGACAGTCATGCAAGCACCGTGCGCCTGATGTCCGTCACACGGTAAAGTAAGATGTACTTATCGCTGTTTCTGTAACAAAGTAATTGAAACTAGGGTGAGGGGGGGGGGGCGGGGGATGGGGGCTCTGAACCAAAACCCCCCGGAACTAAAATGAAGTTTAGATTGACAGCGTCCTCCTCTCACGTGTGATCTTCTTGACCTGGATGACCCTGAAAGGAACGTACGATCCAGCCATAATAGTTCACTGGATCACTGAAACACTCAAGCTATACAGCCCCGTGCCCCACACCACGACCAAGCAATGGCGCCATGCACAGTCCTACTTGGTAGTCTATTATTTTAATTACGTTTAACTCTTGCAGTCTACCCGGATGGGTACTTGCGTCTTAATTCAACCCTATCAGAAGAAATTGTTATTTTTAGCACCGAATCTGATGTAGTGACGTCACAGAAAAGCCCACTTTTTAACTGGTGGTGGTGTCAAACATTCTGCGAGAATTGGCGAGAATTGGTGCTCCCGCTCCTCTCTCTCGTTTTAGCAATGAATTTAATTAATCTGTCAACGTTGGTCGATGATAAGGAGAGTATCATCCAATGACTACAGCAGCATTGTATAATCCATGCCGTAATCTAACCCTAACTCTAGCCCTAACCATAACCCTAACCCTAAACCTAACTATAACACTAACACTTCGCGGCTTTACTTATTTATTTAAAATAACATTACAAATATCTGCCCTCCCTTTAACCATAAATGGAATGTTTTGTTACATACGATGGAAACCTATGGCAATTTGTTTGGGGTGAATTAAGACTCAAGTAGCCCCGTATTCAAGATGGGAACACGGATTCCAAGTTGAGGCGGTAACTATGTTGCTTTCCATTACAAATGACATGGGGGACCAGAACAATCGAATGACGAAGAGCCAAACGTTTGAGACTCCCTGACTTAACTCCTTATCACTGGCTGACGTGCATGATTGAGATACATCTATATTTAGACACACCTGTCTCCCATACACACAAATAAAAGCATTATACACATAAGCCTCGCTGCTCGTCACCGGAAACTGGGTGTTGTTTTTTTCTGTTTCGTTTTGTTTTTTAATAACAAGCTCTCAGTAGTAAGGGAAACAACTGTGAAATTATTATTCCAGAATATCTCAATGCAGAGGAGGCTCCCGTAAGTGTCTAGGAGATGAGAGGCTGGGTAAATTAGAATGAAGTTTGGATAGAGGAGAGCTGGATATATGAGGCAATGAAAATAGAAGTGCTGACGAAGTGAGAGGCGCTTTGACTTTAGCACTGCCGGTAGTAAATACAGAAAGTAGGTCAAGAGAACAGCCGTTATCATCATCATCATGTGTGTGTCGAAGACTGGCTTGTTTATTGCACAGCGATAAGTGACAATTATTTATTCGTTTCTTCGTGGTTGACTCACATTCCTTCTAACCAATGATATTGTTACCTTGTTTGTTTGTTGTCGCTTTTTTCTTATTTGGTTATTGTTTTTGTTGAATGCCCACCATGAGTAAGTTTACTCTTTTGTGCACCCTGAATAGGGCATTAATTTGCGGGTTGTAGCAGCTTTCCTCAAATCCCTGTACTCCAGACGGTTGTCCTATGCTGTGGTTCATCTACGTGTCGCTCACTACTACGGGGATCATACAGGTCCCATAAAATCACATAACATAAAATAACACAACACCGCAAAGCATAACACATTTTCAAAAGATCAAGTGTTGTTGGTACACGTGTAAAGTAGTTTTGTAGAGGTCTGTTTCAACGGACGTACAGTTTCTTCTGCTGGAACGTTTATCAACATAACGTGGTATTATTCGCTGTCTGAATGTATGTATCCAGCAGAACAAAGGACTGGTCCACTGACCAACCAAGGAAACATCTAAACGGTGACTAAACAGAATTACGCGTAGGGTATGTGAACTTCTTATGGAATGGACGGTTTCGAAAAAGCCCATTTAGGAACGGCTAAGAAATATTTTTGGGCTCTATGCTTCCCGGGGAGGGAAATAAAAAAGATAAGAATGTGTGTGCTACGAACTGTTAGTCACGTCATCCCATTTGTTGGTCATCCTCTGGTCTATATACTGACATATTTCGCTGACAAATTCCAGGCATTCTTGCGTACGTCACGTGCAGTGTAGTTACGCATTGCAGCACAACAGAAAGTTTGTGAACCTGCCAGTACAATGTGCTCAACCAAGCAGAGTCGCCGTCTCTCGACCTTGTGAGGGTGCTCCTGCTTGTTTGCGTCACCGGTGTCCCTATTCGTGTTAATCTCTTGTATCGGGGGATTGTGAACGAACGAAGCCAAGCCAAACACTTCTACTTTAAGTAGGTCAGAAAGCATATTTGTGCAGGATTTGTTCTTCCAAGTTACTACCAAATATGACTCTTCGACAGTCAACGCGCTATTTCTAAATCTTCACAGAACCATACTCTACGCTGAGGGCCTAAACTCTCAAAACAAAACAAACAAACAAACAAATACTGATCAAATAAAGAGATGGCAAATCATTCTCTTTCTCTTTTTCTGAACTAAACTGAGACCACGTTGTTGTTGTGAATGCCGACAATGCGCCTTCTCCGTTCGTTCTCAATCAACCGCTACCAAGACATGATCGGGGCTTTGCAATTAGCATGATGAAGTCCGGAGAGCGGAATCCGTTGTGTCGCTAGTTTACAGCTTGACTGCGATATTTGCACTTTCGGTCCGACACATCCGTCTTCTGCAGTCCACAATGTGTAAATTTACTCTTTTGTGCGCCCGGAAAAGGACATTAAGTGGCGAGTTGCAGTAGATTACCTCCACTGGCCTCCGGGGAAGTCGAAGTGAGGGTCTTAGCCAATGTGTTTTGCCTGACCCTCACTAACATGTCTGACCAGTATATTTTGCCTGACCCTCACTAACATGTCTGACCAGTATATTTTGCCTGACCCTCACTAACATGTCTGATCAGTATGTTTTGCCTGACCCTCACTAACATGTCTGATCAGTATGTTTTGCCTGACCCTAACTAACATGTCTGATCAGTATGTTTTGCCTGATCCTCACTAACATGTCTGATCAGTATGTTTTGCCTGACCCTAACTAACATGTCTGATCAGTATGTTTTGCCTGACTTTGACTAACATGCCTGATCAGTATGTTTTGCCTGACTGTGACTATAATGCTTGATCAGTATGTTTTGCCTGTCAAGATTTAGGTTTTCCTCTCCAACTTTGACCACGAAAGCAATATCGCTAAAAGGGGATCAAGATGCTGAACAGCACATCATCTGTAGCGGTCAACGGCCCAAAGCTGACTGCTAGCGTCAGGGATAGCGACCCAGAGCTGCCAAAACTCTTCTCCGTCTCCACATGGTGATCCTGGATAACAGGCTGCAATAGGACAGACTGGGTACGGAGAAAAGATCGAAGAGGGAACGTTAACCTGGTACCCAAAAATGCCTGCTGAAGTCGGATGTGTCGGACCGGAAAGGGCAAATATCTCAACCAAGCTGTAAACTGTGACACAGCGCATTCCATTCTCCAGACTACATCCTGTTACTTGCAAGGCCCTTTTCACGGCCTGGTAGCGGGAGTTTGAGAGCAAAGAAGATGAAGTATCCCCAAAAATATTTTGTCGCGAAAACCAGTACAGTGTCAGGTTTTGGTCAAAATAAATTAACTAATGGTTTGGCAGATTGTCAGCCAGACTGGCAGTATTTGCAACTGTTCATGAACACAATCTAATAATAGCCTGAACATATATTTATATGACATTCGTAGAACTACTAAATCTGCTTTCAAAATGGCTGCTATACATTAACGTGCAAGCTAGTGGTAATAGATCCAAACCTTCCCTCGGACCAAAATAAAACATTGTTTCCAATTTTACACGTTTGATCGTCTGCTCACGTGACAGTGGATTTTTAGGTCAATATATTCTGAAAGAACACATTGCAACATAACCTTGAACAATTTCTCCATTAGCTTCTGTCTGGGGTATCCAGATATATGTTGGCACAGACCACAGCGTGTATACGGGTGACCGCAGATAGGAGGTACCCGTTGTGTAGTGATACCTCAGACATCAATGGAAAAAGACACAAACGAGGGAAAGTGAGAGAGAGGGAGAAGAGAAGAGAGAAATGGAGAGAGAGAGAGAGAAAGAGAGAAAAAAGGGAGAGAAAGAGAAAAAGAAATAGAGAGAAAGAGAGAGAAAAAGAGAGAAACAGAGAGAGACAAAAAGAGAAAGCGAGAGAAAGAAAGAAAAAGAGAGAAAGAGAAAGGGAGAGAGATAGAAATAGAGAAAGAGAGAGTAAGAGAGAAATAGAGAGAAAGCGAGAGAAAGAAAAAAAAAGAGATAGAAAGAAATATCATCGATTGTACATGCAGAGAGAACGATCGTACATGTGACCACGTTGATCGATAGTCAAGGGAGAAAGTGAATCCACACGTGTCATAGTACAACAGTCTTCAACTACAAAGTCATCACCACTATAGATAGAGAATGGCATAGAATAGTGGAAAGCAGAGTCCGAGTAAGTGACACCAACCATTACAGTGATGTCGTTGTACATATCGATTGATCGATGTTACGCCGTGAGAAATTAGTTTAAGGGCCATCCATTATAGCCATCCTCGACAAAACTATGGCATTGGTTAACATTCCTTCTCTATTGGCTACCTCTGTCGAATTGTGATTGGCCTCTTCCCCTCGCTTGCACGTCAACGCTACATGGCGTTGATCCAACATACACGCAAACATGCTACAATCATATAACTATATTAAATACTTCATTTGTAAAGGGGAAAACGTTATAGATCAAGAAGACTGGACAGTGGGACAAAAGACGGATGAATAAATATTTAGCTGGACAATAAGAGGGTATGTTACGCTTAACACGTGTGTATATAAGTGAGAGTTGCTATGTGGTCAATCTCTTTCAACTAAAATCATCCCCCCCCCCCTCATCCTCAATGTTCATATTTGTCCACTTTTTGATATACTGGCCCCTGTACATTCTCCTCTTGAGGTCATATATGAATAGCCCCCTGGGGATTCTCAGTTCCGGGGAGAGGTCAGGTTGTTGATGTGCTGAGCTGGGGACAGAAATACGTGCTATGACCACCCACCAGTACATGAATGGAGACGGAAGCAGTGACCTCAGCTCCGAGATGATTATCCTCTTTAATAAGTGCAGTCATCGTGCCAGGTCAGACCCAATACTTACTTTGGAAAGTGTAACTGGCCATTTAATGAGTAGATGTATCAGGGTTCCGCAGCCAGAGAAGTCGGTGTCTGTGATGTGCGTCTTTGTATGAGATAATCAGGGCTTGAAAAAAGCGCTCGTCTGCTTGTTTGTGGCGTGTAAAAATGTGTGCTTGACGAGTAAAATAAATCAGTTTTTAGCGTTTACGTACGTTTTTAATCGTTACTTCATAACGACTCTCGCACGATGTATTAATGGTACTATTGTTCGAATGGATTGTACGTAAGCTAGCATATGGTGGTGAAAGGAAATGGACCTCCACTACCATAATTTAAACCTACTAGAGTCATCTATAAATGGCACTTCAGTGCTAAAACTACCAAGCGTGTCCAAGGTCACAAACGCCATGCATCTAACAGCAGTGCATTTTATGTTAAGACGAAATATGCTAATAACTTGTAAGGAATACAATATATTCTGGTTGTGTAGGCATTGTTACCTAGAAATATAAGTGAATGTGTGCCTAGTTTAAATCTGTTAACATAAATTGCATGACTGTAGTCCGACCATGCTAACTGGTGACATGTTTGACTCTGGTGAGCTACCCTAAAATTTGTCAGGCTGTAGTGATAATGAATACAAATATAAGACAAAGATATAGTGCGTTATTTACTATAACACATAAGTATTGTAACTAAATAGAAGACATCGATTAGATGAGTTTACGGTACCAGACAGAGATATTAAAACAAGAGACAGCACCCATAGCAGAACATAAACTTGGTATAAGAAATCGGGAACATGACTGCACAATAGAGCAAGCAGAAGCTGGCTTCCAGTGGGAAAGGCGTGACAGAGAGAGAGAGAGAGAGAGAGAGAGAGAGAGAGAGAGAGAGAGAGAGAGACATAGAGAGAGAGAGAGAGAGAGAGAGAGAGAGAGAGAGAGAGAGAAAGAAAGAAAGAGAGAATCACTTGAAGAAACAATTTTGCTCCACTGATATCCGTCCCAGCCACATTCAAACCACAAATAAAAGATGTCAGTCTCTTACTATCTGGATAGTTTTCATGTCGAAAGGTTTTCGTCCCAATATCGGAAAAGGTCATTCATCGTTTGCCGATCTGACACACCAACGTTTCCTCCGATGAATGAAAGTAATTGCGCTTAGAATCTCAGCTTGCCTTTCCTGTGTAACTTGATGACACATTAACAAACTTATTAATATTCTTTTCTGTCAAAACGCAGATTATTGTAAAGTTGTTCAACCAAGACCGGTTTGTTTGAAAATGAATGTATTGAAGACTAAGAGGGACTGCACAAGTCAGTCATGTTGAAGGTTGATGTTGTTGAATCCCAAAAGGGGGAAGGTTTACTCTTGTGTGCTTTCCTCACATTCCGAGCGTGATCGCCAAGGTGGACCGGGGTCCACTAGGCGGTTATACTATACTTGGTTTATCTGTGTGTCTTTCACTACTACGTGGATCACGTCAATCCCCAAACTGGTAATCCAGACTATCATGAAATGTACTGTTCCAGGCAGAACTGGATAGAAGTAAGGTGGAGTCTTTGTCAGTATATATTCCCAGATCCTGACTAACAATGTCTAATTAAAATGTCTTACTTGACCATCTCCCCATGCTGAAAGTAATTCTCCATTACTAATTGTAACTTGTTCTTCCTCCAGTCGTAACTTTTAAACCGAGATTTGGGATCAAGATGCTGAGCAGCGCATGAGATGCAGTGGTCAGCGACCCATAGCTGCCTGCTAGCGTCAGGGCCAGCGAACCAGAGCTGCCAAGACCCTTCTACACCTCCACACGGTGATCCTGGATAACAGGCTGCAGCAGGGCAGACTGGCTATGGAGAAGGGATCGAAGAGGGAATGCTAGCCCGGTACTCAAAAAATGCTTGCTGAAGTCGGATGTGCTGGACCGAAAGGTGCAAATATCGTAGCCAAGCTGTAAACTACGACACAACGTATTCCGTTCTCTGGACTACATTCTGCTACTTAAGCCTTTCAGTGTTTGGTAGCGGGAGATTGAGAACGAACGAAGAAGAAGAAGAAGAAACCGAGATTTGGTTTGAAGAAGTACTGGTCAGCAATTTATATTTAAAAAAACACATAGAAAACATTTGTCATCTAAAATAACACTCATAAAAGGAAAATGAATGACATGTTTTCACGACATGTTTTCATAAATATTGCAGTTGGCGCTAACACTATAGTCTTAGTCTTAGTGCGATGCCCTCGACAGATGGGGTACCCGTCTGTCGAGAGAGACCGAGCTAAAATGGGGAAAAAACCCGAGGCAATGAATTCAATGAAGTCGAGCCCCCACTTAATTTTTTTTTCTTTTCTTTCTTTTCTAGCGGGATCGGCTCTATCAGCTTATTACTCCGCTGCGTTGTGACAGCCGATTGTAATAAATCTATGTGCGAGTCCATCATAATAGACTCAAACACTACAGCAAAGTAGCCCAGCCGCTAGCTAGACGCCATCTATGCAGCTCTAAACAAACCACCTAACCGTGGCTGGTGTTATGCTATGTCCCACCTAGTCGCCTCTTACGACATGCTCTCTGTGGTGGCAGTGGTGATGCTCTTGTCCTTGTCATATCCATAGACCCCGGCAGACCACTCGAAAAATAAATATATAGTGCTAAAAGAGCACAATGATAGTCACCTCTAGACTTAACTGATTCACTCCGTTAGGCCGATATATAGGCTCCCAGACTTTCTTGCAATGCCGTAGAGCTGATATATTGGCTTGAGCAGTTGCGATATTTATACATAAAAGTTTCTACATATCAAGCACTCATAAATTTATAAATATACCTGTAGTCCCTGGTGACAGTTGTACAATGAAAGAATAAATATGTTTAGAGACCCAATGTGTTCAGGAATCGATGAATTAAACAGAAACAGAAAAAGGGAAAACTGTTCTGAAGCTGAAACACAAGTTGTCAAATAAGGAAATGTCGTTAGGGACATTACAGACTGACAAGATAATTAGATTTGGTGTTAAAATGACCACATACGTTACGGGAGGTTGGAGTAAGATACAGAAGATTACATGCTTTACTGTTTTGCGGCCTGGTACGATTAAACGTATGATAATGCGGCCCTCCGACCGGATTGAGACCCCTGAGATAGTAGATGTAAAAGCTTCACGGCTGTATGGATCTACTGCCCAAGTCATGCTGAGGTTCGAGGCAATGACAGAGCTGACATCTGGCTTCAAAAGCACACATTATGAGTACATTAAATGGGACATTTAGGAGGAGCGCGTGACCGGTTGGTTTCGAGGCCTGCCTGCCGACCAGGAGGGCAGCGGTTCGAATCCCCGGTATGGGATCAAGATGCTGAGCAGCGCATGAGCTGCAGTGGTCAGCGACCCATAGCTGACTGCTAGCGTCAGGGCCAGCGAACCATAGCTGCCAAGACCCTTCTACACCTCCACGCGGTGATCCTAGATGGCAGGCTGCAGCAGGGCAGACTGGCTAAGGAGAAGGGATCGAAGAGGGAATGCTAACCCGGTACTCAAAAAATGCTTGCTGAAGTCGGATGTGTTGGATCGAAAGGTGGAAATATTGCAGCCAAGCTGTAAACTATGACACAACGCATTCCGTTCTCTGGACTACATTCTGCTACTTACACTTTCAGGGTTTGGTAGTGGGAGATTGAGAACGAACGAAGAAGAAGAAGAAGAATCCCCGGTATGGCATATGTTGTTTTTCTGTTGGGGGTGAAATAAACAGACATAGCCAGCACAAGACGTAGCGAGATCAGTGGCGAAGCGGTCTGTAGTCCTCAACCTTCAAAACACCTCGACTATCCCAGCAATGGGAAAAATGTCGTATGACAGTGTTTTTGTTATTTTTGAAGAGGACATTTTGAAATGTATGTAAATGACTGCCAGTGGAGTGTTGATATCGGTTTAGATAAATCGGTAATTCACAGACTACACGAAGAGGCAATCAAACAAGGGCCAGTAGCAATGGGGCGCACTAGAGGAAGCATGTGTGTGTACAACCAACCAGTGAGCGAATGCAACCACCAGTATCCGTAGAGTTGTCCATTTTTCTCACAGAATATACAACCATGGGTCTGCCCTGAGTACTTTGAATGTGATTATTAGAAACAATAATGCATTTACAATTAACCTTGAACTATCGCTTCATTTACAATTATCTTTGAATTCATGTATCTATTTACAGCTAACCTTAACAAAAATTTTCATTTACAATTAGCTTTCAACTCTTGCATCTATTTACAACAAACCTTCAAAAATCTCTTAATTTACAATTGACTTTCAACTCTTGCATCTATATACAACAATCTTTTCATTTACAATTAGCTTTGAATTCATGTATCTATTTACAGCTGACCTTAAAAAAATCTATTCATTTACAATTAGCTTTCAACTCCTGCATCTATTTACAACAATAGTTTTTCATTTACAATTAGCTTTGAACTCTTGCATCTATTTACAACAAACCTTCAAAAATCTCGTAATTTACAATTGACTTTCAACTCTTGCATATATTTACAGCTAACCGGCAAAAATCTCTTAACTTACAATTAGCTTTCAACTTGCATTTAATTTACTCGTAGTTTAGTTTAGTTTTATTTTATTCGAAGAATAAACGTCATTGCATACGGTTTAACCCATATGTGTTCCGTTGTTCCCCATATTTGGGAACTCTCAGCACAATGCACAAGCGCCGTACCACCAGCGAGGATCCCGTAATAGCTTGCCTATATTTTTTTAAATATAATTGAATTTTGCCCAGGCAGCGGTTGTTAAGCCCACTCTTTTTGATTTCCAACTGCTGAGTGATTTTTACGTGCCTGACACTGCACACAGGCGTCCGATCTCTATTACCCACAGTTCCGGGGAAATACCAGAAAGTGCACGTGAAAAAAATTCCTGTCTCCACTGTGATTTTAACCCGCGACCTCCAGCAACTGAGGCCCACGCCTTACTCGGAGACCACTTAAGTCTCCATTCTTGCATATATTTACAACTAACCTTGAACTATCTCATAATTTATAATTAGCTTTGAACTTTTTCTTTATTTTAACCTAACCTTGAACTGTTTGCACCTAACCATGAACTGTTTGCACCTAACCTTGAACTGTTTGCACCGGACCTTGAACTGTTTGCACCTAACCTTGAACTGTTTGTACCTGACCTTGTTGCACCTTTCCTTTGAATACATCTGAAATATTATGTTTGTGTATTTGCTGCTGATTCTCGGCTACAACTGCCTATCGTATCCGCATCACTGATAACTTCACTTTATTTCTTCTTCTGTTCTTAACCACTTCGCTGGAAACTATTCATCACCTCATCTGGGGGAAGACGTGGGCTAGTGGTTAAGTAATACGGCCCACAACCCGAAGGTGCTGAGTTCGATCCCCATCACAGCACCGGCCGTTACCCCGGGAAAGCAAACCCTTGGAAAATGCAGGAGGAAGCAGACCCTTACATAAAATACATGCTGAAGTCGGATGCACATTGCCTACAGGCGCAACATAAAAACCGCAGTGCAACGTACACCGCCTTGAGGAATAGAGAAATAAGGCGAACGTTTATTTCCACCACATTGATAACTACACTTCACCCCACACGTTATTCCTCGCCCCCCTCCCCCCTTCATTTCTGCCTCATTGATCGCACGTTAAACACAACTTTACCTCCCATGTTATTCATCGCCCTCACCTCCACGCTCGCACGTGGGACACCACTTTACCTCCCATGTTATTCCTCACCCACACCTCCGCCTCATTGATCACACGTAGGACATCACTTTACCTCCCATTCTATTCCTCACCCCCACTTCCGCCTCATTGATCACGTAGTACACCACTTTACCTCCCATGCTTTTCCTCACTCCCACCTCCGCCTCATTGATCACACGTAGGACACCACTTTATCTCATCTGAGTGGTATTTCTCTTCCCTCTCTTCTCTGACCTTGAAGAATAGATTCAGCTAAACATCGTCCCGTGTCGTTATCGTGTTGAGCTACTCCTAAGCGACGCGTCTCCCAATCATTCCTTTGTCTGCCACAGTCTGTCTATCAACTACCCAGCCCTTGGTAAGGTGAGGGGCGATCACGGCCGCAGAGCCTGACTTCCAGCCAAGCCGCGAGCCGTCTGGAGAGAGCACATCCGCGTGACCGTACACGAATCCGATTCATTTACGTGTGTTTCTTTCCGGGGGTGTCGAGGGTGGAGTCATTGAAGGGAATTTTCCTATTCTTACCATGAACCCGGTCGGTGGTCGGTGACACATCAGCGGCGATGACTGCCGACGCCGGGCCTAGGGACTTGTGTGTGTGTGTGTGCGCGCGCGGGGTCATGCCTCAAAGAGATTCACTTCCCGTTTAAAGCTCTTTGTGCTGAACAGAGGCGGTGGCAGACTTGGGTGGAGAGCGTCGAACAACGGTGTTCATTTAATGGAGTTAACTCTATCAAAGTCTTCTCTAGCTCTTAAACTAACAAACAGAACGTTTGTAAAGTACACATATTCATTAAATTAAAATAAGGCGAGGTTGCTGTGCCACTGTGGATTAAAATATAGTGTTAAAAACATAAATAAGTATAGTCAGATAGCTCGCTAGAACGAAACAAACGAAATATACCGTATGACAGCAGCAGCCTGCCCAACGAGGTGGGGCATGTATCACAAAGACGTGGTTTTTCTGCACTCGGAAAACAACGAGCGGAGTCGAATATGCAGCAAAGAATGAAGTGACCGTAGCCACCGACTCATAGCTGGCTGCTTGCATCAGGGTCAGTGATCTACAACTGACCAAGACGCTATTCCGCCTCCATATGGTAGCTGTGGAAACAGGATGCAACCATCCAGACTGGCTAAGATATTAGGGATCGTAGAGGGATGGCAAGACAAATCCCAAAACTGGTGTGCTGAAATCGCATGTGTCAGGCCGAAAGTCGCAGTTATCGAAGATTCGCTGTAAACTACATCCACAAACATCCCATTGAGGACAGCCACGAAGAAGAACCAATGAGTTCCAGCAAGCGAAAGCGCCTTGCCACAAGAGAGAGAGAGAGAGAGAGAAATGAGTAAAGGCTTCGAACCAGGCGTGCATACCGATATCTCCTCCTCAAAGTGCCCTAACTGGCCAAGCAACCAAGCAACTAATGATGTCAGAATGTTTGATCTAGCTAGGAATAGTGTGCCGTATATATTGGAGAAAACAACACATATATCACTATTAAAATGCCAACAGAAGGAAACACAATCTTTCACAACACTCACATGGAATTTCGGAATTATACTTTCTATTCTTAGGTAAAAATTAAAATCGTCATTAAGCAATGTTCCGCAACTGCGATACACAGCATGTAAGACCGAAACCAGTGCTCTCCAGTTTGATCTGTGTGACGTCACTCCTTTCAGTTGATGACTGTTGCTCAAGCACATAATGGAATCCTCTCTTGTGATTGTTCTGTGAAGTGTTTCTTTCATCTTCCTCTTTTCCTGCACCCAGTTGGTGACCACATGAACGTCTACTGAGGGAGTCTGTTGCTGTTCGTTGTAAGAACACGCCCGAAGTATGCCCACCATTCTTTTCTGATGAACCATATTGTTGGTTTGGGGACTTCTCTAATTGTTTTGTTGTTTATGAGTTCTTCCCAGCGAAGATGCTGAGCAGCGCATGAGCTACAGTGCTCAGCGACCCATAGCTGACTGCTAGCGGCCAAGACCCTTCTACACCTCCACGCGGTGATCCTGGATAACAGGCTGCAGCAGGACAGACTGGCTAAGGAGAAGGGATCGAAGAGAGAATGCTAACTCGGTACTCAAAAATGCTTGCTGAAGTCGGATGTGTTGGACCGAAAGGTGCAAATGTCGCAGTCAAGCTGTAAACTACGACACAACGCATTCCGTTCTCTGGACTACATTCTGCTACTTAAGCCCTTTCGGTGTTTGGTAGTAGGAGATTAAAAACGAACGAAGCCAAGTTCCTCCTAGCCAATGTTAAACAGTTTTCTAAGACATTCTCAAATGCATTTAGCCTCTTATCCAATATCTTTGTTATTTTCCAACATTCACATCCATAGGTGAGCATTGGTAATACGTTAGAGTTGAACCATCTGAGCTTGGTGTGCGTACTCAATGATTTTGATGTCCAAGATGCTCATTAGTTAAGTAAAGGCACCTGCGGCTAGAGCAATGCCAGTGAAAATGTCCTTAGATAAATTTCCATCTTGAGTCATTTTGCTTCCCAGATACGTGAAACTGTCAACTGTCATTAAAATCTTGTTAAAACGTAGTTACCATCAGTGGTTGGTCCTTAACGCGATGAGACAGACAATATTTACATGAGAACAGTAACAGAGGTATACTGACTTTCATCTTCATTGCATTCAGATCGGGACTCGGCTACTCATCGTGTATATGGACCACTAACGCGGTGGACCCGTTGTTATATATTTGGTTACCCACCTACCTACATACCTGACGTCTAATATAAATATTCCTTCACGAAATACAGGAAACTGTAAAATCTGGCACGCATGCAGTAAGAGGCGAGTAAAAAGGGTTGGGCATGGAACTGGCTTCCTCATCATGTAGAAACTTCAACAAATATGGAAAAGTCAACTACAAGTAAAATACAACTCAGCTAATTAAGACAAAAGAAGGTCGCCTGTCAAGAAGGTGAATGACGCGCTGCTGAGAAAGTAATTCTCGGTAAATCTGCAGGATTCAGGGCGATGTACGAACAGGAGAGATCTGATCAGATGGCAGAGATGGAGAGAAATATAATCAGGGAAGACGTCTCAAAACAAGTGGACTTTGCGTGTAGTTGTTGAAGACATGCTCCACATGGAACTGACAGTCTTTAAATAATTAATGAATTGTTTGATTGGTACATATCAGTGTACATGAGTAGTATTCTCTTCTCCCTAGTTAAAGACTAGGATTCCAACGTGGAAAAAATACTACTGCTAACAACATCAGAATGGCAACATTCAAAATGACAATACGCTAGAACATGCAGTGGTAAAGGTGGCTGGCGCACATTTTAACCAGGACAAAATAGCTGGAAAAAGAAAACATGCATTTATCTCTCTCTCTCTCTCTCTCTCGCTCTCTCTCTCTCTCTCTCTCTCTCTCTCTCTCTCTCTCTCTCTCTCTCCTATCACATCTGTTCACTTAGTGGACAAACTCCCCACAAAATAACGAACTCGTGTCGCAGAACGTGCGCATTTCTACAAAAACTTGGAATCCTCTAACTGCACTAACTCACAGAACTGATTTATTTGTGTCATATTTTTCTGCAAGGTTATTGTCTGACCAATGTTGTCGTTCCCATTTGTTGTTATGTGTACAAACATTTTAGAAAAACACATTTTTCATTCTACGCAGCGAACTCCGTGCATCTGGATCAGCAAATGTAGACCAAATTATCGATCTCTCTGGATTTTCCCTTGTCTATTTTTATCTCGTTATTATTTCCTCACGCCCTCTTCCCCGCCTCTGCCTGATTTAATTTGTGGATGATGTTGTTGTGGTTGATGAGTGCAGGTAAGTATCAAGGATTAGTGATAGTTTTTTTAAAAACAACCTTGACCTTTGTATGTTGTGATTGAAACCAGTGTACACACCCGAGCAGAGCATATACTTGTATATTTGATGAACCACATGAGAGCTCTTTTTCAGTACCCTAGTACTAAGCGTCACCCAAGTTGTTTCCAGGGCAAACATGATAGGCACACTGTTTTCTTGCTTGCATGCCGTAAGAGACGACTAGAAAACATTGTGTAAACACGTCATGTAAAAACGATTGCAGATGACCGAAGCAGACTTTCGTAAAAGCTAGTTTGAATTAACTACATGTAATGTTGGACCTATGCCCCACCAAATAGGGCAACATGAAAAGGGAATTTGGTGTACTCGTTTTATAAGGTGTGATACCATATGCCTTCCTCGCTTGGCTTACCTCTCCTAACAGTAAACAAAGTACCCATTTACAGCTTGGTCAGCCCTTCTTTTTCTTGTTCTACTTTTCCTGTTTCTTCTTCTTCTTCTTCTTCTTCTTCTTCCTATTCTTCGGTGTTCGTTCTCTAAAGGACGTTGTGATATTGTGTCGTAGTTTATCTGGCTTCCTTCTGCGATCCCAATCCCTTGGCTAGACTACACTAGTGCAGCCTGTTTTCAGGGCGGCGTCATGGGGACGCGGATAGAGTCTTTGACAGCTATAGTTCGCTGACCCTGATGTAAGCAGTCTGCTATGAGTCACTGACCCTGATGCAAGCAGTCTGCTATGATTCACTGACCCTGATGCAAGCGGTCTGCTATGAGTCGTTGCCTTCTGTCAGCTCATCCACTGCTAGCTGGGTCAACTGAAACTTATCAATAACGGGTACCACAAGCCGATCCTTTGTTAATTTGGTTTCTATCACATCTATGAATGTTGTGCCGCTATGAGCTGCAATTTTTATGCACTTGATGAAACTATTAATGTTTGTTCCGCCTCATGGTTCGCGATTACTGATATTCGATTTGCTTGCTCTGTAACATGCAGTTGATTGAGTTATCTCCAAATTGTGGTACATTGTTTCTTAATGATCAAAGCAACGGGTGATTTCCAGTCAAATTGTGTTAACATGGTCTTAGGACTGATTAACCTTCTAACAATCACATAATTTTAATTATATCTCTTGGATATATTGATACACCAATATGGTATTGAGTCCCTTGTACTTTTTAGCTTGGCGGACATATTTCTGTTAGTGTCGCATATGAGAAGGTTGAAAACTTGGAGATGTGGTACTTGTCGGTTTATTCACCAGAATTAAATGTATCCTTAATAGAACCCCTGACGTACCGCAGTAAAATTGTTTCATTAAACCCGATTTGACATCCGGTTTCAATTATATTTGACACAGTGAAGCCAAAACTGTTGCGAAATAATTATATATAATATATTATATGTTAAATATTTGAATTGGTAATTTATGTTTAAAACATTGAATAATTGTTGTCTTGACTTTCCTTCGATGGTTTCTGTTGTTTTAATGTTGTATATCTTGCAATATGAATAATAATGACCTATTTCTGTTTTTACTGCGGTGTGGACGGGTACTATTAGGGATACATTTTAATTCAGGTGAATAAACCAACAAGTATGGGGATGTTAAAGTAAATATAATTTGGTAAAATTTGTAGCTATGTGCCTAGCGAGTTCAATCACTGGATTTGACACTCCAATACAGTCACTCATACGGTTGTGTGTATTTCGCTTATTATTAGGTGCCGAAAGTCAGCGAGAAAGGGAATTGGTCACTCTATCCCATAAAAGCTGAGAGGTAGTGCAATTTAATGTCTTAAACATTTTCGAATTCATGAAACTGATAGGTCATGTCGCCATGGAAAGTAAACACATTCACAAAATTCTCTCTTAAGTCGGATATACTGGACCGTTAGGGCGCTAAACGCAGTGCAGCGCACTCCGCCTCGGGAAACGAACGAGAAAAAAAGAAACATCTCAACACAAGTATGCACTATTGATTTAAGAGACATAGTTTTGCTGTTACAAAATTAAAATAAGTTTCTGACATTGTAAATACTGCTATTGGGCGTTATATGCACATAACACGTGTTTATTTATTGATATGTTTGTCGCGTGTCGTAAACTTATCGTTCTTATGTTTGTTTTTAGGACTGAAACCGGCCCCGTAGTCCACTGTTTAAATAGCACAGTTCTATTATTTGTACCATGAGTTAATGATTTAAGAGCAGTACTCTGTCAACTATGCCAGCAGTCCGCACCAAAAAGAGTAGTGGTACAGTGGGTTCCATCCCACTGCAACATCCAAGGCAACGAGGAGGCAGACAGACTGGCAAAAAAAGGTGCAAGACTACCACAACCTGATACTAGTGTGACATACGAAGAGTCAAAACGGCTTATTAGAGCTAGATACATGACCAAATGGGAAACCGAACATACTGGCTACACCAAAAACGACGCCTATTACCAGTTGAACAGAAGAGAGCAGGTCGTGGTCTTCAGACTTCGCACTGGCCACAATAGACTCAGGTACCACCTATTCAACAAATTGAAGATAGGTTGCACTGACGAATGCTCGTGTGGTACCGGGAAAATGACCGCCGAGCATCTGCTGCAAAACTGCCCGACATACGAGGATCAGAGAGAGCAGATGTGGCCATCACCAGTGCCAACACTAGACAAGCTCTATGGCAGTGTGGACAGCCTCAGGATGACCGCTGCTTTTTTCGAAAAAATAAAGGTTGACGTCTGACAGCTTAAGAAGAAGAAGAAGAAGAAGAAGAAGAAGAAGAAGTACCATGAGTAGTGCTGTCTTTGTTTAATGTTTGTGATAGCCACTTGTTCTTTTTCTTTTGCTAAGTGATAGCTCACGTTTAAGTGATTTTCTTAAATAATTATTTGTGTATTTCGCGTTAAAACCTACCCCTCGTCGTCTACGCTCGCCTTTCTTTGCGTTAAGTACATATATTTCAGTGCTACGGTTAGGCTACCATATCTTCTACGTAAAATACAACTATTTCAGTGCTACGGTTAGGCTACCATATCTTTTACGTAAGATACAACTATTTCAGTGCTAAGGTTAGGCTACCATATCTTTTACGTAAGATACATCTATTTCAGTGCTACGGTTAGGCTACCATATCTTTTACGTAAGATACATCTATTTCAGTGCTACGTTAGGCTACCATATCTTTTACGTAAGATACAACTATTTCAGTGCTACGGTTAGGCTACCATATCTTTTACGTAAGATACATCTATTTCAGTGCTACGGTTAAGCTACCATATCTTTTACGTTAGAAACATCTATTTCAGTGCTACGGTTAGGCTACCATATCTTTTACGTAAGATACATCTATTTCAGTGCTACGGTTAGGCTACAATATCTTTTACGTTAGATACATCTATTTCAGTGCTACGGTTAGGCTACCATATCTTTTACGTTAGATACATCTATTTCAGGGCTACTGTTAAGCTACAATATCTTCTACTTTTGGTCCAGAACTTTTGGTCGGCATTATGTCCAAATAACTCTCCCCAACCTTTTGTTGTAAACAGCCATTTTGTTTCTTGTTCTCCCTTTTTCCTAAGGCGGAGTGTTGTGCACGGTGTTTGCGCCGGGCGACCAAGTGCATCCGACTTCTGTACCCAATTTTAAAATGGGTTCGCTACACATAGAGGTACGTCCGACCTGCCGGTTTCGGAATGAATACGTACACAATCACGTTTGTGTTGTGAACAGTATAACTAACTGCCCCCCCCCCCCCCCCCGATCTCCCCCCAAATTGTTTGAAGTCAGAGGCGTCCTTCTCCTAAATGAAATACCAGCATATTTTACGGGCTCTTTCTGCCCAAATCATTTTGATTTTAGGGCGCCATATACTATATCTACCCTGTCGCCGAAGACGGATGTGTCGGACCGAAAGGTGCAAATATCGCAGCCAATCTATAAACTAGCGACACAACGCATTCCGTTATCCAGACCACATCCTGCTACTTAAAGGTGCAAATATCGCAGCCAATCTATAAACTAGCGACACAACGCATTCCGTTCTCCAGACCACATCCTGCTACTTGCGAAGACCTGTACAGGGCTTGGTAGCGGGAGATTGAGAAAGAACGCAGAAGAAGAAGAAGAAGAAGAAGAAGACTATATCTACACACATCATTCTGGTTTTAGGGCGCCATGTACTCTAACTACCCACATCATTCTGGTTTTAGGGCGCCATGTATTCTATCTACCCAGATCATTCTGGTTTTACGGCGCCATGTACTCTATCTACCCACATCATTCTGGTTTTAGGGCGCCATGTACTCTATCTACCCACATCATTCTGGTTTTAGGGCGCCATGTACTCTATCTACCCACATCATTCTGGTTTTAGGGCGCCATGTACTCTATCTACCCACATCATTCTGGTTTTACGGCGCCATGTACTCTATCTACCCCCATCATTCTGGTTTTACGGCGCCATGTACTCTATCTACCCCCATCATTCTGGTTTTACGGCGCCATGTACTCTATCTACCCACATCATTCTGGTTTTACGGCGCCATTTACTCTGTCTGCCCCCATCATTCTGGTTTTACGGCGCCATGTACTCTATCTACCTCCATCATTCTGGTTTTACGGCGCCATGTAGTCTATCTACCAACATCATTCTGGTTTTAGGGCGCCATGTACTCTATCTACCCACATCATTCTGGTTTTACGGCGCCATGTACTCACACCAGGCCTCTTCTTCTGTTAGTAAAAATAACTTTCATCTCGAGATGACCAGAAGTTGAGTTTTTGCTGTCGAGGAAACATGTCTCTTATTCTTTGGGAGATCAAGTTTAACGTAAGAAAACAAAAAGGAAAAAAAAGATTAGGTATGGTCAGATACCGCACTGTGTCGTAAAAACAAACGAAAGCTACAATGCGGTCTGGTTAGACTTGAAAGTTAACCCACATAAAAGAATTGCAAATGAGTATTTTCTGTTATGGATACGTATCTCTCATCTTTTAGAGTCATCAAGTTAGACGTGAGAGTAAAGCCAAACTAGAAGATCAGAAATTGAGTATGTGTTGATATAACTTAACGTCTTTATACAGGTTTATTGGGATCAAGAAGCTAATTAGCGCATGTGCTAGCGTCAGGGCCAGCGAACCAGAGCTGCCAAGACCCTTATACACCTCCACGTGGTGATCCTGGATGGCTGCAACAGAGCAGACTGGCTAAGTAGAAAAGGGAAGGCAACACGGTACTCAAACATGCCTGATGAAGCCGGATGTGTTGGACCGAAAAGGTTCTCCGGACTACATGCTGCTACGTGCAAAGCCCTTTTCATGGCTTGGTAGCGAGAGATTGAGAACGAACAAAGCCAAGCTTTAGAAAACTCTGTAAAGTGTGTATACAATCAGTTTCTTGAAGTGTGGTAAACCAATGTGAGAGCCCGTCTTAATAGACTCAAACACTAGAGCAAAGTAGACCCGCAGCCTATTAGGTGCCATCTATGCTGCTCTTAACAAACCACCCAAACATGGCTAGCGACATGCCAAGTCACCATGTCAAACAGTTAGTCGTCTCTTACGATATGCTCTCTGTTAGGCTGTGGTTCTATTCTTGTCTTTGTCATACACAAAGATCTTAGACAAACAGCTCTGATATGTGTCTCTTATCATTTGGTGGCATCACGTTTACTTTAAGGGTTAGCCCACCTGTGGCAGAAGACAAGACACCATTCGGGAAACAACATGCCTGAATCGTGGTCTGTGCGGTGTTGTGGAATTTAAACAACTGTAACCATCCAAGCATGTCATATTGGGCGACTGGTTGGTTGTTGTTGCTCACGGCTGCTCGTGCAACGTTCTGTTAACGGTTGACCATGTTTCTTTGATAGCTGGTTACATTGGCGCTTCTTATATCCCAAAGCGTACTTTAAAAGGCGAACCAGGGTCTTCCTGACCGTAGTGCAATGCATGGCTCATCAGAAAGCTCACCACAGTGTTACAGTGTCGATATTCCACCCCGGTCCCTGCCTGTAACACAGCCTGGTTCCAAGAGCACTTCAGGTCGTGTCTTGGCCAGCATGTTTCACCTTACCCTGATACCTCTTTGCTCATCAAAAAGCAACGGGACAAGGTTGCACTTGAGGCTAGCAACCACTTCTTGAGAAATCATTGCTTTTAAGGCTGCAGGTTCAAATGCTCAAATATGTGCCAATTATAGTGGTGGCAAAATGCTCAATATAGAGCAATGAAATGGCGAATAAACAAAGATTAATGTAAAAATAGCAATATTGGTACTGTAACAATAGCAATGTTGGTAATGTAACAATAGCTGTGTTGGTACTGTAACAATAGCAATGTTGGTACTGTAACAATAGCAATATTGGTACTGTAACAATAGCAATATTTGTCATGTAACAATATCTGTGTTGGTAATTTAACAACGGGAATGTTGGTCTGTAACAATAACAATGTTGCTACTGTAACAATAGCAACATTGGCCGTGTAAGAATTACAATGTTGTTAATGCAACAAAAATAATGTTGTTAATGCAATAAAAACAATGTTAATGCAACAAAAATAGGGTTGTTAATGCAACAACAAAGAAACAATGTTGGTCATGCAACAATAATTAAGCTGTTAATATAACAATAAAAAATGTTGGACTTGTAACATAACAAGGATCGGTAATGGTCTTGTGTTTCAACTCTGAGCAACATTTTGTTTAAACATGATGATCTATGTCTATGAATGTTATTTCAATTATTACGTAACTTGAAATCCTTCTCACACGATGGCTGCTCAAATCTGAGCCAGCTCTGCACGTGCGCGCATGTGCCTACATACACAGGGTCTTCACGTGCTGACAGGATCAGAAATTGTTCACGTGTCCTGCCCGTGAGGGGATCTGGCTAATAAGCTCAATTATGTCGGCGATTTCGCCTGCAAGAGTACGTCCGTCTACCTTATTCATCTATTTACTTTTCTGTCTATCTCATGGGCATGTCTGATGCGCCTGTTCATTCTTTATTTGCTCGTCCTGTCAGCTTCTCCAATTTCATTAATAAAAATAATAATAATGAAAATAATAGTAGTAACAATATTGTATCTTTCTTTCTTTGACTTCTTCAATTATGTAAATGTTTCTTCTTTTTCAGGAAATAGTCACCTCTCTCTCTTTCTCTCTCTCTCTTTTTCTCTCTCTCTCTCATATATATATATATATATGAGGAAGCAGCGCAGCGCAGGGGTTAGCGAGCTGGCTTCGTATCTGACAGGTCCTGGATTCATTCCCCAGGTTAATTCTATCTCTCTCTATCTCTCTCTCTATATATATATATATATATAATATATGTATATAGATATATTTTTTTCAGACCGCAATGGCTCCCGGGACGACCCAGCCTTAAATGGGTATCGGTTCAGTCAAAACGGAGTAAAGGCGACGAGGGATAAGGAGATGGCTACCGCCCTCATATAGCCGAGCATTTGAAGTGTGAAATCGCTAATTCCTCACACCCTACCGGCAGTAATGCTATGGGTTACTTGACTTTATTTTTACATATATATATATATATATATAGTCGTAGTCTTAGTTGACCTGTAATTTTACAGGGGCCTCTGTGCAGGTCACATCTCTAGTGCCAGCTGGATGTAGCCAGCAGTAGGAATTTCTGGTTAGTTGGCTAGGCTCGAGCAGCTTATTGCTCCCCAATGGAGGGTGGTTAAATGATGTGCGAGTCCATCTTAATAGACTCAAACATTAGAGCAAAGTAGACCTGCAGCCTGTTAGGCACCATATATACTGCTCTTAACAAACCACCTAACCACGGTCAGTGTTATGCCATGTCTCACAGCTAGTCGCCTCTTACGACATGTTCTCTACGTGGCAGTGGTGCTATTCTTGTCCTTATGGTAAACCACTCGAGATATATATGTATATATATAATATATATATATATATATATATATATATATATATATATATATATATATATATATATACATATATATAAATACATATATATATATATATAGTCGTATGGATAGGCAGGTAACATATCCTTTGCTGAATGTCGTTTCCTACAACTGCTGTTATATGTTTCTCGATGAGGTAGTCTGCTCTTGTGGTGAGAACGTTTGTTTTACAATCCCAATGCACCGGGTTCAAATTATGTCGTGTCCACTTTTGTATACACCATTTCTCTGTACGATCGCTCCTGCACGTAAGGAAAGTAATGGCAGCCTACCATACTGCACACCTGCCAAGAAACTTATAACAGCCTACCATACTGCACACCTGCCTAGAAACTTATAACAGCCTACCATACTGCACAACTGCCAAGAAACTTATAACAGCCTACCATACTGCACAACTGCCAAGAAACTTATAACAGCCTACCGTACTGCACACCTACCAAGAAACTTATAATAGCCTACCATACTGCAGACAAGCCCGGAAGGTCAACGCATCGAGAGGTGGCGCGAAACAATGCAGGATCCATGGATAGAGCTCAAGGAAGAGTCTGCGCCTGGACACCACCTGCCCTACCCTGTGTGGAAGTTAATGAACAGACTTCGAACTGGTGTCTCAAGATGCAGAGCGAACTTGACGAAATGGGGATACTCAGATGTCGACACATGTGAATGCGGCGCAGTTCAGGACCAAGATCATCTGTTGACCTGCCCCAACCTCCTTGAAACCTGTGACATGAACGACATGATGGAGTTGAACGACAAGGCAGTTCAAGTTGCTGAATACTGGACGGATGCTGTGTGACATGGTGTTTGAACACGGAAAGTAAGTATACTGTACACCTGCCAAGAAACTTATAACAGCCAAATAGGATTATAGTTGTAATAAGCGACGTTCTGCAAAGGAAATGCTACTTATATTACATGTTTCTCGCCAGGTATACAGTACGGCACCTTCCGTACTCCTAGATGCGATCATACAGGCAACAACAAAACCGCATATGTGCCAATCTGAACATGGCGGTATTCTTTCCCTGTACTTTGAGACTGTGAAACCGAGCGGGTATCACCTCTAAGTTATCATTATATATAGAAATATGATAGTTGTCCATCACAAGTGATGAAGACCACTCTCTTTGTTCAGCCGTGTGGACAGTCGTATCTCTTGCTGTGTCTGCTGAAATGGGTGACTTGCGCGGTGATTTGGATTAAAGTGAGGAAGAAACTGCGCCTTTTGTCAACCTCACTCACAGAGCCTAAGCTACCTTTTGCCAGTGGCAAGATATTCATCGAGACGACTGGAGATAGCATAGGATGCAGATTTTGCCTCAGGGTTACCACCGAAGCCTTTCCGTAAACATGTAACCCGCAGGGTAGAAAGGTGGGATGGCATCTAACGCAGTTTGTCGTGCCTTTTCGATAACCACAAGAGGTCGTATGGACAACACCCAGCGTGTGAGTGAGTCTGGCATATCTCCCCAGCTGTATTCAGCTCATCATAGTAGCATATAAAATTCCCACACGCCAAATTCGTGAAGGTGAACCGGCAGAACTAACCCGTGAAATACGACACAGGTATAAGCGTAGTGCCATTCAGCCGGCGTCCAGACCAGGATAAACGGATGGAAGAAATCACAAAGAAAGAACGAAATAACAAGCCCAGACGGAAAATAACACCGTGTTTCCATGAACACAAGTGTAAGTCGTCGACTAGTGTGAATTCCAGGCCAATCCGTGGTCTGGCGGCATCCATAATGATCCAAAACAGTAGAGAAATGTACACTCGCAGCCAGTTATATATATCATAATCATCATCATCAAGTGTCCTTTCTGCCTCGGAGGTTGACGGTAAATGATCTCCAGCTGTCTCTGTCCAGTGTCAGGTTAGTACACTCGGCTGAACTGTGACCCGGCACCATAACCTCGTTGTCTGACTTTCCTGTCATTCACCTTTTTCTCTAATTATATTTTCCGAAGACTGTCATGTCCAAAATATTTTAATATTTCTGGCTTTTGTCCCACTTCAGAAGTATCTTCTCCACCTGAGTTGTTCCAGGACCTCACAATTTGTTTTCTTGTCTTTCCGATAAACTAGCCCAAGTCTTCTGAATACCCACATTTCAAAGTCTTCAATACTCTTCTCCATTTTCTTGGTCAGTGTCTAGGTTTCTACTCTATACTTCTTCTTCTTCTTCTTCTTCTTCTTCTTCTTCTTCTTCTTCTTCTTCTTCTTCTTCTTCTTTTTCGTTCTCAATCTCCCACTACCAAACCCTGAAAGGGCCTAAGTTGCAGAATGTAGTCCTGAGAACGGAATGCGTTGTGTCATAGTTTACAGCTTAGCTTCGATATTTGCACCTTTCGGTCCAACACACCCGACTTCAGCAAGCATTTTTTGAGTACCGGGTTAGCATTCCCTCTTCGATCCCTTCTCCTTAGCCAGTCTGCCCTGCTGCAGTGTGTTATCTAGGATCACCGCGTGGAGGTGTAGAAGGGTCTTGGCAGCTATGGTTCGCTTGCTCTGACGCTAGCATTCAGCTATGGGTCACTAACCACTGCAGCTCATGTGCTGCTCAGCATCTAGATCCCCTACTCTACACAACAAACGGAATGCACATAAGATTTCATGATTCTCACTGTGAAGATCTGTGATATCTTCATTGGCAGAAGTGGATGTCTTATATTGTTAAATGTATTCTGCGCCATGCAATTCTACTTAATGATCCCCCTTCGTTATGAGTTGATCAAGGCATAAATGGTTTGACATTTCTTCCAGAATTTATCCATGTGAGCTTATGAGTTGATGTGAGCTTGTGAGTTGATGTGAGCTTGTGAGTTGATGTGAGCTTGTGAGTTGATGTGAGCTTGTGAGTTGATCTGAGCTTGTGAGTTGATGTGAGCTTGTGAGTTGATGTGAGCTTGTGAGGATCTGAGCTTGTGAGGATCTGAGCTTGTGGACTTTCTTTCCTTTTGGTGAACACCGTAGCTATAATCTTTTTGATGTTGGTATCCAGCCCATATTTCTGGCTCTTTTGATATTGTTAGTGCAACCATTGTTATTGTTACAGTACAAACATTGTTATTGTTACAGTACAAACATTGTTATTGTTACAGTACAAACATTGTTATTGTTACAGTACACACATTGTTATTGTTACAGTACAAACTTTGCTAATGTTAAAGTACAAACATGGTTATTGTTACGGTGCAAAAATTGCTATTGTTACAGTACCAACATTGATATTGTTACAGTACAAACATTGCTATTGTTACAGTACAAACATGGTTACTGCTATAGTACCAACATTGTTACTGCTACAGTACCAACATTGTAATTGTTACAGTACAAACATTGCTATTGTTACAGTAAAAACATTGCTATTATTACAAAACCAAAATTGCTGTTTATTTAAGCCATTAGGTCCTCTAGATTAGTTGTCACATTTTTGCCATTAATACTGTAACAATATAAGCGCATGTTGCTCCCGTTGAAAAAAATGACTTGACCCTTTTTAGCATGTCGTAAAAATGAGGATAACATGGATTGTGCATGGGGATCATTATGTAAAATCAATGCTATTGAAACAGTCACTGTAGAAGCTCAGAGACAGGCTTCCTGTAAAGGGGCTGGATGTAGTCGTTAGCGTAAGATGCGCTGAGCGGGAAAGGTGCTATCTTCATTTTTCTCTCCTCATGTTTCACGATCTCGCACGCTACAGGCACGCACTTTTTTAACTTCCACCACCTGGCTTCTCCTGTTTGAAATTCCGTCCCTTGGTTTCCCCTGTTTAGAGTTCCCTATCCTGGCTTCTGTTGTTTAGAGTTCCCTCTTCTGGATTTCCCTGTTTAGAGTTCCCTCCCCTGGATTTCCCTGTTTAGAGTTCATTATCACGACATCGCCTGTTTAGAGTTCCCTCCCCTGGATTTCCCTGTTTAGAGTTCATTATCACGACATCGCCTGTTTAGAGTTCCCTATCCTGACTTCCCCTATTTAGAGTTCATTATCCTGACATCGCCTGTTTAGAGTTCCCTATCCTGGATTTCCCTGTTTAGAGTTCCCTATCATGACTTCCCCTGTTTAGAGTTCCCTATCCTGGATTTCCCTGTTTAGAGTTCCCTATCCTGACTTCTCCTGTTTAGAGTTCCTTGTCCTGGATTTCCCTGTTTAGAGTTCCCTATCCTGGATTTCCCTGTTTAGAGTTCCCTATCCTGACTTCCCCTGTTTAGAGTTCCCTATCCTGACTTCCCTTGTTTAGAGTTCCCTATTCTGGATTTCCCTGTTTAGAGTTCCCTATCCTGACTTCTCCCGTTTATAGTTCCCTATCCTGGCTTCTCCTGTTTATTGTTCCCTATCCTGGCTTCTCCCGTTTAGAGTCCTATCCTCTGTTTAGAGTTCTGTATCTCTTCTTCCCATGTTTAGAGTTCACTATCGTGGCTTCGCTTGTTTGGCTTTCCACCGTCTGGCTTCTCCTGTTTAGAGTTCCGTAGTCTTGATTTTCCTGTTTGGACTTCCGCTGTTTGACGTTTCCTGTTGAGATTTCCGCTGTTTTCCTTCACATCTTTGAGTTTCTACTGTATGACTACTCGCCTGCGAACCAGAGATGCCAAGACCCTCCTAAACCCCCACGCGGGGATCCTGGATAGCAGGCTGCAACAGAGCAGACTGTCAAATAAGAAGGGGTGGTAGAGAGAACCCGCTACTCATGTACTGCTGCATCTTGACTCTTTATGTCTATCAGTTTCCATAATAATAGTCGCCCACTGCAAGCGAGGATGTCTCATATATGGTATTCATGACATCGCTGTGGTCGAGAGATAAGGCACTCGCCTCTTCAAGCGATAAACGTAAAGGGTGGGTCATCGAATCCCTCAAGTGTCAAGAGATCTATCGTCTCAAGGGTAGTAGAACCTGACTGACTACATCCTGTATATCCTGCCACTGGTCCAAGGTAGATCGGGACTATAGAGTGAGATTGATCAACCATCGCAGTTCCGTCCTCACTATAACCCAAATACAGCACAAGTTACATCAAGTCAAAACCGTCAGACGATGTCGGCCATCATCTCTTGCGATAGGATCAAGATGCTGAGCAGCGCATGAGCTGCAGTGGTCAGCGACTCATAGCTGCCAAGACCCTTCTACACCTCCACGCGGTGATCCTGGATAACAGGCTGCAGCAGGACAGACTGGCTAAGGAGAAGGGATCGAAGAGGGACTGCTAACCCGTTACTCAAAAAATGATTTCTGAAGTCGGATGTTTTGGACCGAAAGGTTGCAAATATCGCAGTCAAGCTGTAAACTACAACACAACGCATTCCGTTCTCTGGACTACATTCTGCGGCTTAAGCCCTTTCAGGGTTTGGTAGCGGGAGATTGAGAATGAACGAAGCCAAGACAAGCCATCTCTTCCGATGGATAACTATTTTTTTAATTTTGCACATTTGCCTCACTAGTTTCTACTGGCGGAGGCGCGCTTATTCCACCCTAGACCGTAGTCAACCTGGGCGATATTACGACGCATAAACCAGTGCTTGGATGTATGTGTGTATCTGTTTGTACCTATGCGCTCTCAGAAGCCAACCCAACCAAAGTACAATGGAAGGGTCTCACCCTGAAGGCGCGTGTGAAAGTTGTGCAAGAGTGTGACTGTAGGGCAGAGTCAAATGAAACAGAGTGAGGTAAGAAAAGAGGAAGAATCAATGACATCCTACTTTATTTATATATTGTTCCTTCACTCCTAAGTTCACTACCTAACTTCCACATCCTCTCACAGCGTATCTCTCCCTCTAACTCCTCCTCCTCTCTCTCTCTCTCTCTCACTCTGTGTAGGTGTGTGTCAGATTCGCCTGTACGTGTCAAACAGACAGCCATATAGCCAGCTCAGTTCTCCTCTAGCTACCTATCCTTATCGCCGCTGTTATTGACTTCTCTCCACCACCCTGTTAATCCCCCCAGCGCCTAAGTTCTTTGTTGTATCTGCTTCTTTGTCCAGCACCCCGGTTTGTTATTTGTGCGTGTTAGCCTATTTAAACTTGAACGTTTGCCTGTTTCAGATCACCTTTACACAACTATTATTCGTCCTCCCGGTTCGGGAGTCAGGTATGAGTGGCAGAGCTGTAATAGCGCGTGTATCACTCGGAAAAGTGACCAGGCTTGATCTCCCGTCCACATACACTCGCAGTCTCGATACGTTCCCGTCTACACAGCTTTAATTGATGACTGTGGTTACAGTCAGGGCAGCCAATTGGCCACCTTAATTCAGACAAAGATAACATTTGCTGGAATAGTTTCTCGCACTCTATCTCTGCCGGCAGTATCTGCTAAAGAAAGTGGGGAGGTAAGAGGACTAACTTTACATTACCGTCAGCACAGATACATGATCCACCCCAGCCTGGCTTACCTAGTCCTTATCACAGGTACTTGAACCATCACCCCATCCCTTACAAAATCCTTATCACAAGTACTTGAACCATCACATCCTTTCTTACCTTGTCCTTATCACAGGTACTTGAACCATCACCTCCTCCCTTACCCTGTCCTTATCACAAGTACTTGAACCATCACTTCCTCCCTTATCTAGTTTATTATCACAGGTACGTGAACCACCACCTCCTCCCTTTACTTTCCTCTATCCCAGGTACCTAAACCACCACCTCCTACCTTATCTTTCCTCTATCCCAGGTACCTGAACCACCCCTGCCTCCCTTACCTTGCCTCTATCCCAGGTACCTGAACCACCACCTCCTCCCTTACCTTGCCTCTATCCCAGGTACCTGAACCACCACCTCCTCCCTTACCTTGCCTCTATCCCAGGTACCTGAACCACCACCTCCTCCCTTACCTTGCCTCTATCCCAGGTACCTGAACCACCACCTCCTCCTTTACCTTGCCTCTATCCCAGGTACCTGAACCACCACCTCCTACCTTATCTTTCCTCTATCCCAGGTACCTGAACCACCCCCGCCTCCCTTACCTTGCCTCTATCCCAGGTACCTGAACCCCCACCTCCTCCCTTACCTTGCCTCTATCCCAGGTACCTGAACCACCACCTCCTCCCTTACCTTGCCTCTATCCCAGGTACCTGAACCACCACCTCCCCCCTTACCTTGCCTCTATCCCATGTACCTGAACCAACACCTCCTCCCTTACCTTGCCTCTATCCCAGGTACCTGAACCACCACCTCCCCCCTTACCTTGCCTCTATCCCATGTACCTGAACCAACACCTCCTCCCTTACCTTGCCTCTATCCCAGGTACCTGAACCACCACCTCCTCCCTTATCTTTCCTCTATCCCAGGTACCTGAACCACCACCTCCTCCCTTACCTTGCCTCTATCCCAGGTACCTGAACCACCACCTCCTCCCTTACCTTGCCTCTATCCCAGGTACCTGAACCACCACCTCCTCCCTTACCGTGCCTCTATCCCAGGTACCTGAACCACCACTCCTTCTATATTTTACTTACGTACATTTTTCAACCCCCCCCCCCCCCTTTCCCTCTCACCTCCTCTAAACCAAACAATAATGCAGCAGCTGTGACTGTCCCTTGAACCCCCGCCATTCCCTCCTACACCAACTGTAACTTCCCCTTTTTTCCACCCCTACCCTGTATGTAGTATCACTTACACCAGCACCCATACAGCCACAAAAGCCTACAGACCCGTATCCTGGGCAGCTGGCGGGAACAAAGTCATCACCCGGTACTTCAAGTTACCTCTAGCTGGATTGATATAAGTGTATTGTTATATGCGTCTGCTTGTCCCTTCTTGCACCAGCCGGAGTAAGGGACCCCACTTCAGTTGGCCTTCTTTGGGATGTCTGCACCACAAATGCGTGTCTTGTATTCGCTGTACTGGTATCTTTACCAATATGTTTTAAGCGGTAAGTTTGATTTAGTAGCTGTAAAACATGAAATACCAATATGTTTTAGAGGATACGATTCATTTAGTAACTGTAAAACATGGGATACCAATATGTTTTAGAGGATACGTTTCATTTAGTAACTGTAAAACATGGGATACCAATATGTTTTAGAGGATACGTTTCATTTAATAACTGTAAAACATGGGATACCAATATGTTTTAGAGGATACCTTTCATTTAGTAACTGTAAAACATGGGATACCAATATGTTTTAGAGGATAAGGTTGATTTAGTAACTACAAGAACTATGATAGAAATCTGTGAATGCTAGTTGACTGAAAGCGAACAACTTCATGAAATTGGTGATTCAAGTGTAGAACAAGGGCCAGGTACATGGATTTGGCACTGAGTAAGTGTAGAACAAGAGCCCGGTGCATGGATTTGGCACTGAGTAAGTGTAGAACAACGGCTCGGTGCATGGATTTGACACTGAGTGAGTGTAGAACAAGGGCCGGTGCATGGATTTGACACTGAGTAAGTGTAGAACAAGGGCCCGGTGCATGGATTTGGCACTGAGTGAGTGTAGAACAAGCCCGGTGCATGGATTTGGCACTGAGTAAGTGTAGAACAACGGCTCGGTGCATGGATTTGACACTGAGTGAGTGTAGAACAAGCCCGGTACATGGATTTGACACTGAGTAAGTGTAGAACAAGGGCCCAGTGCATAGATTTGGCACTGAGTGAGTGTAGAACAAGCCCGGTGCGTGGATTTGGCACTGAGTAAGTGTAGAACAAGAGCCAGGTGCATGTATTTGGCACTGAGTAAGTGTAGAACAAGGGCCGGTGCATGGATTTGACACCGAGTAAGTGTAGAACAAGAGCCCGGTGCATGGATTTGACACTGAGTAAGTGTAGAACAAGTGCCCGGTGCATGGATTTGGCACTGAGTGCGTGTAGAACCAGCCCGGTGCATGGATTTGGCACTGAGTGAGTGTAGAACAAGGGCCCGGTGCATGGATTTGGCACCGAGTTAGTGTAGAACAAGAGCATGGTGCATGGATTTGACACTGAGTGAGTGTAGAACAAGAGCACGGTGCATGGATTTGACACTGAGTGAGTGCAGAACAAGAGCTCGGTGCATGGATTTGGCACTGAGTAAGTGTAGAACAAGAGCCCGGTGCATGGATTTGGCACTGAGTAAGTGTAGAACAAGAGCCCGGTGCATGGATTTTGGCACTGACTTAGTGCAGAACAAGCCCGGTACATGGATTTGACACTGAGTAAGTGTAGAACAAGAGCCCGGTGCATGGATTTGACACTGAGTAAGTGTAGAACAAGAGCCCAGTGCATGGATTTGGCACTGAGTTAGTGTAGAACACGAGCGTGGTGCATGGATTTGGCACTGAGTGAGTGTAGAACAAATGCCCGGTGCATGGATTTGGCACTGAGGAAATGAAAACTATAATTAACAAAGTAGATTCGAAATCTGATCATCATCATCATCGTGTACTATGTCCTTTGTAGAACGTCGCTCTCATCAGCCAGCCGATATGAATCTTGGTGTGCAGTCAATCATCCCACCTGCTCCATGTTCATGTTTAGTATCCTTGATATCTTGTATCCACCTTCGCTTTGGTCGTACCGTTCTTTCCAGTCCGTAATAACGTTTGACGTGGCCGAAAAAATTCAATTTCCGAAACAAAACAGTGTTTATGAACCAGTTTTCTTCAACATTCAGCTTTTCTGTGATGGTTTTATTTATCCTTTTCTTTATCCAAGGAATTTGTAAGATTCTTCTGTATCATTTTGTTTCGAATTTTCAATTTTCTTTCTTGCTGCTTGTGTCATAGTCCATGTCTCACATCCATACATCACCACGGGGAATATGACTGTTCTGACTGTCATGAGTTTACTGGCAATTCGCAATCTATCTACATAAAAATAGACGACCAAATACTGTAACAGGCAAGAGTTTCTTGAAAGAATAATAACGGAAAATAAGAGATGCGAAATGGGAAACGGGAAGAAAATGGATGGTCAACTCTGTTTTCACCCAAGTGAGTCATTTATTGATGACCAAAGAGATAACTCGAAACTTAAAGATAAGAGTGACCATGTGGTGTGTGCATTCATCTTTACTGCATGAGGTAGAAACGTAAGCAGTGGACAAACAGATCTGAGAATAGATGGCCTTAACATGTGGGTATGCAGATTTTTTTATTTTTTTTTTGCGTTCGCTTTATTTTTCTATTCCATAAGGCGGTGTGCGTTGCACTGGGGATTTTATTTGCATCCGACTTCAGCATGCCTTTTATGTAAGGATCTGCTTTCTCCTCCATTTTCTAAGGGTTTGTTTCCCCGGGGTAACAGCCAGTGCTGTGATTGGGATCGAACCCAGCACCTTCGGCTTGTGAGCGTGTCACTTAACGACTAGCCCACGCCGTCTTCAAGGTATGTAGATGAATTGGACATATTTTCTGAAAAGAACAGAACAGAAACAATCAACTCTTGGAGATATTAATATTCTTATTCTTCTTGTTCGTTCCGAATCTCCCGCTACCACGCCTTGAAAAAGGCGTTGCAAGTAGCAGGGTGTTGTCCTAAGAACGGAATGCGTTGTGTCGTAGTATACATCTTGACTGCGATATTTGCACTTTTTGGTCCCACACATCCGACCTCAGCAGCCATTTTTTAGTACCGATATCGGGTAAGCCTTCCTTCTTCGATTAATTGTCCTTAGCCAGTCTGCTCTGCTGCAGCCTGTTATCCAGGATCACCAAGTGGAGGTGTAGAAGGGTCTTGGCAGCTCTGGTTCGCTGGCCCTGACGCTAGCAGTCAGCTATGGATCGTGGACCGCCGCAGTTCATGCGCTGCTTAACATCTTGATCCGGAAAAGGGAATTGATGAACGATATCAAGAGTCCGTAGAAAATATTTCTTGGTCACATCAAAAGACACAAGAACTTGCTGAAATCAATACTTGAGGGAAAGGTGAAAGAAAAACGTTGCAAAGGTGATCAGCACTTTAAGTGGGAGGATAACATAACAGGAAGGACAGAGACAAGTTTGACAAGAGAGACAAGTTTGACAAGAGAGACAAGTTTGACAAGAGAGACAAGTTTGACAAGAGAGACAAGTTTGACAAGAGAGACAAGTTTGACAAGAGAGACAAGTTTGACAAGAGAGACAAGTTTGACAAGAGAGACAAGTTTGACAAGAGAGACAAGTTTGACAAGAGAGACAAGTTTGACAAGAGAGACAAGTTTGACAAGAGAGACAAGTTTGACAAGAGAGACAAGTTTGACAAGAGAGACAAGTTTGACAAGAGAGACAAGTTTGACAAGAGAGACAAGTTTGACAAGAGAGACAAGAGAGACAAGTTTGACAAGAGAGACAAGTTTGACAAGAGAGACAAGTTTGACAAGAGAGACAAGTTTGACAAGAGAGACATAATATTTAATTGATCCGTTGCAGCCGATCTTCCAAGTGGCGATGACACCTGAACCTAACTGCACACTAACCAATTTGTTAAAGTAAATGTCGTATAATTGGTCCTAATTCTTGTTGGTAGTCCTAACAAAACCATCTTCAGATGTATTTCTTATTTGCCCATCCTAAATGTCACCAGGTGTCTTATACATAACCATCGTTTCCCTTCTGTTTTTATATATTTTATCAGAGAGAGCAGATCCTCGTATGTCGGGCAGTTCTGCAGCAGATGTTCAGCGGTCATCTTACCAGTACCGCACGGGCATTCGTCGGTACCACCTATCTTCAATTTGTTGAATAGGTGGTACCTCAGTCTATTGTGGCCAGTGCGAAGTCTGAAGACAACGACCTGCTCTCTTCGGTTCAACTGGTAATAGGCATCGTTTTTGGTGTAACCAGTATGTTCGGTTTCCCATTTGGTCATGTATCTGGCTTTGATAAGCCGTTTTGACTCTTCGTACGTCATACTAGTATCTGTTTGTGGTAGTCTTGCATTAAATGCATTTGAATATATTTATTCCAGAGTCTATCCATTCTTGGTTTCTCTATGGTCGATAAAGACACACATACGCACATACACACAAGCACACAAGCATTCATGAATGCACGTACGAACTCGGGCAAATATATATATATACACATATATGACACTTCAGGATCTGACGCTAAAAGGCAAAACAGGATCAGCGAAAAGTAGAAAGAAGAAAAAATATATATAGGTAATGACCACACCGGGACAAAAACATAGGGTTATCTACGTTACGGCGACAAAGTTGTCATCAGGGACAAAAAAAATTAGCAAAAACATTTAACAAATTAGCACAACACTAAAAAACACATGCAGGATGTAAAACGAGCGATTTGCGTTTATATGTTCATGTACGTAAATAAAGAGCCATGATCGACTTCTCTAGGACATGAAGTAAGTAGAGAGCCTTGATCGACTTCTCTAGGACATGAAGTAAGTAGAGAGCCTTGATCGACTACTCTAGGACATGAAGTAAGTAGAGATCCTTGATCGACTTCTCTAGGACATGAAGTAAGTAGAGAGCCTTGATCGACTTCTCTAGGACATGAAGTAAGTAGAGAGCCTTGATCGACTTCTCTAGGACATGAAGCAAGTAGAGAGCCTTGATCGACTACTCTAGGACATGAAGTAAGTAGAGAGCTTTGATCGACTTCTCTAGGACATGAAGTAAGTAGAGAGCCTTGATCGACTACTCTAGGACATGAAGTAAGTAGAAAGCCATGATCGACTGCACCAGGACATGACGTAACTAGAGATCAATAATGGGCTATTCCATTTGACATTTCACATAATGTCGATGCTTTCTTTAATATTATATATCATTTTGAGAAATGTTTCTAGAGTCTTCTATCTACCGCAATAGTAAACTGCACTTGATGAAGTGTGCAGTGTCAAGTGTTGTGAAGTATTTACTGGAGGCGTTTATCGACATTCTGCTCACTGCTCAGCTCTGAACACATGTGCTAGCGTTGACAGCTCACGTCAACGGCACTTGGCCCCTGCTGGGTGAGCCTTTCCCTAGTCCACCGTGCGCAATTATGCGAAGCAGAGAGCATTTATTTCAATTTTTTAAACTTATTCTCGATCTGAAGATATGATTTTTAAAAATATGAAGGGTATTAACAAACATGTCACTAGATAAACAAGATGTGGCGACTGACAGAACAAGAAACTTTTAATTCTCAGGTCTAAAAACCTACTGATCATTGCGAATGCGATCATTTGTTGTTCTTTTAAACGAATTAACATGAATGCATCTCATGTGACAATTTAAAAGAATTTGAAAATTTAAAAAATCTACATTTAGAAGATACGGGACAGTTTAATATCTTGTAATGAATGATGGACAATATAAACATTGAGAACAATACTAAGGACATAATGTTATGGATGTACGTGGTCGCTTACTCCCGCTAGCATGACACTAAGATACACTTAGTGTAGCTAGAATAAGTCTGGATTTAAGTCCATCGGTCTCGGGCGACAATGTCTTGTCCTGTAATCTAGCGTCCATGTGTTTTAACGAAGATGATATATAATATATTCACTTCTGTTCCCAAGCTTCTTTGCTGTTCTACTGAAGCGTGCATTTGATGAATGAAGGAATTTGTTTCCAATCTAGGTCGGATGGTCGGCAGTTTAATATTTTAGGACCCAAGGCCAAAACGAAGACGAGGGAGGTCACCATCAGTGACTATGCTTATGATACTGAAAAGAACAGGCTGCAGTAGGGCATACTGGCTAAGGACAAGGGATCGAAGAGGGAATGTTAACCCGGTACTCAAAAAATGCTTGCTAAAGTCGGATGTGTTGGACCGAAATGTGTAAATATCGCAGCCAAGCTGTAAACTACGACACAACCCATTCCGTTCTCTGGACTAAATTCTGCTACTTACCCTTTCAGGGTTTGGTAGTGGGATATTGAGAACGGAAAAAGAAGAAGATGCTGAAAATGCCCCCAGAAAGTCATCAGTGACTTCAGAGCTTCATGTACCGCTTCTTCTGTTGCGTGCACTGATTTTGTTCTCATAATGAGATTCAAGTAAACAGATGTGCTGGGTCAAGAAATAGAAGCCACACCAACTCTCAACATCGTTAATTATGACATGGCAGATGTGCCCCAATTCATGTACCTGGTGTCCCTTTTCAACGCGAAGCTGTATCTAGAGCCAGAGATTGACAGTCGCATTAGGATATGTGTTGCCACAATGCTTGTTTGAGTAAAACAGAAATATACAATTTATGCCGAGGCCCACAAACCGAAGGTGCTGGGTTCGATCCCCATCACAGCACCAGCCGTTACCCCGGAGAAGCAAACCCTTAGAAAATGCAGGTGGAATCAGACCCTTACATAAAATCCATGCTGACGTCGGATGCACTGGGCCAACAGGTGCAAAATAAAAACCACAGTGCAAAGCTCACCGCCTTGGGGATAAGAGAAATAAGGCGAACGAAAAAAAATAAAATAAAAATACCGAGGCCATGGTGTACAGTGCATGTGTCTTCAGCATGCTTCCATATTGTTGCGAATCTTGGGAAACCTATGTCGGTTAAGAGCAAACACGGCGTGGGCAACCCATCCTTGGCCTTCCACCGATGTACAGAGAGACAAATGCAGAGGTGCATTCGTGCACCAGTCTCCCAAGCAGTGCAAACTATCCTTAAGTAGCGATGACTACGATGTCTTGATAATGTATGTCGCAAGAAAGATGGTCGTGTCCCCAAAAATATTTTTTATTCAGTGCTGACGAACGGCAAAAGAACAGTTGAAAAATCAGAGCCGAGGTTCAAAGATATGTTTAAGCTGGACATAGAGGCACTGCAGACTGGTCTAGGTAATGTTGTAACTTGATAAGCCATCTCGTCCTAGGCGAAATGTAGTTCTGGCAACACGGGGAAGAGGAACGAAAACGCCGCAGGAAGAACTGTAAACACGGATGAATCCTCTTATAGTCAGTCACGACTGGGAGTGGCTGGTATAAAGAGTTACCATTCCAAGGTCGAATCCTCCCAGTCAGTACTGACTGAAAGTGGCGGGATCAAGACGCTGAGCAGCGCATGACCTCGACTCATAGCTGACTGCTAGCGCCAGGGCCAGCGAACCAGAGCTGACAAGACCCTTCTACACCTCCACGCGGTGATCCTGGATAACAGGCTGCAGCAGGGCAGACTGGCTAAGGAGAAGGGATCGAAGAGGGAATGCTAACCCGGTACTAAAAAATGCTTGCTGAAGTCGGATGTGTTAGACCGAAAAGTGCAAATATCACAGTCAAGCTATAAACTACAACACGTTATCTGGACTACATTCTGCCACTTAAGCCCTTTCAGGGTTTGATGGCGGGAGATTGAGAACGAACGAAGATAAGACAATAAAAGTGGCTATTATAAACAGTTACCATTCCAAGGTCGAGAGCTCCTAGTCAGTAATGACTGAAAGTGGCTACTTTATTGCACTTCATTCGTGCACGTGCTCGCATCAGCAGGATCATTCAAGCTCATCCAAAGCCATACGTGAATTGTGATAGGAGTGATGTCAATTATGTGATACGAGTGATATCGATTGTGTGAGGGCAGTGATGTCAACTGTGTGAAGAGAGTGATGTCGACTGTGTGAAGAGAGTGGTGTCGACTGTGTGAAGAGAGTGATGTCGACTGTGTGAAGAGAGTGATGTCCACTGTGTGACAGGAGTCTGTGATAGGATGTCAGTATATTAAGTCATGGTTTGTTCCATAGTAGTTACACTACAGTCGGGGAATGCGGTTGTTAGAAATTTCAGTATACTAAGTCAAGGTTTGTTCCATAGTAGTTACACTCCAGTCGGGGAATGCTGTTGTTAGAGATTTCAGTATACTAAGTCAAGGTTTGTCCCATAGTAGTTACACTACAGTCGGGGAATGAAGTTGTTAGAGATTTCACAATACTAAATCAAGGTTTGTCCCATAGTAGTTACACTTCAGTCGGGGAATGAAGTTGTTAGAGATTTCAGTATATTAAGTCAAGGTTTGTCCCATAGTAGTTACACTCCAGTCGGGGGTGAAGTTGTTAGAGACTTCAGTATACTAAGTCAAAGTTTGTCCCATAGTAGTTACACTCCAGTCGGGGAATGCGGTTGTTAGAGATTTCAGTATACTAAGTCAAGGTTTGTCCTATAGTAGTTACACTACAGTCGAGGAATGAAGTTGTTAGAGATTTCAGTATACTAAGTCAAGGTTTGTCCCATAGTAGTTACACTCCAGTCGAGGAATGAAGTTGTTAGAGGCTTGAGCAAACTAAACCACAGCTTGTAATCAGATAGGGTGTCCCGTTCTTATCCTCTCTGCCTTTTACTTCCTTAGTAGCATGCTAGATGTCCATATACATCTGGGTCGACTGGGGCGTGACGATCGTGGTAGTTAAACCTCGTATCTGTGCCTTGAAAATCAAGTGCTCTACCCCTACACTAATCAGACGCTCATAATATTAGCAGATAGTAATAATAACTATCCCTCCCCTCCCACCCGAATTAGTTAGTTAAAATTGGCAAGGTGTGTCTTTAACAAGGAAATAGTTTTTAGCAGCTGAGCAAACCGGATATTGGCGTTACCAAGACAAACTAAAGCATTTAAAACCTGCCATATGGTGTCCAGTGTGTAGTAGGGATACGAAAGTGAGATATTCATATGTGATATTTTGCGACGTGACACGTCTTCTTGTGCAAGTGTCGCTTGGTTTGTCTTGTTATTTCCCATGGTCGTGGCGACAAATGGAATGTCGAGAAACATATTGGTCTTAGCGACAAATGGAATGTCGAGATAGAACTAGTGTCTGCAGTGAAACATGTTTGGTTCCGATAGACCTAGTGCTCTATCGTTAGTTGGTTGGTTGGTGGGTGGGTGTGTGGGTGGTAAGTTCGTTGGCTGGTTAGTTGGTTGGCTGGCTGGTTGGTTGGTTGGCTGGTCGGTTGGTTGCCCATCGCAAGCGATGATGACTACAATACAAGGAAGTTATGTCTTGATGATGTAATTTGCGCTGAATTAGGATTACAGTGAGTAAGTAACTGCGCTGGTCATCACCCTCACTCTCTGGTCTCGAGCTACTTCAGATCAGTGGCAAGACATCAGTCAAGACTACTGGGGATAACTCAGGATGCATGCACTCTCATTTGAGACAAGGAGTCGCTTGAAACATGCGGGAATCGATCGCATACCGTTTCCGTTCATCGCATTGAGAGCGGCCACAACGACCCCTGTCCACAACCGAGCTGTCGGGAATCTCGATTTGTAACTCCCGTTTAATTTGTTCACTATCGTTGTCGCAGTTACCAAACATTCGGTACAAATATGGTGTGTATCAGTTGTTCTTTCTTGACATGAATGCGACACGCCTGCCTTCGCAGTGACAGACGTGAAAGTCCATGTGCCCAAGAGAGTCGCGCTCATTGTTCTGCCTCTGCAATTAAGGCAAGCTGACCTTCACCCGCTATGTTGATTATCGAATTCTACTGAGAGCGTTGATTGTCTCTTGCATCGAAACAAAACAAAACGAACCCGGTAAACAAATATCACGTGACTTAATTATGACTATTCACAATTTTTCGCTCTACGTCGAGCATAGGGACCTCATTACATCTAGCCCCTTTACATAAAGACCATTGCCATTGAAACTTACACGGTGAGCTTGCTAGTCTCATGTACAGCCGTCTTTGCTCTCTTTTACGGCATGACATAAGTTTACTGTTAGCATGTTCTTCTTGCCTTTTACGACATGACATAAGGTTACTGTTAGCCTGTTCTTCTCGCCTTTTACGACATGATTTGTCTTCATTAGTTTGATATTCATTAGCTCTGGTTTATAATAACGTAATGCGTATCAATCAATCAATCAATCAATTAATCAATCAGAGTCCGTCGCTTCTCACAGAACATAGGCCATTGTCCACATTTCGCCAGCATCAGCGGTCCTGAGCTGCTCTTTCTGCCTCTCTCCAGGTGTAACCATTTAATCGCAGTTCCTCGCACATTTTCTTCGCCCTGTATTTTTGTCTACTTCTGTTTCTCTTCCCTTGATGGTTCTAAACGAGAGCCTGCCTAGCTGTGTTGGGCTACCCTTCCTCAGCACAAGTCCCGCCCGGCCCCACATTTTCCTCTTAATTTGTTTGTGTTAACGACAATGACGTAACTATGCGTGTGCCTTGGGCAATCGGGTGGCGAGGAATAGCAGGCCGAGTGTTCGAGAGAGGGATCCAGTGGAGGTCAGTTCTGGTGCACGACTGAAACATCGGAAACAGCAACAACAATAACGAAAGGGAAGCTGGCTGTCATAAATTGGTGCATGGATTGAAATGAGATGAAAATCTGACAATTGAGGAACTGTTGGAAAAAGCCATACGGATATCAGCAGAATAAAGAGATCACAACGACGTGAAAAGATAACAATTGACGGAACTGTTGGAAAGAGCCATACGGATATCAGCAGAATAAAGACATCCACATGACATGAAAAGATGACAATTGGAGAACTGTTGGAATCAGCCAGACAGATATCAGCAGAAAATGAGATGAGAGGAATCCAAAGGCATTCAGCAGGATACACGTTAAGGCAAGCAGAGAATACAAGACAGCGAATACAAGGCAGCGAATACAAGGCAGTTAGCTACAAGTCAGTCTTTGTTCTGGAATCCCCAGGGCAAGAGAAGTAGAGGCAGACCAAATCGCACGCGGAGAATAGAACTCGAGATAGATCTCAATGAAACATTAAAGATGCGAATAGTGATGTAGTGGTTGACTCAGGACAGTAGAGCATGGTGTGTATTTATTGAAGACCCGTGCTCCACAAGCAGCATAACGGTTTTGGTTGCTTTCCCTCATAAATTTAGTCTCAAAATTCTCATGTTGCAATTTACGCTTTTATTGGGTGGGGGTGTGTTGTCAATCTGTCCTCTCGTGGAGCCGACAGACTTTGTGAACATTTTCTACTGCCTTACAGTCTGACTGGCGGGATGAAGATCGACGTGATCCTCGTAGTAGTGAGCCTCACGTAGATGAAGCTAGGCATATAACAACCATCTGGAGGACCGCGTTCCACCTTCATCAGTACCCTCGGGATGTGAGGAAAGCTACGACAACCTGCCACTTAACGTCCTTTTCAGGGCGCACAAAAGAGTAAATTTAATCGTTGTGAGCATTAAGCAACAACGGCAACAGCTGCTTTGCTGTTCTGCTCACATGAGCACAAGTCTGTTTGACCGATTTTATATATATGATTTTATATTTATGATCTTATATATTTATGATTTTATATTTATGATTTTATATTTATGATCTTATATTTTTGATTTTATATTTATGATCTTAAATTTTTGATTTTATATTTATGATCTTATATTTTTGATTTTATATTTACGATCTTATATTTATGATTTTTTATTTGTTTTTATATTTATGATTTTATATTTATGATTTTATATTTATGTGTTTTTATTTATGATTTTAAATTTATGTTTTTATATTTATGATTTTAAATTTATGTTTTTATATTTATGATTTATATTTATGATTTTATATTTATGATCTTATACATTTATGATTTTATATTTATGATTTTATATTTATGATCTTATATTTTTGATTTTATATTTACGATCTTATATTTATGATTTTATATTTATGATTTTAAATTTATGTTTTTATATTTATGATTTATATTTATGTTTTTATATTTATGATCTTATATTGATGATTTTATATTTATGTTTTTATATTGATGATTTTATATTTATGTTTTTATATTTTTGATTTTATATTTGAGATTTTATATTTATACTAATCCGATAATATTCGGTTTTGGGATCGTGGACCGGATCTTTTTGGTAAATAGACCTTCTTCTTCTTCTTCTGCGTACACAGTCAGACAGTAACCATTATTTTCTCGAAAAAAGCGGCGGTCATCCTGAGACTCTCGCCACTACCATAGAGCTTGTCTTGCAGTTCCACTGGCAATGGCCACATCTGCTGTCTCTGATCCTCGTATGTCGGGCAGTTCTGCAGCAGATGTTCAGTGGTCATTTTACCAGTACCGCACGGGCATTCGTCGGTACACCCTATCTTCAATTTGTTGAATAGGTGGTACCTCAGTCTATTGTGGCTAGTGCGAAGTCTGAAGACAACGACCTGCTCTCTTTGGTTCAACTGGTAATAGGCATCGTTTTTGGTGTAACCAGTATGTTCGGTTTCCCATTTAGTCATGTACCTGGCTTTGATAAGCCGTTTTGACTCTTCGTACGTTATACTGGTATCTGTTTGTGGTAGCCTTGCACCTTCTTTTGCCAGTCTGTCTGCCTCCTCGTTGCCTTGGATGTTGCAGTGTGACGGAACCCACTGTACCACTACCCTTTTTGGTGCGGACAGCTGGCACAGTTTGCAGAGTGCTGCTCTTAAGTCATTAAGCTCAGTGTTTTTCTGGCTTTTTAGCGCTGTGACTACGGCGAGAGCATCTGTCAGCAAGACTATGTGGCTCTCGTTTTCACTGTGTGTTGCCATTTCTCCCACTGCCGCCCTCAGTGCCTCTGCCTCCGCTCTGAAATTGCTTGTGTACTTACCAGTAGCGAGTGACAGTGTTATTTTTCTGCCATTTGGTAGGTTCAGGAATGCTCCTGCCCCTCCGTTCTGTGTAGCGTTTGTTACAGAACCGTCGGTGTATGCATGGGTCCAGTCCATGCTTGGGTAGCTTTTCGTTATGAAGCTTAGGGTAGTGTCTCTCCTTTCTTTTTCGGTCTGGCAGTTTTTGTTTGCAATACCTGGTATATTTTCTACCACCTCTGGAAATATATCCTGCCTCCAAGTAGGTTTTCGTACAGTAGTGATGGGTTTTGGTGTTGTTAGTGCGTTTATGGGATCTTCGTGCATCTTTGCTTTGGCTATTTCTGCAAAGTTTCTCCGCTTTAGTTTCCCAGTTCCCAAATTGTTTAGTCTCTGGTACATTGGATGGTCCGTCAGTCTTCGGAGTTTCTCTGACTGCAGCTGGGCTCTGCAGTCTCTTCTGTCGGTCATGGATTGCAGTTTTGTAATCTTTTCAAGTTCTACAATTGGCGTTGACTTCATGCCACCTGTTATAATTCTCATGGCTTGGTTTTGAAGTTTGTTAACTTTATCGAAGTTCGCCTTCGCTGCTGTTGTCCATGCCGCGATGCCATACTCGAGAACTGGTCTCACTCTTCCAGTGTACAGTTTCTTTAGTATGCCTTCGTCTGCTCCCCAGCTTGTGCCAGCAAGTTTCCTCATGATCGCCATTCTTTCTCTGGCTTTCATTCGGTTTCTCTCGATCTGACTTTTCCATGTCATGCGCAGATCAAATGTGACTCCCAGATAGGTTGGGTTGTCGTTTGGCTGCAGGATTTTGCCATTTAGGCTTAATTTGGTACTTTGGGGTTTTAATGAGAGCGAGAATATTGTGCACGTGGTTTTCTCCTCGTTTATTTTGACCAGCCATGAGTTCGCCCACTCTTCCAGCGATGTTAGGGCCGTTTGCATCCGATTTCTTGCTATAGTGAGATTCTTTTCAGAGGTCCACATAGCCAGATCGTCTGCAAACATTGAGCTATGGACTCTTCTTGGTATATTCTCTGTAATATCGTTTATATATATACCAGGAAGAGTGTGGGTGACAGTACTCCCCCTTGGGGTACTCCCTGCTCGAGTGTCACCTTTTTGCTCATCTGCCCTTGTACTTGGACTCTGGCCGTTCTTTGTTTGAGGTAGTGGTTGATCCACTTGTACATCTTCCCACAAACATCACTTCTTCTTAGCTTGACTCTAAGTCCATCCTTCCAGACTTTGTCAAATGCCTTTTCCAGATCCACCCAAACAGCTACTGTGTGTTTCTGTGCCTGGTAGGCATCTTCTATCTCCTGGGCTATGAGGATGACCTGGTCCTCAGTGGATCTGTGCTGTCTAAAGCCGGCTTGCTGTGGAATTAGTATTCGTTTTTCTTCCAGATGCCACATCAGTCTGGTGTTTATCATCCGTTCCATCAGCTTGCCGACACAGCTCAGTAGGCTAATGGGCCTGTATCCATTTGGATCTGTTTTGTCCTTCCCTGTTTTTGGTACTGGTACCAGTATTGCATCTTTCCATGCCTGGGGTACAATACCCCTTTTCCAGCTTTGGTTCAGGACTGATAGTAGTTTCTTCTTCGCTGTTTGGCCCAGCCCCATCAGCATTTCGTTTGTTATCCCGTCTTTTCCGGGAGATTTCCTTTTCTTTAGCGTTCTCATGGCCTCTTCCATTTCGCGCATTGTTAGTTTGGCCATCATGTGCTCTTCAGGAGCCGTATTTATGTTTTCGTGTCCCTTTAGCTCTTCGCTAATGTCTGTATGCTTGTCTGCAGGGACCTCGATGTGGTTTGCTCTGGCATAGTGATCGACAAAGGCGTTTGCGGCTTTCTTACCTGTGATCAAGTTCTCGCCCTGCTTGATAGTAATTTGTTTATTTGACGGGGTTTCGTCATTCATGGCTCGGTAAATAGACCGAATCCGGTATAGGGGTCTCATGATACTGATGCGTAAAGTCTCGTATAATGCTGGGATTTTAAAAAAAAAACTAAATTTCATAAGAATCGAAAGCAGAATAAGGAAGAAGATAAAATGTACAATCAAAAGGAATAAGTTTGGGAGCCATTTAATAAGGATCATGGAGGATACTAGTTCTAACTAAACTGGCCCCTAATTGTCATGACAAGCCTAGGGTTGGGATCGCCGGAAGGAGTTCTAGTTGTTGGGATCCGTGGAAGGAGTCCTAGCTGTTGGGATCAGTGGAAGGAGTCCTAGCTGTTGGGATCAGTGGAAGGAGTCCTAGCTGTTGGGATCCCTATACCGAGTCCTAGTTGTGATCACTGGAAGAGAGCCTAGTTGTTGGGATTCTTGGAAGAACTCCTAATTGTTGGGATCCCTGGAAAGGTCTAGTTGTTGAGGTTCGTGGAAGGAGGCCTAATTGTTGGGATCCCTGGAAAAAATGCCTAATTGTTGGGATCCCTGGAAGAAGTCCTCATTGTTCTACACTTTGAGAATCTGATCCTGCCCTGTCCTTTAGTCAATTGTAGTTACGCCAAAGTCACATGATCGTTTCCTTGTTTACTGTGTCTGTGGTCGAACAATACCTTGGAAGTTTCTGGAAGAAAGAATGTCACATTGCCGTGTGTTTCAGCTGGATCGCCAGGCTCCACGTAATCAGTTAAGTAACATTCGGTAACATTACGCTCTTTATTTCCCAGGCCTTATGGACGGCGACCGTTTCGTGACCTGGAAAACGGTTAAATGTTGAACTCTTCCAGGTGTGTGAAGAGAAGCCTTTGGATTTCCCACGTCTTGTCCTTTGTCTCGCCGCGTCTCTCTAGCAAAGCTCCAACCGGCTGGACAATAAATCAAGGTTACTTTAGATAGTCCGGGGATTCAAATAAAGAAATTGTGTTCCATTTAACCGCGAGACAACATGAAGGTCCCGGATATTTGAAGAGATTACAGCACTAAGACAAATTGTTCTGCATCTATTTGTTTCTTGTGTTTCGTATCCTCTATGATTACCGCATTTGTTCCTATTGCTGAGATCCATTGGGAGAATGAATACTAATGAGAAATAAAGGTCGATAGCTTCTACAGTCACCCATCAATATATATGCAATATTTATATTTTACATTGAACAGATAAATTCTATATCTTGCCCAGGTTTTGACAATACACTATAAGGAGCAGGGAAACAACTAAAGAAGACCTGTATCTATATAAAAATGTCACCGGACTGCCAAGAGCAGGCTTGCTCAGCAGCTATGGGATAACCACAACAACATCATGAACCCAGGTTTTGAGCCCGTGATGGGTTAGAAGACCGTTTCCCAAAAGAGCTTGGCATGTGTTCCTCGTTTATTGTATTCTCTGAACATTAACCCTGATCATTTGTCTGGTTGAGCATACACATTTTTTAGAGAAGAAGACCTAATATAAGCAAGAGTAGATATGTGGTAACAATAAACGCGTCTGCCCAACCAACCACAACCTACATCAGGCCAACAGATGCACCCTACGTCAACACATACACACGCACTCACTTAGAAGGGCTAAACCACAACCAGCACATGCACTTTACCACAACACAAACACGCAACCCCTTAAAAGGGCTTAATCACAACCACGAATATGCATACTACCACAACATACAAACACCCATGCCTTATAAGCGCAAATCTACGACCAACAGACAACAGAATGGCTTATACATCCATATATCACCAAACGGACTATGTCGTTTAATAAAACGTACCCTCATTGACTAAAATAAACCTTAAAGACAAATAGACTAACAAATGCAGGCGGACATCAGGCATACATTGACTTAACTAAAATGATTATTTGTGGTTGACACGAGCGTAGCAGCACCACAACAAAGATGAAACCAAATGTGATTCAGTTCTATACAATGTCTTACAAATCTACTGTAGACAGAAATCTGTTGTACCAGTCATCTTCTTTAGCTCTTGTCTGCCTAGCATATATTCGATGTACATCCATCGTTTTTTTCTTCATAGAAACGTTTTGCTGACAGATCTTGCTACTAACTGCCAAATATAGGACAGAAAGGCAAACTAGGGAAGGCAAGGACGGCACCTTTATGGTACCACATATCGATCTGCCCGATAGAACACACGAACTTTAGTAACCCATGATACAGCAATGACGATTATTAGAAAGGGGTAGTAAGTTTGATATCAGACACTGGTATCAAGATGTTGAGCAGTGCATGAGCTGTAGCCACTCAAAGCCGACTGCTAGCATCTGGCCCATCGAACCAGAGCCTTCTACACCTCCAAGCGATGATCCTGGATAACAGGATGTACGGAGCAGACTGGCTAACGAGAAGACGTCGAAGGGGGCAGGCTAACCGGGTACCCAAAGAGCGCATGCTGATGTGTCGGACCAAAAGTTGCAAATATCGCAGTCAAGTTGTAATTTACGACACAACACATTCCGTTCTCCAGACATTCTGCTTTTTGCAAAACATTTTTCAGGGCTTTGTGGCGGGAGTTTGAGAACAAACGACGAATGCGATATATACATTTCAGACATTGCCGTCGGGAAGAAAGTGTTACAGACTCTATCGTACGTGGACTCAGTTTTTTTGTCAGCAAATTTGACCAGCCATTTATCTTCCTTGCTATGTCAAACGTTAAATTAAGTATTCATTACAACTATGGTAACTGGTGCATGTCTCTATGGAAAGACGAACATAGTTCCTTTGCCACGAGAAGGGTTCGCTCTAACCAGGACGTCCCAGTAAGTTTGAATGAACACACTACCGTATGGGCAGCTATCAACAATCTTTATAAAGACACAAATACTGCACCGTCCAAACAAACTGTACTAAAAGAAATCAAGCATAATCAGAACTAGTACAGAACAAGAACAAACAAGTCCAGCAACGACAAAAAAAAAAACGTGTTCCCACAGCAACTCTTAACTCAGGTGTCGGCAACATGCAGGTCGGATTGGTCCGCCAGCTGAAAATATCTAGGGGCTGCGATCCTGAATCTTTTCCTTGACCGACCGTGGACTTATACAATTATTCAAATGTGTATTTATGACTTGGTGCAGCGCCGGTGAATTAAAAATATTGTACCTATTTGTCGAATATATATATAAGTGACTGGTTTTAGTAGTGTTTCCTCACATCCCGAGCGTCCTGGTGAAGGTGGACCACGGTCCTTCATGCGGCTGTGCTAAGCTTTGCTTCATCTGCGTGGTGCACACTAATGCAGGATCACGTCGATTCACATCTCGTCAGCCAGACCGCTTTGAAAACACCCTGTTTCAACCGAACGTTGCATTGAAGAGAGTTTATCGCCTTGGTCAGTATATTGTGCTTGACACCGACGAGACGTCCTGGTCAGTATGTTGTGCCTGCCTGGACTAGCATCTCAATTTCCCATATATATACATAGTCCGACAAATCCCTCTTCGGCAATATATATACAAAAAGTGTGTCGAAGACAACAGCGATGAACTGGACAATGATGTTTAAAGAAGGACGTGAGTAAACGAAAGATCTTCCGAGACCAGGTCAGGCGCATATTATTGCGTTAACTCACGTCCGAGACCAGGTCAGGCGCATATTGTTTGGTTAACTCACGTCCGAGACCAGGTCAGACGCATATTGTTGTGTTAACTCACGTCCTTCTTTAATTAAACATTGTTGTCCAGCTCTTCACTGTTGTCTTCGACACACTTTTGTCACCATACAGTGCCTGCACTCTGCGATAAATATCAACTGGTCAACATCCTTCAGCTGTTAGAAACCGAATCACTGGTCGCTGATCAACTCTGGACGGATTCCGTATCACACCCGCCATGTTTTTAACGGTCTGCTGAGAAAACTATGAGTAGGAGGATAATGAAATTTTGCAAACTTGACAGTTGGTATGTGCTGTTTACACCAGAATAGACGTCATCGTGGGCATCGTACGTATATTGACTTGGTGCAGTTAGGTCATGTTTCATTTGAACACGTCTAGTATATAAAATATAAAGTTAGAGCATAACTCTTTCTACTTTTATTATTATTAATGTTATTAATTTATTAGGGAGAGAAGACTGGCGTCTGGTCAGACAAAACATATTGATCGCCATATTGGTCAGGGTCAGGCAAAATAATGCTGACAGAGACCTCTACATCTACATAATCGCCGGTCTCCCTTGAAACGGGCTGTTTTCATGACACTCTGGCTAACAAGGTGGAGGATAGACGTCATCCATGTAGTGAGCGACACGCAAATGAAGCCAAACATAGGACAACAGCTAGGACGACCACAGGCTACCTTCATCAGTACGTTCAGGATTTGAGAAAAGCTACTACAACCCGCGACTCAATGCACTTTTCAGGACGCACAAAATAGTAATCTTATTCATTGTGGGTATTCGTCTTCTTCTTCTTCTTCTTCTTCTTCTTCTTCTTCTTCTTCGTACGCTGTCAGACGTCAACCTTTATTTTTTCGAAAAAAGCAGCGGTCATCCTGAGGTTGTCGACACTGCCATAGAGCTAGTCTAGTGTCGGGCAGTTTTGCAGCAGATGTTCAGCGGTCATTTTCCCAGTACCGCACGTGCATTCGTCAGTGCCACCTATCTTCAATTTATTGAATAGGTGGTACCTCAGTCTATTGTGGCCTGTGCGGAGTCTGAAGACCACGACCTGCTCTCTTCTGTTCAACTGGTAATAGGCATCGTTTTTTTTGTAGCCAGTATGTTCTGTTTCCCATTTGGCCATGTCTCTGGCTCCAATAAGCCTTTTGGACTCTTCGTAGGTCACACTAGGATCTGGTTGTGGTAGTCTTGCACCTTCTTTTACCAGTCTGTCTGCCTCCTCGTTGCCTTGGATGTTACAGTGGGATGGAACCCACTGTACCACTACTCTTTTTGGTGCGGACTGCTGGCATAGTTGATAGAGTACTGCTCTTAAATCATTAAGTTCAGTATTTTTCTGGCTTTTTAGTGCTCAAGAAACGAAATAAAACGTGACCAGTTGTGTTCTTCTTCTTCTTCTGCGTACACAGTCAGACAGTAACCATTATTTTCTCGAAAAAAGCGGCGGTCATCCTGAGACTCTCGCCACTACCATAGAGCTTGTCTTGCAGTTCCACTGGCAATGGCCACATCTGCTGTCTCTGATCCTCGTATGTCGGGCAGTTCTGCAGCAGATGTTCAGTGGTCATTTTACCAGTACCGCACGGGCATTCGTCGGTACACCCTATCTTCAATTTGTTGAAGAGGTGGTACCTCGGTCTGTTGTGGCCAGTGCGAAGTCTGAAGACAACGACCGACCAGTTGTGTTCAAATCCCGCAAATTTCATTCATTCGCTGATCACAAATGAGATAAGATCGAATTGTCTAGTCATATCGGAGACGGACGATAAACTATGGGATTCCGTGAACAGGCTGTTGCACGTAAACGAAGCATTCATATTTGATAATCGAAGCTGTTAGCATTTGTTCGGGAAAGTAAATTCTAGAATAGTAATGAAATTCCTGTACGATTATTGCCTGCATGAATGCCAAAGGAAGGGCCCTCCATCATGCAAAGACACACCACGTCAAACACCTGTTATTTTGTTTTTTCTGCACATTCAATTGCAAGTACAAACATACACACACACACACACACACACACACACATACACACCACACCACGCACTCACATATACACACACCACACAACACACACACGCACTCACACACACACCACACCACACATACGCACACACACACACCACACTACACACACACGCACTAACACACATACACACCACACACACGAGACAAAAGGGTAGAAGAAGATTGTCTAAGTGAGTAATTTCCGTTTTCGTCTTTCTAATGAGGAACTTTACTCTTTTGTGAGCCATGCCACGAGCGTTAGATGGCTTGTTGCAGTAGCTTTCCTCACAACCTGATGACGGTGGGCAGGGATTCTCCAGGCGGTTGTGCCATGCTTGGCTTCATCTGCTGGGATCACGCCAATTCTCATTTTGTTAGCCAGACTGAAACGGTCTTTTTACAGGGAGAACTGCATGGGATCAAGATGGGAGTCTTCGTCAGTATGTTCACCTGACCCCGACTAACATTGTCCGATAAGTATATTTCACCTGACCCTGACTAACATTGTCCGATAAGTATATTTCACCTGACCCTGACTAACATTGTCCGATAAGTATATTTCACCTGACCCTGACTAACATTGTCCGATAAGTATATTTCACCTGACCCTGACTAACATTGTCCGATAAGTATATTTCACCTGACCCTGACTAACATTGTCCGATAAGTATATTTCACCTGACCCTGACTAACATTGTCCGATAAGTATATTTCACCTGACCCTGACTAACATTGTCCGATAAGTATATTTCACCTGACCCTGACTAACATTGTCCGATAACTATATTTTACCTGACCCTGACTAACATTTTCCGATAAGTATATTTCACCTGACCCTGACTAACATTGTCCGATAAGTATATTTCACCTGACCCTGACTAACATTGTCCGATAACTATATTTTACCTGACCCTGACTAACATTTTCCGATAAGTATATTCCACCTGATCCTGACTAACATTGTCCGATAAGTGTATTTCACCTGACCCTGACTAATATTGCCCGAAAAGTATATTTCACCTGACCCTGACTAACATTGTCCGATAAATATATTTCACCTGACCCTAACTAACATTGTCCGATTAGTATATTTTACCTTACTAAACGTTAGTCTCATCTCCCCTCACCTGTTGTATATAACTGTTACATTCACTTCTCAAACATACAAACAAACATTGCGTTTGCAATGGCTCTCAGGTCGTTATGTCACTCATACTAATTGCAATCCTTGTAGTCAAGTCATTAACCAGTGGTTATTAAATAGTTGTGTTGATTAGTTGGTAGACTGTCGTGTCTCCTTTCACAGGTTGCTTGCAAGGTTGCCTCCCAGCCTGGGTACGACCTTGAACTGGGCTACAGACTACTTGCCGTCTGCTCATCTCACAAGGATCTCTTCTCTCCCAAGGCAGCCAGTGAGTCGGTCTTCTGGTGTTGTGTGACGGTTGTTTGTTCTGCCCACGGTGTGCGTCCATACTGGATGTGAGCTCAGACAGACAGACGTTACTCAACGTATTTTATATTCTTGATAAACGTTTCTTTGTCGTAACTTATGAAGACGTACATTTTAGTTTTCTTGGTCTAGTTGTTGTTGTGGATTCTGCAGTATTTATGCTCTCGCCCTACAGTCCAATGCAGTGTAATGATATTTGCACGTATTGTTATTTGTTGTTTAGTTCCGGGATTAGTAATTATGTCTATTGTACATATTATAAGTGTTTTTATTTTTCATATTTTGTACTTTTAAATGTAGCAATTCGCCCGAGTGTTACCGGGTTCCGAAATGGGGGAAAAATAGGGACACTGTAAACCTACCAAGAATATTGTAAGAGGCGACCATTGAGCGTTTAGCATGGGGCCGGTTACCTTGTTCAGTATACATTTTAGCCACGGAAAGTTCCACATGTATAGACACGTCAATTAAGAGGACATGAATAACTCAACCATCCATAACAGAAAAAGGTTCTTCGAAAAGAGTGCTAATGACACGATGCAGAAGAAGTTGTAAAAAACTTCATCGTTGACTTAGCTTGTTGTTTTCTAGAACAACCGCCACATGTATGTCGAAGACGGATGTATCGGACCGAAAGGTGTAAATATCCTAGTCAAGCTGTAAACTAGCGACACAACACATTCCGTTCTCCGGACTACATCCTGCTACTAGCAAATCCCTGTTCCTGGTTTGGTAGCGGGAGATTGAGAACCAACGCGAAAGAAGAAAAAGAAGAAGAAGAAGATGGTGAAAATAGCTGGAATGGTCGTACAATGTACTAACAGGAGGGGAAACCGCAGACATGACAATTGAGATGAGAGGCTACGGAATTAGCATCCTGGTATTGGATGAAACAAAGTGCACACGAACTGGGAGGATGGATTGAGAAAAATGCTTCGATCCTCAGCGAACGATGAAGAAAGCGAACACTATATTACATATAAAATCTTACTGGCATCAAAAGAGGAACAAAAGACATTTACAGAATGGTGGAGTATGCCGTAGCTACTACCATACATGTCAATAAGAAGATGCATTTAAAACATTATCTCATTTTATGCACTAACTAATGTCAAAGAAAACTCAACGAAAGAGACAATTTAAACCATACTTGAAAATATCATGGATTAAATAAAGGAGAAGAAGAACAATTGCGATTTTGATGAGAGCCCTAACTGCTAAAGTTAGAAATGATAATATCGGTTTTTAAGAGATCTTTTTCCAAACATTGAATCGCAACTAAAAATAAAAGGGAAAGTTATTTATGGACTTCTGTGCTTTAAATCAGTTTGTGTGTCTGCAGCATGTTTCCACATACAAGAATACACAAAGTAACATGGATGTCACTAAACCACAGAACAGAAGACCAGATTAACCATATATGAACAAATAAGAAATTCAGACCACCATTACACAATGTAAAAGTGTATAATTAAGCTATCTTTTTATAGCCAATATAAAAAAAACTGAAAAAGTATACAACAACACAATTTAACACAGTCAGACAACAGTTCAGTATGTGATTCCTCGGAAAGAAGGACAGCCAAGATACATTTAATGTGCATCATGTGTAACAGCTGTTAGAAGCAATACATGATATAGAAGAGCACGGGCAACAGGAATAAGTATTATGGAGCGATGCCTTTAGAGGAGAAAAGTTCTGGGCAAAAGAGAGCGACAACACAAAGCATAGATAACAACATAAACTAATGATCAAGAAAAGACAAATTAAAAAAGCAGATTTGAACAGAAGCAACACCAGAAATGTTGGAGCAAAGGCTCAAGAAATATATACTGAAGTTCACAAAAAAGTAAGAAAAAACATAAAAAGAACAGTCGAAATATATTAATGAGATGGCAAGAGAGGCGGGGGAAGCTACGGCAGATGGAAATATCAAAGTCTTGCACGACAGGGTGAAGAAACTAAACGATAAATATCAGCAAATGTATGGGTTGATTAAAAATAAGAACAGCAGTTCTATTTTTAACGAAAATGGCCAGATCGAGAGATTGGCAAAACATTTAGAAGAACATTTAAATAAACAAGCTCCACAAAACTCTCCAGACATTAAGTCGGCAGAATAGGGAACTGTGCAGTTAATTACGATAAACCAAACAAATACGAAATTAAGAAAGCCGTAATACTTTCGATAGATAGTAAAACCACTAGCCCAAATTGTATCTCAGCAGAACCAATTAAAGCAGACAACGTCACTTCAAACAGAGATATTCAAATTACTTAAAGATGTGGGAATTAGAAGAAATACAAGTAGAATGAAAGACAGGCTTTGTAAAGTTGCAAAAGAAGACGATCTACCATAGTCGCACACAGTATAGTGAAGTAATGTTATTATCAGCGCCGCGGAAAATCTTGAACTGAAGCATGATGGAGAGAAACAGAGGCAAACAAGAAACCAATGAGAGAAGATGAGTCAGATTCTCTTATGCTGAATAGATAGCTACACTGAGAATACTCATTGAAATGAGCATATAATCGAACTCATCCTTCTATATCGGACTCGTGGGATCAAGATGCTGAGCAGCGCATGAGCTGCAGTGGTCAGCGACCCATAGTTGACTGCTAGCGTCAGGGCCAGCGAACCAAAGCTGCCAAGACCCTTCTACATCTCCATGCGGTGATCCTGGATAACATGCTGCAGCAAGACAGACTGGCTAAGGAGAAGAGATCGAAGAGGGAATGCTAACGCGGTACTAAAAAAATGTTAGCTGAAGTCGGATGTGTTGGACAGAAAGGTGCAAATATCACAGTCAAGCTGTAAACTACGACACAACGCATTCTGTTCTCTGGACTACATTCTGCTACTTAAGCCCTTTCAGGGTTTGATAGCGGGAGATTGAGAACGAAGAAGAAGAAGAAAAAGAAGAAGAAGAAGAAGAAGAAGAAGAAGAAGAAGAAGAAGAAGAAGAAGAAGAAGATATCGGACTAGTAAAATATGCCGAAGCAGTTGACAGCTTAACAAGTTATCGTTCTTGAAGGTGTTCAGGTTCTTGATCTCTTCAACAAATGACAAATTAGACTCAAACACATGTGCCCATTTGGGATGAACAAACAAATAGTGGAACATGTTCTGCAGGGCTGCCGGCCTCACTAGAGGAGCAGAACACCTACATGACCCTCCCCAGCCCAATTGTGAGATAAACGGTATGGCGATAAGAGAAGCCCGAGAGGGCCGCCAGGTTTATGAGGAAGATAAGAATGTTTGAAACGAACGAAAGAACGAACGAAAAAGAAGCATTTTGTGATAGAAACTGGTGGACGACATCGATGTCTATTATTACCATTTTCCTTTCTTCTGGTTTTTGTCTTGATTATGAAGACAGCAACATCAACTAACAAAAACGGAATTCAATGGAATTCCATAAAACAACTTGATATTCTGAATTTTGCCAATGTTTAAGCTAACTGTCCCATAACAACAAAAAAGATGCAAAATAAAATAAATATCCTTAATTAGCGGTAACATAAATTGGTACCATGTACACACAGTGAAAAATACATATCCTTAATTAACGGTAACATAAATTGGTACCATGTACACACAGAGAAAAATAAATATCCTTAATTAGCGGTAACATAAATTGATACCATGTACACACAGAGAAAAATAACAACAGATTATGGGAATAAATACAAGAAACGATCATCAGATTATGTTGGGAGAAATACTCTTACAGGATGTGAAATCATTGTTACATCTTGGGAGGAATATAGACAAAATGGGAGGTACGTATTTAAATATCAAAACAAGAATACAAAAGGAGTGATGGAATTCATCGGATTTGGGAACTTGTAGAATCAAAAGAAATTAAGTACAAGAACAAATACAACTATTCAACGCAATGTTAAGTTAGTTCCTTAATCATATCTTAAAAAAAATGGAAAACAACAACAACAAAAAGAATAAAAAACAATGGTACAAAGTTTCATAAATAGGAGGCAGCGCGAAAACAGGCATTGAAAAACGCTCGTAGCATGATAATACCGCTGATGTGGAATTGTTTGAAACAACCAGAGTTGGGGGGGGGGGGGGGGGGGGGACACACAAAAAGAAGTCAGCTCATAACAAAGAGAGACTGTTTCTATTCTGAAATAAGCAAGTCCAGATAGCAGTGAAAAAGGCAAATGTAATGTTAGGTATGATAACACGAAACATTAAACATAGGCGCAAGGAAGTGATAATCAAACCGCATAAATCATTAGTTAGGCCTAGATTTGAGTACTGTGTACAGGTGTAGAGCTCTTATCGTAGATGGGATATAAACATGCTGGAAAGGATACAAAGAAGAGTAACAAATCTGATAGTGGTGTTCCGAAATTTTAGTTATGAGGATAGACTCGGAAAACCCGCTTTACGGTGTCTAGAAAAGAGATGAATTCGAGGTGATTTAATATTCAGGTTTAAAAGATATCAGGGCAAAGAATAAATTATACTATAACAAGCTTTTCAAGGTACATCCGCGTAGAAGAACAAGAGGGCACAACTATACATTAATTAAAGAAAGGTCCAGATTAGATATTATGAAATATTTTGTTTAGTCAGAGAGTGGTGAATGCCTGGAATGTATTGCCATAGGAAACAGTGGAGGCAAGGTAAATTAATGCTTTCAAGAATAGATTGGACGGGCATTGTTTTTAGATCAAGTGAAATAACCGAAACTGGTTGTATACAAATTCTGCATAGTTTTCTAAACCAGTATCGAAAAGTTAAGTCAAGTTAAGAATCCCCAAGGCATGAGTATTAGAAGCGGACCACACACGCGGAGAAGAAATCTAGGTAACAAGATAACGGAAAGAGCCCCGAACAGAGCAGAAACGAATGTACTTGTATTGTAGGACTCAGCATGTGTTCGTTGAAGACATGTGCTCTACTTGGAGCTGGACGGTTTTGATTGATTGATTGATTGATTAATTGATTGATGACTGAATGTTGCAATTCATATTTGTCCAAACATTTGTATGGAATGTCAAACTTTTTTTTCTTACAAACATATTTTTTAAAAATCATGGTTCAGTAAATAAATGTTCCATTATTGTAGCAGATAATTGTTCTAATATTATGTTTGATAATTATTCTAATAATATAGTTGATAATTGATTAACATTAGGGATCAAGACGCTGAGCAGCGCGTGAGCTGCAGTGGTCAGCGACCCATAGCTGACTGCAAGCGTCAGGGCCTGCAAACCATAGCTGCCAAGACCCTTCTACACCTCCACGCGGTGATCCTGGATAACAGGCTGCAGCAGGGCAGACTGGCTTAGGAGAAGGGATCGAAGAGGGAATGCTAACCCGGTACTCAAAAAATGCTTGCTGAAGTCGGATGTGTTGGACCGAAAGGTGCAAATATCGCAGCCAAGCTATAAACTACAACACAGCGCATTCCGTTCTCTGGACTACATTCTGCTACTTACCCTTTCAGGGTTTGGTAGTAGGCGATTGAGAACGAACGAAGAAGAAGAAGAAGAAGAAGAAGAAGAAGAAGAAGAAGAAGAAGAAGAAGATTAACATTATTACTGATAATTGTTTAATATTTTGGCTGACAATTGTTCTAATATAATGGCTGATTTGTTTTAGTTTTATAGCTTATAATTGTTCATTATTACTGCTGTTAACTGTTTAATATTTTGGCTGATAATTGTTCTAATAGTATGGCTAATCATTGTTTTAATATATTGGCTGATAATTGCTCTAATAGTATGACTAATCATTGCTTTAATATTATGGGTGATAATTGTAATAATAGTATCGCTGATGGGGAGAGGGACCAACGATTGGTCAGGCAAAATATACTGATCAGACATGTTAGGCAGGGTCATTCAAAATATACTGTCCTAGAACCTCAGCTTGGCTTCCTCGTAGCTTTCTCTGGAAACGGGCTGTTTTTATGGCAGTCTGCCAAACGAGGTCAGGGATCAACGTGATCCCTGTATTAGTGAGCGACACGCAGATGAAACCAAGCATAGCACAACCACCTGGAGGACCCTGGTCCACCTTCATCAGTACGCTCTGGATGTGATGAAAGCTACTGCAACCCGTCACTAAACCTCCTTTTCAAGGAGCACAAAAGAGTAGACCTACTCACTATGGGAATTCGAAACAACAATATTATCGATGATGATTAATTGCTATAATATTGTAACTGATAATCGTTTAATGTTACAGCAGACATATGTACTACTGTTATGGATAATAATTATACTAATATTACATCTAATAACTGTACTAATATTTCAGCTAATAATTGTTCGAATATTACAGTTAATAATTGTTCTAATATTATAGTTGATAAAAGTAAAGTGGAAATTCAGCAGAATTACCGCTGATTGGAAATTACGTTTTTTGAAAACTCCATTGTACTAAGCCGCAGCCTGTGAGAGATGGGGTGGCCAGTGCCCTTCCTTGCTATTTTTACTTTCCCTAAATCATGCGTCAGGTAACCATTTACAGCTGGGTTGACTGGAGAAGCGGTCCTCGATTAAAATCACGATCCGGATTTTGTTAGTCTCTGGACGTGATTCGAACCGAGGCACGCTGTTTCCACAGAAAATGGCGAATTGCTGGCTATGACCTGAGCTAAAGCGCGTCCTCAATGTATGATACTTGTACTAATATTATAGTTGATAGATAATCTATAATAAATTGTGATTGGTAATACGTCCCACATTCTGTCGCAGAAAAAGTGGAACTGAAAGTGCGTTGATGTTCAAGCTAGACGCTCACAAGTCAATCACTACACAGAAACTGAATTATTTGTGATATACCTAGGTGTTCCTTTTCCACCGTTTGCGTGAAGACTTCTGTTCTTTTTTTTTTACATTTTTAATTTGATGTGTTTGCCTCAATAGTTTCTACTGGCGGAGGCGCGCCTATTCCAGCGTAGACAATAGTCAATTGGACGATACTAAGACGCATAAACCAGTGCTTGGATGTATGTGTGCATCTGTATGTACCTATGCTAGGTTTGTGCGCCTTCAGAAGCCAGTCCAACCAAAGTGCAATAGAAGGGTCTCACCTTGAGGGCGCGTGTGAAAGTTGTGCTAGAGTGTGACTGTAGGACAGAGTCAAATGAAACAGAGTGAGGTAAAAAGATGGACATTTTAATCTGATAGATATTTCTTTGAAAATTACACTTTGAAAACGTGATATAGAGTTGAACAAATAGTCGTTTGACTTTAAACACATTTTGAGTCTACTATTTTATACAGGATGGGTTTGCTGACTCCATGCCCAACCCTTATAAATCGAATCTTGTAACATCCTTGCCAGGTTGCAGTGTTACTCTTCTTTGCCACCTTTCAGGCGCCGGAAACATGCGGATCATTGAATTCTCTCATGTAGCATGTCCTTTGTAGAACGTCGCCCCCATCACAGTCTGTCTGAAAGAAACTCGTTCCCTTGCCAAAACTCCAGCTTCCGCCACATACTCAGGCACTCCTGGATATCTTGGTGCCATCGTCTTCTTGGTCTACCCCTTCCTCTTTTGCCTGGCACCATACCTTCCATCACCGTCCTCTCAAGACCGTTGTGTCTCTTGATGTGACCAAAGTATTTGCATTTTCTAGCCAAAATGGAATTGATAAACCAGTTCTCCTCTATGCTCAACTCTTGCCGAATGTCTACATTTGTTCTTTTCTCTGTCCAGGGTATTCTGAGGATCTTTCTGTAACATTTTGACTCGAAGGATTCGATATTGAATTAGAGAACAATTATTTTGGGAAATCGAAAAATATTCACAGAACCACTTGACTACAAACAGTTATTTGACTTGATGTTAGGCAGTTCTTCAACTTGACTATAAGAAGACATTCAATTGTACTGCAGATAGTCCCTGAACTTGACCTGAATTAGCCCTTAAATGTCTTGAAGTTTGAGTCTATGTTCAGAATTTCATATCCACTGGACGCATTGTGTTCTGTGTTGACGCCAATATTGCAAGTTCAGATTTTCTGCTCTGAAAATCCCAGGTTAAACACGAGTACGTTACCTCAGCCCCCTGCCACTCCATCGTCTCATATCACGCGTACATGTCATACAACGAATCATAATGTTAAGTAGATCAAAGAGCAGACTTTAACAAAGTTATGAAAGTGACATTTTTTTAAAGTGTGCAAACTGCCATATCTAGGCGGGACGGCGTATCTGTCTAAAGATTTTTGCGGAGCTGTTTAAGAGGCTAGTTAGCGATGGGTTTCAACAGCTCTGGGGGATCACGGAAGCGAAACGACGTCAGGGATGGCTGGGTGGGCCGAAATTTGTGGGCCGTAGAGAATACTTTCACACCAGTAGGAAGAGTAATTCCCACTTATCCGGATGGGTATGGTTCGTGTAGAGCGATGAACAGACAAGAAGATATTTGGGGACTCTTCAAATAACAGAATGGAGTCAAGACCACAGTCTGGGAAACATACTGACCATTACGTCACCTAATGCCCTCGAGCATTCCTGTAAATTGGATGTATTTACAGGAGCTGATCAGCGGAGTTGGGACCGACAGATGATACCCGTAGTGGCGAGTGTGCTGTTAAATCTTGCATTGTATTACAGCTATAAGGACTCTGATCCACCGTCTTCAATCCTCTTCCTTTTCGTTCATAGCGTTCTCATACACTGAGAATGGAATATCTGCAGTTTTCAGCAAGGCACATTTTTGAGGATCAGGTTTGTCTTCGCTCAACATTCTCTAGTCAGACTGCACGGATGCAGTCTGTTTCCAGGCTCGTCACTTGGGTCTTAGATAGCTCTGGTTCCCTGACTCGGACGCAACCAATCAGTTAAGAGTCGTTGACAAGTGTTACCTCGTTGACTGAGTCGCCGACACAACCTTCTTCAATACGACCCTGGTTGTAAGAAGACCTACCACTAACAGAAAACATTCGTCATGAGCCAACAACTTAGTACAACAACAACAACAACAACAGAATGGTTACTGGTCATCTGTCTTAGAGTTGTGAGCCGTGCTTAGAATCCCAATGTTGTCATCATCATCATGTGCTCTGTCAGTTGGCGGTCATGGACCTCTATCCGCTTCTATCGCGTTGGGCGTTAATCAACTTTATTGTTGATCCTCAGCAATCTTCTGTAAAAGCCACATCTCCTTTCAAAGATCTATGCGCTTTGTTTGCTGATTGTCCCCGATTCACTGTCATACGCCAGTGAAGGTTCCACGTAGCATCTAAAGACTATCTTTCTCAGTTCCAGCCACAAGGTTTTGCTGCACACGCTTCCCTTTCTAGTCTGGGAGACCGACTTTATACCAAGTTCTTCTTCTTCTTCTTCTTCTTCTTCTTCTTCGTATGCTGTCAGACGTCAACCTTTATTTTTTCGAAAAAAGCAGCGGTCATCCTGAGGCTGTCGACACTGCCATAGAGCTTGTCTAGAGTTGCAACTGGTGGTGGCCACATCTGCTTTCTCTTATCCTCGTATGTCGGGCAGTTTTTTAGCAGATGTTTAGCGGTCATTTTCCCAGTACCGCATGTGCATTCGTCAGTGCCACCTATCTTCAATTTATTGAATAGGTGCTACCTCAGTCTATTGTGGTCAGTGCGAAGTCTGAAGACCACGACCTGCTCTCTTCTGTTCAACTGGTAATAGGCATCGTTTTTATTTTGTAGCTAGTATGTTCTGTTTCCCATTTGGTCATGTATTTAGCTCTAATAAGCCTTTTGGACTCTTCGTATGTTACACTAGTATCTGGTTGTGGTAGTCTTGCACCTTCTTTTGTCAGTCTGTCTGCCTCCTCGTTGTCTTGGATGTTACAGTGGGATGGAACCCACTGTACCACTACTCTTGTTGGTGCGGACTGCTGGCATAGTTGACAGAGTACTGCTCTTAAATCATTAAGTTCAGTATTTTTCTGGCTTTTTAGTGCTGTGACTACGGCCAGGGCATCTGTAAACAGGACTATATGGCTTTCATTTCTTTTGCATGTCACCATTTCTTCTACTGCAGCCCTCAGTGCCTCTGCTTCCGCTCTCAAATTGCTTGAGTATTTTCCAGTTGCCACTGATAGTGTTGTTTTACTACCATTTGGTAGGCTCAGGAATACCCCTGCCCCTACGTTTTGTGTTGTGTTTGTTACAGAGCCGTCGGTGTATGCATAGGGTACCAAGTTCAATTCACGTCTTGCTCAGAACGGGGTTGTCGTGGATTTTTTTCGTGGTATGACTGCATCTCCGATTCGACGCAATTGTAACCAGATGCTGGACGAAGTCAGCGGCTAAATTCAGAGTCGCTACTGGAGCTGCGTGTTCGTGCTCTGTGGCCAGAACTTTCAGCATTCTACGGTGCCTAGTTGCAATGCAGTTCGTTCTATGAGCCCTTTACAGCAGGGTCAATTGATTTTAATTCGGCGCTGCTCAAGAGTCTAGGTCTGCATGGCACTATGTACTTTTCGTTGGATGTTATTCGATAAGGTTTGACCTCCTTTTGGAAGAAGCTACGCCCTTTAAGCGATAGGCAGTCTTTTTTGGTTACATCAGTACGAGTCAATCAATCAAAGCGCGTCGATCCACTTGTTGCTTATGGCATGGACCACATCTCACCAGCATCACCATTCTGGGCTACTCTTTCAGTGGTACATCAAAGGGGCAGATATGTTCCGTACATAAGTGGGTGAACTGGGGCAGATATGCCCCGTACATCAGTACTAGTTAGACAGATATGTTCCGTACACCAGTACTAGTTAGACAGATATGTTCCGTACACCAGTACTAGTTAGACAGATATGTCCCGTACACCAGTACTAGTTAGACAGATATGTCCCGTACACCAGTACTAGTTAGACAGATATGTTCCGTACACCAGTACTAGTTCGACAGATATGTCCCGTACACCAGTACTAGTTAGACAGATATGTCCCGTACACCAGTACTAGTTAGACATATATGTTCCGTACACCAGTACTAGTTAGACAGATATGTTCCGTACACCAGTACTAGTTAGACAGATATGTCCCGTACACCAGTACTAGTTAGACAGATATGTCCCGTACACCAGTACTAGTTAGACAGATATGTCCCGTACATCAGTAGCAGTGGAACAGATAGTAGCAGTAGGGAGATATGTAGTATAGAGGCAGATATGTTCATTTCTGTATGAGTAGTCATACTTGTCGTTTAGATGTAAACTTTCTTCATTTGCGAAGTCATTGTCCTCGATGAAAAACCATTGTTATTTATCAAAATTTTGGTGCACTTCCATAGAAGATCACACCACAGAAGTGATTAGATTAGATATTGTTTATTAAGTTTCATATTGTTATTCTCTTCCAGCAAACGTTATTCCAAGAACGTTTCCGATGGTATGCCAGTTTCGTGAGAATCAACATTTTTTTGCCGGTGTTCCGAAACTATGTGGGGCTAGCTGTCGGCCCAGTGGAAAAACCCGGCCAACCTCACCTGACTAGCAGTCCCGTAGTTAATCGGAGAGTGTCTTGTTGGATGGAAAGTTTCACCTGTGTAGTTTAGAGAGATGGGTTCGGTAGTTGAGGCGGTAGTAACTGGGACATTTAGATTGTTTTGTTTTTGTCTGCTTTTGGTTTTATTTGAATTTGCTTTTGTTTTTTTAAAGGGGGGGGGGAGCAATGTTTTTGAGTGGGGATGAGCAGGAGGATATGATATTTGGATACGATGAAAAAGGAATAAGTAGTCCATACAGAAATGCTGCCGTTGGGGAGAATGTGTTAGGGACTGATATGTGCTCTGTATCGTCGTTGTATCAGTGGGGGCAGTTGTTGTTCGATGCTACTAGAGTTGCGCTATTTATCTGTAACAGTTTAACGTTGCTAGTAGATCGGATTCACCGACTCATGTTTAATTTTTTGCGACAGAGTCAGCGAACAAAAGCTGCCAAAGATCTTCTTTTGCATCCAAGCGGTAGTGACTGACCAAATATGGTCATCGTGCACCCGAGTTGTAAACAACACTTTGTTTTCACGAGGAACATAGAAGCGAAGAAGAAGTCACTACGAATGCACCTGAGACGTTTTCTGTAAGACGTAAGGCCTCTAATATCACTCTACCACCCTACCACAGAGCGCATGAGCTGCAGTGGTCAGCGACCCATAGCTGACTGCTAGCGTCAGGGCCAGCAAACCATAGCTGCCAAGACCCTTCTACACCTCCACGCGGTGATCCTGGATGACAGGCTGCAGCAGGGCAGACTGGCTAAGGAGAAGGGATCGAAGAGAGAATGCTAACCCGGTACTCAAAAAATGATTGCTGAAGTCGGATGTGTTGGACCGAAAGGTGCAAATATCGCAGTCAAGTTGTAAACTACGACACAACGCATTCCGTTCTCTGGACTATATTCTGCTACTTGAGCCCTTTCAGGGTATGGTAGTGGAAGATTAAGAACGAATAAAGCCAAGCCAAGTCAAGCCAAACGGGCGCCACAACTAAAAAACAGTCAAAGTAGACCAGGGATGAAATTGTTTACAACTTTTGGGTACTGGTTTTGTTAAGTAGGTTGACCCGTTTGCTGCATCTACTTCTGTAACATTAATTCACGTACATATTGACAGGTAGGTAAACCCGAGCGTGCTAGTACCTGGTATTGAGGCAGGTACCATTGTCCTGTGATGTACGGCGATTTCTATCGCGCTGCCCAATCTCTTACTGTTGAATTTACTTTCACCAATCTTCACCATCTTAAGTGTTGTTGTACATTGATACCCGCCGACCTACAGTTAGGGAATTAAAACAGACCTAGAACATGGCACAACATAAAGCAAGTGATACTGTACCAAGTACAAAACAATCTCTACCATTTCATCGCTGACCGCGGTATCTGATATTGTCTTACATTTACACCTACCATTTACCCAAGACGAATTAAAATGGTACTAGCAGACCCGTACAGAAGGTATGTCCACCAGTCCAGCTGCACAAATTGAACGAAACAACAGACCCAGTAAACACTTTTTTCCAATTCCCGCACCTCTCCCATGCCTCATATCCACGTTGCACTCTTCCCCAGTCTTCCAAACCTGAACCTCAGCCCATACCACTCTCAACCCGACCGTTTCTTCCTTCTGTATCTTCACTCACTCCAATCCATCCATCACTTTCCTCTCTAAACCACCCATCGTCTTTCAATCCTATATGCCCCCATTGCACCTACCACTCTCTCACCTTAAACCCGTTCGTGTCTCCCTCCGTCAATCGGTTCATCTCCCTGCTCGCCTCTTCCTCTTTCGAACTCAACCATCTCCCCCCCCCCCCCAAATCATCCATCCCGACAACTCATCCCTAGCCCCCATAAGTTAAATCACTCCACCTCCTCCCCATCTTACATTGGTTTAAAAATATACAACTGGTATGTAGCCCCCTCATAATGATATCACGTGAACCGATTAACCAATCAGATACCTAGCAGAACAGAAACGTCTCATTATACTCGACCTGTACTTCTACAGGGCAGATGCCCTTGTGCAGGTCCCAGCTCTGGCGTGAGCTGGATGCAGCCAGGAGTAGGATTTCCTGCTTAGTGGGCTAGGCTCGAGCAGTTTATTACCCCCCTGCATTGGGACAAGTGCCACGGAGGGAATTAACCGATGTGAGTCCATCATAATAGACTTAAACACTAGAGCAAAGTAGATCCGCAGCCTGTTACTCACCATTTTTACTGATCTTAACAAACCATCTATCCTTGGCTGGTGTTATGCTACGTCACACAGTTAGTCGCTTCTTACGACATGCTCTTTGTGGAGCAGTGGTCCTATTGGTATCATTACAGTATGTGAAATAATATATAATATAAGCAGAAGATAAAATCCCTAATGGGGAACTGTGAAAGAACATATATTTATCAGTGGAACTTGGCGCAAGGGAAAGAGCTATTGTTGGATAGGACACGCTGGACACACAGTAGATAGCGAACAAGATAGTATATATTCTGTAAGAGAGATAAGGCCAGATCTAGCTATCGTTGGATAGGACACGCTGGACACACAGTGGATAGCGAACAAGATAGTATATATTCTGTAAGAGAGATAAGACCTAAACACTAAATGAGAAGAGAACTGGCCCTTAAAACATGAAGGACTTGGACACCTATTCTCTTTCTACTCCCATCACACATGGGCGGATAGGTCATCAACCAACCCTCGCCAAGCAGCTCTGTCCTGTGCAATCTGTTCCACTTTTTTCCAGCTTTTCTGTTTTCTTTACTTCCGCCTCCAGATCTCGCCACCATGTATTCCTTTCTCTGCCTATGCCTCTCTTTCTCTGGGGGTTCCATGACAGGGATTGCCTGGTGATACTGGCCTGGGACTTTCTTAATGTATGACCCATTCATCTCCACTTTCTTCCTAAGATTTCCTGTTCCAATTTGCCTTGTCCCGCTCTCTGCTATAGTCTGTCGTTTGTAATTTTGACACCGATTACCTTCTAAAATTCTAGATACCAGCTTGATGTTACGATAGCTGGGTTCTTGTTCTAAGCTAGTCACCGGGAGTGTGCACTTGTCCTGCTCAGCGTGACAGGTTCGGCTGTTGTTTGCACCTGTTCTGCTGTACCTTGCCGAGCCATAGCGAAGCAGCCCTTCCCCGAGTCGCCAAACCCAAAGCTGTGTTTGCCATTCTTCTATAATATTTAACCAAATCAACTTTAACCGCTGGCTGCAGCTTAAGGGTCAGGTCAAAATAGTGTTGAAACAAAAATGTTGCCAAATAATGAACGAACCTGCATCAGAACTTGGTATCGGATCTGTGATTTCATACTGTTCATATTATACAATCGAGGGTCGAAAT